>CM040621.1:60507345-60522564 GCA_022817965.1 Solanum lycopersicoides | reverse complement strand
ATATTATTATTATTATATTATTATTATTATTATTATTATTATTATTAATTATTATTATTATTATTATTATTATTATTATTATTATTATTAATTATTATTATTAATTATTATTATTATTATTATTATTATTATTATTATTATTATTATTATTATTATTATTATTATTATTATTATTATTATTATTATTATTATTATTATTATTATATTATATTTATATTATTATTATTATTATTATTATTATTATTATTATTATATTATTTATTATTATTATTATTATTATTATTATTATTATTATTATTATTATTATTATTATTATTATTATTATTATTATTATTATTATTATTATTATTATATATTATTATTATTATATATTATTATTATTAATTTATTATTATTATTATTTATTATTATTATTATTATTATTATTATTATTTTATTATTATTATTATTATTATTAATTATTATTATTATTATTATTATTATTATTATTATTATTAATTTTATTATTTATTATTATTATTATTATTATTATTATTATTATTATTATTATTATTATTATTATATATTATTATTATTATTATTATTATATTATATTATTTATTATTATTATTATTTATTATTATTATTATTAATTATTTTATTATTATACTATTATTATATTTTATATTTATTTATATTATTTATTAATTTATTATTATCTATTATTTTTATTATTATTATTATTATTATTATTATTTATTATTATATTATATATATATTATTTATTTATTTTTTATTATTATGATTATTATTTTATTATCATTATTTATTATTATTTGATTTTTTTATTATTATATACTTATTAATATATATCTTTTTTTAATTTATATTAATTAGTTATATTATTATTATTATTATTATTATTTATGATTATTTATTATTATTATGATTATTATTATTATTATTATTATTTTTATTATTATTATATTATTATTATTTATTAATTATTATTATTATTATATTATTATTATTATTATTATATTATTATTATTATTATTATTATTATTATTATTATTATTATTATTTTTAATTATTATTATTATATTTATTTATTATTATATTTATTTATTATTATTATTAAATTATTTATTATTATTATTATTATTATTATTATATATATTATTACTCTAAAATGGTTTTATTTGGAAATTCGAACTTGACAATTCTAGTTCTACAATCAATGAAGCAAAAACAATCATAAACCAATCCATCCCCAAAATGACATCAAAATCGACCATATAAAGTTCTACTAATTCAAAATGAGTAACTCTATTGGGCAACATTATAGGACAATTTCTATATACTCTCTTTGCAACCACCGACTCACCTACCGGGGTAGTTACCATGAAAGGTTCATTTAGAATATCGGGCAAAATGTCAAACTTTCTAGCTATCAAGGGAGTAACAAAAGATAGTGTAGCACTCGGATCAAGTAAAGCATATACATCAATAGAGAAGACTTGTAACATACCGGTCACCACATCGGGAGAACTCTCTTGTTCACCCCTTGAGCGAAGTGCAAAACGTGATTCTTCTTTGGAGGATCCACATTAGAACCACTATCTTGCCCGCTACCTTTGTCTTGACCCTTCACATTAGGGAAATCCCTAACCTTGTGGCCACTCTTGCCATACCCAAAGCAATTATACGTCCCAACAAGGCAATCACCATAATGCTTCTTGCCACACTTTCCACAAGTTGGCTTCTTGTTTGGTGAGCTAGTACCTCTTCCCTTTTGAGAATTAGGGTTAGACACCCTATCATCACGAGCCTTGGGGAATTTGGTAGGAACTTGATTAGAAGACCTCTTCTTAAACCTAGGCTTGTCTTGGATGTCAAGCCTACCCTTGCAAGAACCACCATCAAAAGACCTTGCCCTCTTGGCATCTCTACTCTTTCTCTTAGCCCTTGTCTCTTACACTTGTTGAGCATGAACCATGAGACGAGAAATGTTCATATTGTCATGTAGCATGCCGAATAACATTCTTCCTTCAAGTCATCAGACACCCCATCACAAAGCGGCTCATTTCATCCCTAGGATCGGAAACCAAAGAAGGAGCATACTTTGATAATTTAGTGAATTTCATAGAGTTGTCAGGTACACTCATACCTACTTGACGAAGGTTGATGAATTCCTCCACTTTGGCTTCCCTCTTATCCCTAAGAAAGAACCTATCAATAAAAACCTTCTTGAAAATCTCCCATGTCACTGGTCCACCTCTTAAGGGCCTATTGTCTCTCCATAGAACGTACCAAGTTTGGGCCACATCTTTGAGTTGATAAGTGGCTAACTCGGCCTTATTAATAGTAGTCAACCCCATAGCATAGAGGATTTTGTAGGTTTCATTAATGAACTCTTTGATGTCTTCCTCAACTTTGGACCCATAGAAAGTAGGGGGATTCATCCTTGTGAAATCCCTCAAACGGGAGGCCATGGTGCCAACATGTTGGTTTCCTCGAGGTACAACCTCCCGATTAGCTTGGGACGTCATGGCTTGAGCTTGATTAGTGAAGGCTTGTGCTTTAGTAGTAATGGCTTGGGACATTTGGAGAAAGGCAGCCCTTATGTCACCATCCGTCAAAGGAGGAGGATTGACCGGAGCTTCGTCATGATTAGCAACTTATTCAAGAGGAGGGACTTGATTGCCTCGAGGAGGAGCTCCCGCATTGGCAATCTCTTCATCAAGTCTTTGAGCAACTATCCTTCGAGTATTCATTGCCTACAATCACAATAAAAGGATTAGATACTAAGGGCACATGGAGTCAAGACTCTAGAGGCAAGATATTGGATTTCCAAGAAAAGGAGAGTTTCCTAAGCATCTTATAGTTTCCTATTCATAAGTGTGGCGCGCTTCACAATTATGAATAAGAATCTACAAAGACGTGGTTAAGTAAGACATCGACTCTAAAGATATTCAACCTCATGCTCTGATACCAAGTTTGTCTCATCTGGGGAGCACCCCCTAGACGTAACCGGCGTCTTCGTCCTCTTTGAGGACTAAGACTAGATTCTTAGCTTACATCATTACATTCATAGGTCAAAATGCGGAAAAATTTAAAACTTTTCTATAACTATCTTGAGGTTTACATAGACCTCTCGCATACACATAATATAGTCATATCGAGTATACATAGACTCTTCGTATAAGAAGATTACATAGTCTTCTACTTTTATTGCACATAGATATATAAGATACTTAACATAGTCATAAATGGACGTCTCATCTCATAAACATCTAAAACAAGAGAATATCAATTAGGCATATCCCATACATCAATGTAATAAATCCACATATAGGCTATACACTGTTTATTACTCAAATGAAAAGGAAAGAACTAGAAGTATTATAACTAGAACAACATCAAAAACTTGATAGTGGCATTGCCCTCGGAAAGTGAGGACCTACCCAACTTGGATGAGTGAGAATTCCAAGTTTTCCTTTAAAGTCATCTCAAAAGCCCTTCAACAACTGGAACCTAAAATATTGGGGAAAAGGGAGAAAATGGGGTTAGTACACCACTTATACTAAGTATGAGACCGTATGCACACACATCATAAAATCATGCTAAAAAGGGACATTTCATTTAAAGTATGCAATTTACTTTTAAAAGCCTTGTGCACATTCAAGAAAACCATACCACTCAATAAGACATATTCATTAAGTCAAGAGCATGTACATCACAAGACCAACAATACTAAGTCTAGTCAAGCCAACATACATATCACATAATTTAGCACATAGTGAAGACAACTCTATCATCAAATTATAACATCAACAAGCATGAATAAGAGTTCATTACAACATGACCAAAGCAAGACCATTACTCATGAACTCTCATTAAGTCAATTAGTGCAATGACTAAGCAAAGTCCCATAACCTTAATCAAGTAAACTCAACAAGAACCATGACCAGTGTCTAACTTCACATAGTACATATCATTACACTTTAGCAATGGAGACCAAACACATGTTCATAAGTGAACCAATCATCATATAGTATCATCAATGTGCAAGATCATCATATACATATCATGTACAATTATAAACATATACATATATAAGAACATCCTCTTAAGACTTCCCTGAAGGCTAACTAGTGCAATGTTTAGGTAGAGTCCCTTACCCCTACCTAGACTAAGCTAAACCCCTTAGGTCATCCTAGTTAGAGTTCATTCCTTTAGCTCATTTTACCTTTTGGGAACATCTTGCCTTAACCGACATAGACCACATGAGCTAATGTGGAATCTGGTGTCATGGAACCCTACACCGAAGGAAGGGGTACTACTTGCCAAGGCAGTACCAAAACATGAACATAACATCTAGGTGGATCCACTAGCTAGTATTCCTATGGGGGCAACATAGTTCAAGAACTAGGAGATATAGTTGGGACCCACTTTATGCTACATGCATTATAGTCTCCAATTTCATGAGTACATTAGTGATCCTACCTTCCTTATGTGGGAAGGGACACTCCTCACTCTAGTTCACTTGGGGCTAACCTAGAGTCCCTTTTGAAATGTCTTTAATGCCTTTATTAATCATCATAGCTCAATGTAGTGTTACGACCCGAAAGTAAACCCTAGAAGTTAGGGCAACCCTTAGGTCCGAACACGGCATACTCAACCTTTCGAAGGTCTTGCACAAGCCTCTTAGCTATCATTCATTACATAAGACATGAAAAGTAGTGCGGAAATTTAAAACTTTTCATGATACATAATAATAAAGAAACTTTCTTTATAAATACTAAATATAGTCTCATCGTCACAAGCCAACTTATAGACACGACATAAATATCTTAGGGACACGACCCTTTACATTGAAAGAAATACTTAATAAGTCTTTACAACTCTTAAAAGAAGAAACTAAAGAAAACATAGACTATGTCCTCGAATATATGAGGACATACTTAGTCTTGAGAGAGTCGACTCCCAACCTTGCCTTCTACCCCTCAACTCGGCTCCAACCTATACTTATAAAGTATAGAAAAGTATGGGGTTAGTACAAATAATGTACTAAGTATGGCATATGCAAAAACATGCAAAAAGGGACAATTTAGTTGAAACATAAAAGACATGCTATTTTGATAAAATCTTTCATGAATTAAGTCACAAGACATCATTTAAAACCATCATTTAGCACATAAGACAAAACATCCATTTTTCTCAACATAAAAGCATACTTACAGTGAACCCAAAATTACACATGAACTACTCCTATCCTAAGTTGTCCAAAGGCTCCTCTAAATAAGACATAAGGAGATCGCCCATACAACCTCCTCAATACCTACTCAAGAGATCCTTAAGACTACTAGGGATAGGCTTACTTCATTTCATTTACAAATCAACACTCCATACTAAAGACTTTAGAGAAACATACTTTCATATAAGAACTGCACATACGTACCCCTCTCAAGTGGACTTACAAGTCACACAAACTGCAATGTGAGAGTAGCATCCCATACTACTACCCCCACTATGTGCTCCTTGAGGATTCCATGAGATTAGATACACCACATTAATCATTCATAAGTTTAATCATACAAGATATAACTTTAACATGATTTCTTAACATTAGACATAAAGTCACATTACTTTTATTTACATGATATCATGACCCATTCATATGTTTCATATAAGGACACACCAAGACTTCCTCCAAATGTCTACTTGTGCAATGGATAGATAATGTCCCATTCCACCAACTACCCTAAGTAGTACACCCTTAAGAAGACTTAGTTCATTTCCATACATTTGTGGGGGCTCCTTAACCGACATAGACCATGAGATCTTGACATGGAATCCCAATACTACCCTTACAGGATGAGGGATCCCTACTTGCCTAAGGTAGGGTCATATTCTTTAGCCTTTACATGGGTTCTCCAATAGCTACACCTACGCGGGCGCATAGTTAAGAGATAAGGAGATTGATACTAAGTAACTCACTCTCTACTAACGAGGAGCACCCATCTCAAGAGGTACATTGGATACAACGTCTCTACTCACGAAATGTACCCACCCCTTCTTCAAATCCTCTCGGTGCTAAGCATAACTCCCCCACAGAGTCTTGAACATTCATTGACTATAGGTTAGGAGATAACTATGAAATACCCCATCTCAACTCACGAAGGGTATCCAACCTCCCACCTATCTTGGAAAGCTCATTGGGAATAGTGAGGTTGCTACGAAACACTTCATCTGTACTCACGAAGAGTGTTCACCCCAAAATCCCCCTTTTTCATACTTCGGAATAGTAGGGATGGTCTAGCCACTTCATCTCTACTTGCGAAGAGTGTCTACCCTACAATCCCCCATTTTCATTCATTGACTTCATTCACGCATTCAAGTAAGTGTGTGAGAGCACATGTGAGCACACCTTTCACATAATGACCACTATTCATAACATTGACTTCTAGACATGCTCATCTCACATTTATCACAACTTACACATCATCATACTTCTCATATCAAATGCATACTTCATTTAGACATAAACCCTTCAAGATACTCATATCAACATTCCAACACATACCATACATATACATATCAAAATTATCACTTCACTTCACATATCATGCCTTCAAGGCCATTCTCACAATACACATATAACTTCATATATTTCAAATAAACACCGCCACCAAAGGTGGACCATACCACTCAAGAGTTACTTCAACATAACTTAGCCAAGATAGAATAACTTACCCTTCATCCAAGCCTTTACAACCTATTCACAATTTATACAATAATTCATAATAAAATAGCCCTTAGGGCAGTAGCTAAAACTCAATAAAACCACCAAAAAACAAAAACTTTAGCATTATCTAGTCATGCTCATAGAACCCATTTCATAAGCCAAAAGTTGGTAAAAAGAATAGACATTATTCCATAAGGTTTTGACATTAAAATCATCATTTAATGCTAAGAATAACTCATTTTAATCAATAAAATATTTTCATGCAAAGACCCGTACTTAGAGTCAAGGAATAAAGAAGTTTGAAGTTTGAAATCCTTTTTGAAATTTCTTTGAAGTGTCTCCTTGAATGAAAGAAGAGTCAGGGATGAACTACCATACCTTAAATAGAAGAAACCCACGAAAATTTGGTGAAGAAAACGTGAAGAACTTGGTCCTCTTCCTTGGAGCTTGAAGTTTCTTCAATGGAGTTTTTTTGGAGACAAGGTTTTTGGAGAAATTTGATTTGATATTTAGGGTTGGAAATAATGGGTGAAATGAGGTTTAAAATGACCTAAATCAGTCCACAAATGATCCCCAAAGTTCCCAAAAGACCCACACAGGACCATTTTCTAACTTGAAATTTTACTTAAAAACGTCGCGGCCAAATCTGGGACTTGGCTGCCTGTCGCGAGGCAAACTCCAGATTTTTGCCACTCAAAAATTCTGAGGCAGTAGACCTCATGTTACAGGCGCGTCGCGAGGTGGGGCTTCAGATCCTGACCTGCACGCTGCCTTGGGCAGCATCTTGACCCATGTTTGGGTCCTCCTTGGGGGCCCTTCGGGTGGTCCCCGAGGAGTCTTACTTGGACGTTTGACACTTGGTACATCCCTCTATGCATAGGAACCATAGACACTCAATTTCACTCTCAAACCATCCTCCAAAACTTCACTACAAAACACTACGACACACTAGTTCAACTTCGACTAGTTTTCGGACGTCTTGGGCGTTTGACTTCCAAACGCTCCAAACTTTACGAACTGACTTCTAATGCTAAAATATACTATTTTAATACCTTTTTAACTTAAGAAACACATATGAAGCTCTAGTTTGACCTATTTCATTTTTAGGGCGTAACATGTAGGTCATAGGGTCTATCCCTTGTATAATCATCATCATCATCATCATCATAGCTCAATAAGAATTGCATGAGTATTGTCCTTTAATTACAATTCATACAAGTGAGGTTAGCATATTTACATAGTCACATCATAATAAGGAACATTGGTAAGTTATCACCATCCTTATAACATTTACATATTAGCCAACAACTCACAATCCATAGTTCAAGACATTTCAATTCAACATCATACCAACCCTATCAATCTTAATATAAGGTATAATTCAATACAACATCATCACTTAATCACAAGTAACCATAATTGAAGTAAAGAATCAAGATCACAAGACTTACTCAATCTCCTTTACAATGCCATCATCAAGGTCTTACCATCAACCTCCAAATTAACCCAACAATGGTATAATACCATCACATAATAGTAACCAACATAATAACAAGTCCAATTGCATCATTACACAACAACTCATCACTAGTTCATAGCCTAGAATTAGAGACTTAGATCAAGTTCATAATCTACTTCACAATCTAGGTCAATTACTCAAGAACTAGCATAATTGGATTACAATATATCACAATCTAATCATAATGAGCATAATAACAACATAGGATAGTAATTCACACACTAACCAAGCCAATTGAGTCAATATTATACAATTCAATTCAAGATCACAACCTAGGGTTAAGGGGAATATGTCATCTTCTACAATTGAGACCAATACATCAAGAAGTAACATAATTGAGTTATAATGCATGTTAATATAATCATAATATCCAAAATAAACCATAAACAAGGCAATGTGCCCTAGTTGACTCTAATACGTGTTATACACACTAGCACCTCATTGAACTAGTTTCCGGACGTCATGAACGTTCTTTGATGTTTCGATTCCTAAACTTCCTAATTGACTCATATTCATTATTTTTTAACTTAAAACAGTGATACAACCTTTAGAAACTCATGTTTGGCTCTAGAACACGTCTTACACTTTAGGAGTATTACAATGCACCCAATATAGATAATGTCTCCATATTTTCAAAGCAAACACTACCGCTGCTAACTCAAGATTATGGGTCAAATAATTCTTTTCATGGATCTAGAGTTTCCTTGAAGCATAGGCAGTTATCATACCATGTAGCGTAAGGACACATCCCAAACCCACTCGATAAGAATCACAATATACCACAAACCCATCGGTATCCTCCCATAAGGTATAACTAGAAAGGAAGTAAGAATATCTTTCAACTCTTGGAAGCTTTTCTTACAAGCCTCCGACCACACAAACTTAGCTTTTTTGAGTTAAAGTCGTTAATGGAGAAGAAATGGAGGAAAACACTCAACAACCCTTCTATTGTAATTGTCTAAACACAAAAAGCTTCTAATATCGATAGGAGTTAGAGGTATAGGACAACCTTTGACCGCATCTGTCTTCTTTGGATCTACCTCAATACCCTTGATCAACACAATATGGCCAAGGAAGGCTACGAACCTTAGCCCAAACTCACACTTACTGAACTTTGCATACAATTGGTGGTCTTTAAGTGCTTGCAATATTGTCAAATAGATCATTTTCTCACTTTAACACTTTAATTAGATCAAAATATCGTCAATAAGCACTATCACAATCATATAAAGATAGTGCCTAAACACTCTATTCATTAGATCCATGAAAGTCGTTGGGGAATTTTTCAACCCAAATGACATCACCACAAATTCATAGTTACCATACCAGGTCCTAAAGGTCGTCTTGGGAATGTCAACCCCTCTTAGACTTAGTTGATGGTAAACCGAATGAAGATCTATTTTGGAGAAATAGTTAGCCCCTTGGAGTTGATCAAACAAGTCATCGATCCTCGGAGGGGGATACTTATTCTTTATGGTCACCTTGTTTAGTTGGCGATAATCAATACACATTCTAGGGATTGATGTACCATGGTTTGACGGTGTTTTCAATGCTTTTTCTTTAAGAGTTGTGTTTGTCTAGAGCCTTTTTTGTAGTAGTTTTAACATATATTTATGTTTGTTTTGCAGGAAAGATGTCCAGAAATAAAATGCAGAAGGCAACTGAAATAAAGTGTAGAAGCAACTCACGAAGTCCATGGACGGTTCGTCGTTCCATCGATGGTCCATAGGTGGTGACATTCGATTGAAGTTCAGGCAAATGGAGAAACATCGGGGAAATCTAACGAAGTGTGGGACTACGGAGAGGATCGACGGTCCGTCGATTGATCGAAGACCGTCCTGTTGAATAGTCGATGAGATCAGAGATAGTCCTAGTACCCGAAATTGGAGAAATTCTAAGGATGGAGCAACGGAAGGCATCGACGAACCGTAGATGCATCTACAGAACATGATGTTGGTCCGTCGATTGATTCAGAGATGATGCCATCTAAGGGACGAAAAATGATTCTAAGACTGGACTGTCGGAGGCAGTCGACTGCCCATCGTTTCATCGATGGTCCATCTGTGGGGGTCGTCGATTACAGACGTGTTTTTGGACAACTTTCCTGTTTACATCCTTTGGAGAGGAGCAACGTCACGGTGACTCAGTTTAAAAAAGAATTTTTATTTTAAAGGTATTTTGAAACGGATGAAAGGGGGTTAAATGGAAAAAGGAGTCGCCACCTAATTTTTAGGAAAAGTAGGAAACCAAATAATAAATTAACTTAAAAGGAAATCTACGAAACCAATTGATTCTCGGTAAGGGGTTCAAATTATTTCGAAGGGAAGGGGTTAGGCACCCTTCGAAATCCACAAGTGTGGGTCCCGTCTGAATTCATTTTTTTTAAATTGAGGAGGAGATAATAATAATATACAAGTAATATAAAATTCCAATATACACAAGTAATAAAATAAAATAATAACATAAGAAACGGCCTAAGGTTTGCCTAACGTCGATATTTACATAATAATGAATAAAAATATAATTTGAGCTCTTCGAATAGCTACAATGGAAGCAACTCTGTGTGCCTGTAAAGACACTTAGTAAAAGTGTTAGTAATAAATAAATATGAATAAAAATGAATAAACCAAATAATAGCTTAAAAATCAAAAACCCGTCTTATTAACATGAGAGGCCTTGGAAATCGACGGTAATTTCTTCATCGGCCATTTTTAACTCGAACTTAGCATCTATTCAATATCAAATAAAGATAATAAGAAATGATGAAATTCATCTAAAAAATAACACAAAGAAGAACGAACCAAAACAATAGCATGCCACCTAAAGTATAAAATAAATAAAATTTCACCCCTAATATGATACTAACTGCAAACTCCATAAAAGCTACTATATATCAAACATCTACAAATAGTTAAATTAATTAAATAACAACAACTAAAATGACAAACAAAATACTAAATAAATAAAGTAACTTAAATGAATTAAAGAAAGGAAAACAAACATAACAGTTAAACAAAAGTGACCTATTATGTCTATCATAATAATAATATAACAATACTAGCTAATTACAGCAAACCCATAAGATAATGTAAGGCCAAATAAACGAAGAGAACACACAATAAACAATAGTAATTTTTTTTATAAATCTCAACAATATTATACCACAATGAACCGATAGCAAAAATATAAGAACAATGGTGGCCGGAGTTTAAACCCTTCCGGCTAGATCTGAAATGCTTAGTGAACAAAGTAAAATAACAAAAAATAAAAAGACAGAGAAGCTATTATATTTACCGTACTTGGTGGATCTTGAAAAAGAGATGGTAAAAATGGTGTTGGGATCCATCGACTTTGTTCATTTCAGCGAGGAAGAAGGTTGTTCGGTGCTGGAGCTTCGCCGGAATTCCTTCAAGAAAAAAATAAAATAAAATAAAATTTGTAACGGAGGAGAGAAAAGGACTGGGAAGTGGGGTTTTCGATCTGATTTTGTGTGTGTTTGGGTCGGGGTTTTGCTTGGTCTGGTGGCTGTTTGGAAGTGAGAACTTGTGGGCTTTCCGGTGGCTGTTTGGTGTAGTTTTCCGGTGTAGTTGTCTGCTGGAAAAAGAGAGAATGAAAGAGGAGGTTGGGGTTTTGAGGTGGTTGCTGGAAAATGAAGGAAAAGGGAGGTTTTTTTTGAGGTGGTTGTGGGGTTCACTGGCAGTGAGGAGAAAGAGAGGAGAACGGGTTTTAGGTGGTGATGTTCTAGTTTTGTTGGGGGTTTCCGGTGGGTTTGGTCGGTTGTGTTCCGGCGAGTTTTCGCCGGAAAATGAAGAAAAAGGAGATGGTTTTGTTTGGTTTGCTGTTGGTGTTAGCTTTGTGTGTGTTTGTTAATGTTAATTGGAGAAGATGGAACAATGAAAGTGAGGGAGAAAAAAAATTGGTGGCTGCTCCAAAAGGGACTTATTCCATTTGAAAATTTGCCCTAACCCCCATTTTCTAAAGATAATTTCCACCCCATATTTTGACCTAGTTAATAACTTAAATAAGAAAACAAAAAATGGGCTCAAATGATGGGCTTAGCATTGTTGCCCAAAATTATCTGAATAGAATTCCTAAATTCTTTTTCGTATTTGAATAAATTTTAGACTGTGATAAATTCAACATAAATATTAACAAATATAACAAATAAAATGAATTTTAAAAAATATAATGAACGTAACTAATGACATGTAAAGATGCAATTTTAAAATTAACTAATAGGAAATTCTAAATTCTAATAAATAAAGATAGTTATCGATAAACTTATTCAAAAATAAAAAACAATATATTTTTGAACTATTGAATAAATAAACTTAAAAATTACGAATTTTTAAAATGTTAGGCCAAAATTGGGTGTCAACAGCTGTCTCTTTCGTTGTGTATGATTGATGAAAGAAATCGTTGGCAACGAAAATTGACAAACCCAATTTTGATCGAACACATGACCTTTGTAGAGAAGTGCGGTGGAAATATAGTGGAAGTCAATCCCGAACTCGCATCTAAAAGGTTCCACGCTTTGTTGCGTCTTTGTTGAAGTAATTCGCACATGTGGCTCCTCTGAGAGTGCATCCTCTAGAATGTTCTAAAAAAATACAAAGATAAAACTCATTATTATAGGCAAAACTAAAAGAAAAAGGGTAGCATCTCTTATGATACGATAAATGGAGATAAATACAGGTCCCTTGGTAGGACGAATGAAGATGATGATCAATCTGTAGGATTTGGAATGTATTTCCATCGGTAGGACGAATGAAAAAAATGATGATTCATCGATAGGATTTTGAATGTATGTCCATCAGTAAGACAAATGAAAAGATTATCCATCGGTAGGATTTTGAATGCATGTCCATCGGTAGGACGAATGAAAAGATTATCTATCGATAGGATTTTGAATGTATGTCCATCGGTAGGACAAATGAAAAGATTATCCATCGGTAGGATTTTGAATGTATGTCCATCGGTAGGACAAAATGCAAACATCTTTCAACGCAAATTTCCACCGACTTGAACGTTGAACAAATAGGGTGCACAACCTTCACCTCCGAATACATGTGACTTAAATGCAAATATCTTTCAACGTAAGTTTCCACCGACTTGAACGTTAAAAAGATATGGTGTACATCCTTCACCTCCGAATAGATGCGTCTTAAATGCAAATATCATTCAACGCAAGTTTCCACCGACTTGACGTTGAAAAAGATATGGTGCACATCCTTCACCTCCGAATAGATGCGTCTTAAATGCAAATATCTTTCAACGCAAGTTTCCACCGACTTGAACGTTGAAAAGATATGGTGCACATCCTTCACCTCCGAATAGATGTGTCTTAAATGCAAATATCTTTCAACGCAAGTTTCCACCGACTTGAACATTGAAAAGATATGGTGCACATCCTTCACCTCCGAATAGATGCGTCTTAAATGCAAATATCTTTCAACGCAAGTTTCCACCGACTTGAACGTTGAAAATATATGATGCACATCCTTCACCTCCGAATAGATGCGTCTTAAATGCAAATATCTTTCAACACAAGTTTCCACCGACTTGAACGTTGAAAAGATATGGTGCACATCCTTCACCTCCGAATAGATGCGTCTTAAATGCAAATATCTTTCAACACAAGTTTCCACCGACTTGAACGTTGAAAAGATATGGTGCACATCCTTCACCTCCGAATAGATGCGTCTTAAATGCAAATATCTTTCAACGCAAGTTTCCACCGACTTGAACGTTGAAAAATATGGTGCACATCCTTCACCTCCGAATAGATGCGTCTTTAATGCAAATATCTTTCAACGCAAGTTTCCACCGACTTGAACGTTGAAAAGATATGGTGCACATCCTTCACCTCCGAATAGATGCGTCTTAAATGCAAATATCTTTCAACGCAAGTTTCTACCGACTTGAACATTGAAAAGATATGGTGCACATCCTTCACCTCCGAATAGATGCGACTTAAATGCAAATATCTTTCAACGCAAGTTTCCACCGACTTGAACATTGAAAAGATATGGTGCACATCCTTCACCTCCGAATAGATGCGACTTAAATGCAAATATCTTCTTGGCGAATGAAAAATGCAATGAACGTTTGGTAAATGAAAAATATATAACCGTTTTTGTTAAATAAAAACTGCAATTGCCCTCTTAGAAAATAAAAATGCAACGACCCTTTTGGTAAATGAAAAATGTGGTGGCCCTCTTGGCAAATAAAACAATGCAATGAAAATGCAACTGATGGTTGACCCAATGAGTTTGCACTGTTACAAGGTGGATGCCTCGATGATTTTTCAACTGTAACGAGGTGGATGGCTCGGGAATTGTCTTGAAAGTTTCATCTCCCCAGTGCTTTCGCCTGTTCCTGTACTTGAAAAGAAACAATTAGTAGACACAATGTCGCCTTAGCTAGCGACTTAGTCAAGAAACCTTGAGAAAAGATTCTTTAAAAGCTAATATGTACAAAAGCCTGACAACTTTAACACATGTGAGCAATCAACATTTTAGTCTTGACCCTTTTATGTTTATTGTGACTCAAGTTTTATTAAGGATTTGTACGAGGAGTTGCTGGCTTGTCATTACAACGCTGAAGATTTGCACGTTGACGTTGAGTTTCAAGAGCTAAATGATCTTTGTAGTTGCTATCAAGCTTCTCGCAGTACTTATCAGAATTTTGAGGTCTTCCTCAAAAATTCTGTCCCTGTTAGAATTTTTGGCAAATCTCAAAATGATCTTCAATCTTGACTTGTTGGCAATAACACCTTTATTGTGAATTTTTGAGATATTTTTAAAAATTTTGTCCCAGTTTTATTGTAATGAAAAATAATAATCACATGGGTATATGACCGAGCCGTCGTGGCGCCTACATATCCTGTTGAGGCAGGAATCAGGTCAAATGTAGTTCCAATCTTGTGGATGATGAGTACTGCAAAGAATCTGAAAGATTATCAGTAGAA
>CM040621.1:60134185-60506345 GCA_022817965.1 Solanum lycopersicoides | reverse complement strand
TATTATATTATTATTATTATTATTATTATTATTATTATTATTATTATTGTTGTTGTTATTGTTGTTGTTATTATTGTTGTTGTTATTATTGTTGTCGTCGTCGTCGTCGTCATCATCATCATCATCATCATCATCATCATCATCAATCATCATCATCATCATCATCATCATCATCATCATCATCATCATCATCATCATCATCATCATCATCATCATCATCATCATCATCATCATCATCATCATCATCATCATCATCATCATCATCATCATCATCATCATCATCATCATCATCATCATCATCATCATCATCATATCATCATCATCATCATATCATCATCATCATCATCATATCATCATCATCATCATCATCATCATCATCATCATCATCATCATCATCATCATCATCATCATCATCATCATCATCATCATCATCATCATCATCATCATCATCATCATCATCATCATCATCATCATCATCATCATCATCATCATCATCATCATCATCATCATCATCATCATCATCATCATCATCATCATCATCATCATCATCATCATCATCATCATCATCATCATCATCATCATCATCATCATCATCATCATCATCATCATCATCATCATCATCATCATCATCATCATCATCATCATCATCATCATCATCATCATCATCATCATCATCATCATCATCATCATCATCATCATCATCATCATCATCATCATCATCATCATCATCATCATCATCATCATCATCATCATCATCATCATCATCATCATCATCATCATATCATCATCATCATCATCATCATCATCATCATCATCATCATCATCATCATCATCATCATCATCATCATCATCATCATCATCATCATCATCATCATCATCATCATCATCATCATCATCATCATCATCATCATCATCATCATCATCATCATCATCATCATCATCATCATCATCATCATCATCATCATCATCATCATCATCATCATCATCATCATCATCATCATCATCATCATCATCATCATCATCATCATCATCATCATCATCATCATCATCATCATCATCATCATCATCATCATCATCATCATCATCATCATCATCATCATCATCATCATCATCATCATCATCATCATCATCATCATCATCATCATCATCATCATCATCATCATCATCATCATCATCATCATCATCATCATCATCATCATCATCATCATCATCATCATCATCATCATCATCATCATCATCATCATCATCATCATCATCATCATCATCATCATCATCATCATCATCATCATCATCATCATCATCATCATCATCATCATCATCATCATCATCATCATCATCATCATCATCATCATCATCATCATCATCATCATCATCATCATCATCATCATCATCATCATCATCATCATCATCATCATCATCATCATCATCATCATCATCATCATCATCATCATCATCATCATCATCATCATCATCATCATCATCATCATCATCATCATCATCATCATCATCATCATCATCATCATCATCATCATCATCATCATCATCATCATCATCATCATCATCATCATCATCATCATCATCATCATCATCATCATCATCATCATCATCATCATCATCATCATCATCATCATCATCATCATCATCATCATCATCATCATCATCATCATCATCATCATCATCATCATCATCATCATCATCATCATCATCATCATCATCATCATATCATCATCATCATCATCATCATCATCATCATCATCATCATCATCATCATCATCATCATCATCATCATCATCATCATCATCATCATCATCATCATCATCATCATCATCATCATCATCATCATCATCATCATCATCATCATCATCATCATCATCATCATCATCATCATCATCATCATCATCATCATCATCATCATCATCATCATCATCATCATCATCATCATCATCATCATCATCATCATCATCATCATCATCATCATCATCATCATCATCATCATCATCATCATCATCATCATCATCATCATCATCATCATCATCATCATCATCATCATCATCATCATCATCATCATCATCATCATCATCATCATCATCATCATCATCATCATCATCATCATCATCATCATCATCATCATCATCATCATCATCATCATCATCATCATCATCATCATCATCATCATCATCATCATCATCATCATCATCATCATCATCATCATCATCATCATCATCATCATCATCATCATCATCATCATCATCATCATCATCATCATCATCATCATCATCATCATCATCATCATCATCATCATCATCATCATCATCATCATCATCATCATCATCATCATCATCATCATCATCATCATCATCATCATCATCATCATCATCATCATCATCATCATCATCATCATCATCATCATCATCATCATCATCATCATCATCATCATCATCATCATCATCATCATCATCATCATCATCATCATCATCATCATCATCATCATCATCATCATCATCATCATCATCATCATCATCATCATCATCATCATCATCATCATCATCATCATCATCATCATCATCATCATCATCATCATCATCATCATCATCATCATCATCATCATCATCATCATCATCATCATCATCATCATCATCATCATCATCATCATCATCATCATCATCATCATCATCATCATCATCATCATCATCATCATCATCATCATCATCATCATCATCATCATCATCATCATCATCATCATCATCATCATCATCATCATCATCATCATCATCATCATCATCATCATCATCATCATCATCATCATCATCATCATCATCATCATCATCATCATCATCATCATCATCATCATCATCATCATCATCATCATCATCATCATCATCATCATCATCATCATCATCATCATCATCATCATCATCATCATCATCATCATCATCATCATCATCATCATCATCATCATCATCATCATCATCATCATCATCATCATCATCATCATCATCATCATCATCATCATCATCATCATCATCATCATCATCATCATCATCATCATCATCATCATCATCATCATCATCATCATCATCATCATCATCATCATCATCATCATCATCATCATCATCATCATCATCATCATCATCATCATCATCATCATCATCATCATCATCATCATCATCATCATCATCATCATCATCATCATCATCATCATCATCATCATCATCATCATCATCATCATCATCATCATCATCATCATCATCATCATCATCATCATCATCATCATCATCATCATCATCATCATCATCATCATCATCATCATCATCATCATCATCATCATCATCATCATCATCATCATCATCATCATCATCATCATCATCATCATCATCATCATCATCATCATCATCATCATCATCATCATCATCATCATCATCATCATCATCATCATCATCATCATCATCATCATCATCATCGTCATCATCATCATCATCATCATCATCATCATCATCATCATCATCATCATCATCATCATCATTGTTATTATCATCATCATCATCATCATCATCATCATCATCATTGTTATTATTATTATTATTATTATTATTATCATCATCATCATTGTTATTATTATTATTATTATTATTATTATTATTATTATTATTATTATTATTATACTTAGACTTCATATAGTTGTTACATAGATTCATTATATACTAAGCTCAAAGTAAAGAACAACCATCTATCATTAAAGAACCAATTCAAAACAAAAGATGAATATATCATAATAAGTTGCCAAAACGGCCTTACATCCAAAAGCTTCAAAAACAAAACATCTGAAAGAAACGCTAGGGACAACATTCTCTAGCTATGTCTAAATACTAGTCTATACTAAAACCGTAGCATCCTCGAAATCAAGAGGACCTACCAAATGGTCTGGGGAACGCTGAGTCCAAACCGCTGCAATGAGTCTTCAATCTGCTCTCTGACCTGCACCTATAAAATAGTAAATGTATAGGGTTAGTACACCACTTGTACTAAGTATGGGTGTATGTGCACATACACATAAGGCTATGCTTGATCAAGGAAAGCTCTTCCTATACAACATGCCATTTCTGGAAAGTGTAGTCACTAGACTACCTAATTCGTTAGTTGTGAATTGTGGTATGAATATGATGTATTTTAATGCATTCAAAGCACACACCTTCTTTTCTATGTGATTACAAGACATTAGAATCATAAACATAATTTTAGAACAGCTCGGGCGAAGATTTGAAAATTTGATATGCCCAAACCCGAGAGCTCTTTCTTTTGGACTTAGTTTATTTTTTAGTCTTTTTCTTCTTCTTGTTGTGTAGTTCAATAATTCCTTTGGTCCTATGTTTTACTTACAAGTTCAATGACACATAGTAGTCCCATACCCACAATGAATCAAGTAAGTAATTCAAGGACTAAGGAATGATTTCACCATCCTTGCAACAAGTCATTCATTACATTATGTATTCATCGGGCAGGATCACTTCATAAGCCAGTCTCTATTGGCTATGCCACTTATTTCATCATTTTCATATTATGGAAGTTATGAGACATATATTGGCCCGTACATTTTACTCCCCTTTATTGGCATCATATAAGAAGTCATTATAAGCCAATTTTATTTTGCCTTGCCCATTATTTGCTGAAAACTTCATTGGTATTAATATTGGTATTTGACATTCTTAAGCTCTTACTTTCATAGCTCACTTTGAACATACGTTCCATCATCTTTCTTTCTTGCTTTCTTAGAGACATCTTTATAAGTAAGATCATGCGAGCTAACATGAAATCCAGTGTCTACCCCACACCGAAAAGAGGTGATTCACCGATCAAAATGAATCTAGATCATGTGAGCTAACATGAAATCCAGTGTCTTCCCCACACCGAAAAGGGGTTATTACCGGCTAAGGTGAATCCGTATCAAGTGTTTACTCCACACCGAAAAGGAGTGGCTCATGACTGTAGTGAACTAAGAACATTCTTTTGATCATTAACCGACATAGATCATGTCAGCTAAACATGAAATCTAGTGTCTACTCTACACCAAAAAGAGGTGATCTCACTGGCCAAGGTGAGATCGAAACATACCTAGCTATCTTAGGTGGAAACCACATGCTAGTTCCTATGTTGGCTAGACATAGTTCGAAGACTAGGAGACATAAGGAGACTACTTATCCACCTCGGTGGTAGCCTCGTCTCATGAGACTTACACGTGCAAGCACAGGCTCATAGCTATTCTATCGGTGCTTTGCTCACTTTCATTATCTTCTTATCTTTTAGAGTTGACTCAAACATTATGGAAACTTGCTTCTAGATTGAGGTTTACTTACTCTATTGATGAGTTGTCATCCCTTTCTTTACATTGATGAAATGTGAATTGTCCTTACATAACATCTTTGGTGTTAATGAGACTGGTCTCACACTTCATTCGTGAGTATTTTAACATAGTAGCTTAGGTGTAAGTGAGGCTTGTCTCACTTCTTTTAACACCTCATTCTGGTCACTTTCTTAACTTAGACATATTTAGTTATGTTAATACTCACTTTACTTGCTTACTTTCGTTTAGTAGCTTCATATCATCGTTTATAGACGATGAGCACTTCATTCAATGAGTTACATATGTTCATAGTTCATTCGTTTAGGGCATGTTGGGACTTGTCCCAATGAATGTCATGCCCTTCGATATGGATTCATTGAATTACTTTAGGAGTGCTTGAGCTATCATTTCAATCTTTTGGTTATATATGATTGACATATAATTAGTATTGGCCTAAACAATTGGAAGAGATTACATAGCCTTCTTTGTTGGCACAAGCCAAAGTTACATTCATTCATGCTTAAGTTATTATACCTTATTCATTAGCCAATCTTTTAATTAATTAAAGATTACATTATAGCCAATTTCATTCATCATTCTTAGACAATGTATTGTTAGCCATTTTATTGGCATAAGACAAGCAATTCGTTCAAGTACAATTTCATGGAGATGTTTTTAGCCAACCTTAGATCATAACTTTCGCATAACGTGATAAGTCGGAAAGCATCATATTAACATTTTAATGAACATAACATCTTCATAAAGTTACGTTAACAGTAACTATGCATCAGAATGTAACACATCAACACTTAACATTTTCGAACATAATTTAACATAACATCGTTCTTTAATTCAAGTAAGGGACACTTAACATCATACGAGAATAATTCATAGGTTCATTCGACATTAACAAATCAAGAACCCTACACATTAAGATCAGCCAGCACCACATACCAACAACATGATCAAGACTAATCTATACAACATTGAAATCGTAACAAGGATACTAGGGAAAGGAAAGTTTGACGAGAACTTTGGGAAACAACCCTAGTTTCGAGATTTCATGGATTCGTTATAATGGAAAGTACTCTTGGAGAAAGAATTCCAGGAGAGAAACCTATACCTTATGTATATTGAATCTACGACGATCCCTTGTTGCACGAAAACCTTGAAATCGCCCAAGAAAGAATTTAGCGTTCTACGTTCTTACGGTTTGTTGTTTACTTCCTTAGTCGTGAGTCTCTTGTGAATGGACGTGGTTTCTAGGTTTTTGGAACTGATGTTGAATTCTTCAGCTTTATATTAATTAACTTAATTAATAAATTAATTAGTTAATTACTAAAATAACCCTCCTAAGTTGACTAGACATAGGAGGACCATTGACTTAGCCAATTTCAATTTTGACTAAGTGTCTCAGCTGACCAAGGCTTAATTTGATTAATTTGATGGCTTAATTAATTAAATAAGGGACTTAAGGAAATTACCAAAACACCCCTAAGTCACTAGGACCACAACTAACAACTTTGGACCATCCTAGGTTAGGTACTAGGTTGTCTCTTTCTTGTCTTAACCGAAATCTGGAAATTTCCTTAGTAGTTTCTGTTTTAGCCTTTTAAATTAATTAATTAAGTTGCTAAATTAATTAATTAGGTAACCTAGGGTAATTACTAAAGTACCCCTAAGTTGTTTGGACCATAACCAACTCTTTGGACAATCCTAGGTTAGGTACTAGGTTGTCTCTTACTTGTCTTAACCGAAATCTGGAATTTGCTTAGTGATTTCGGTTTTGTCCATTTAAATTAATTAATTAAGTTGCTAAATTAATTAATTAAGTAACCTAGGGTAATTACTAAAGTACCCCTAAGTTTTTAGGACCATAACCAACCCTTTGGACAATCCTAGGTTAGGTACTAGGTTGTTTCTTTAACTAGTTACTAGGTTAGTGTCACCCGGTTAAGTCTTAGGTTGTCGGGTGCACTAATTGGTTTATTTCGGTTAGTACTAGGTTAGTTATCTAGTTAGGTCAGTTAATTAGAGCCTAAGGTTTGTTAGGAAGCTCAGCTCCACATGGCTTGACCCCCACATGTGCGCCTGCCCCTAACAGCCCTAACAACCCTAACTGAATTCTTGCACATGGGTTGCACATGTGTTGCTGCTCATTTCTTGTTGTCCCAAGGATCCTCACTATATCCTTGGGCACTGCTTACTCTACATGATCATTTTAATTGATCATGTTCTATGGTATCTAGGCTTGACACTTGGATGCCTCATACCCAAAGTGTTGATATGGTTGATATGGTTGAATACAGAATTTTAGCTTAGGGTCTTCTTTGTAGGTACAATTCTTAAACAATGCTTATTCATACTTAGAAAAATTGGCTAACACCCTTAGCCAATATTTTTTAATATGCCCAATATTTTGCTTATTTGGATATTATATAGAAATTGGCTAATACCCCTTAGCCAATTTTCTATACTATGCCCAATATTTCTCAATATTGGGCATTGGATGCCTATGTACCCCAAATACACATTTTTAAAGATCTATTGGGCTCTTCACTAGATATGTAATTTTCTGGAATGTTAAATTATCCCCCCTTAGGAACATTCGTCCCCGAATGACACTACACATCATTTTAAAACAAAGAGGGTGATTTTCGAAAACACTTTAGCATACTTGAAACTTTACTCTCTGTGAATATCTGATTCACACTTACTTTGGATGATGCATATTACTCAAAGCTTACCTAAAGCTTCATATTTGAGATTGAGGAACTTCCTTCTCAATCACACTTAACTTAATGCACATCACAACTCATGCAACACAAAAATCATGTCTACGCTATACAAAAACAGCAACATGAATGCAAACATGAACTCATTTTAACTCACATAGTGCAATTATAATACATACGATTATGGACTTACAATACCAAGATCGACGAATGCACTAAAACTTATGAGTTTCTTTAACCAAAAACCAGACTTAGGAAAAGTATATCTAACCTCAAGAACTGAACAAGTGAGGGTAACGGGATCTCATATCGGCCTCGACCTCCCATGTTGCTCCCTCAACAAGGTGGTTCCTCCATAACACCTTTAAGGAGGCTACCTCTTTGTTCCTCAATCGTTTCACTTGGCGATCTAAAATTTCAACGGGAACCTCTTCGTAAGAAAGGTTCTCATCGACTCCTAACCCCTTAGATAACATCTTGTTGGCCTTAAGATTTGAACCTAATGACGCCCAACTTAATTTCAAAGTGACTTGACACTATGCCATCTACTTCTCTATATACTCTTTCGGCCCTAACACTGTCTCCTATGGGAGTGCTAACTAGAAACGGTTCATGTAAGATCTCAGGAAGCAAGTCAAATTTACTATCCACTAAAGGAGTAACAAAAGACAAGGTAGATCCTGGATCTAATAATGTATAAACAAGAAAGGAGAAGACAAGCAAGTTACCAGTAATCACATCTGCGGACTTCTCTTGTTCCTCTCTTCCTTTCAATGCATAGAACCGGTTTCTCTTGGGAGGTTCGGCTGCATCATTAGGATTCAGCCGAGGCTGAGCATCTATACTGGCCTGATTACTTACATGTGGGCAGTCCCTGACTATATGCCCACTCTTGCTGCACCCACAGCAGGCATTAGTACCTACCAAACACTCACCTCCATGCGAACGACCACACTTATCACACGACTTTATATCACGCTGGGCATTTCTATCATTTTCCTCCTTGGCATTAGTGTTCTTAGAAGGAGTAGGATTACCTGAGTACTTGTTCCCCTTCTTGAACTTGGGCCTATCCCGAACTCCAACCGAATTATTACCATTGCTCGAACCGGACTGATCCGAGGGCCTAGATTTCTTGCCTTCCCGAACTCCCCTTTTTCGACGGCTCTCCTACACTTGCTGTGAATGCACCATCAATCTGCCCAGATCCATGTTATCATGCAACATGGCTTCCAGACAATCTTCCACTAGATCCTCCGACACGCTAGTCACGAACCTGCTCATTTCATCCCTGCTATTTGCCACCAGAGAAGAAGCATACTTTGAGAGTTTAACAAATTTCAAGGAATAATCCTTGACCGACATACCTCCCTGTCTCAGGTTGATGAACTCTTCAACCTTGGATTCTCGTTGCTCTCTGGGAAAGAATCTCTCCATAAAGGCAGTCTTGAGAACGTCCCAAGTGATGGGGATCCTAGTGCTCTGCCATCTGCCCACATTATGTACCATACATGTGCCACATCTTTGAGCTGATATGCAGTCAACTCAGCCTTTACCTCTTCATCAACTCCTATGGCACAAAGAATCTTGTGGACCTCATCCACGAACTCCTGGGGATCTTCATTAGTCTTGGACCTGTAGTAGACTGGAGGATTCATCCTGGTGAAGTCCCTCAGTCTGCTAGCCATGGTGCTAGCATGCGGGTTCTCCCTGGGAGCACCCTCTCTTGTGGCTTGAGCCGTGATGGCCTGCGCCTGAGTAGTGATGGCCTGTGCCATCTGCAGCAACGCTTCTCTTACTTCACCATCTGTCAGCGCAGCTGGGTTGACAGGCACTTGAACTCCAGCAGCTGGGGCTTGAGGAGGAGCTTGGTTTCCTCCAACAGCTGCTTCTTCAACTCTTTTCACGGCATTTCTCCTTGTGTTCTTGTTCTACACGTATACACAAGAAGAGAGTTAGATCCTTAAAAGGACACAAGGTGTCACAACTCTACACAGCACGATAAAGAGTAGAAGAAGGGAAGATTTCCTAACATCATATAGTCTCTAAGTCATGATTGTGGCACGCTTCACAACCATAAGTTAGAAACTACGTAACGTGGTTGTTTTGAGCTTTAGTTCCTAGGTAATTTAACCTCATGATCTGATACCAAGTTTGTCATGACCGGATTCCGGAATCCGGACCACGACCGGCGTCGTTGACCTCTCAGAGGTCGCAGACAAGCCTCTTCTTGCATTCATCACATTCATATAGTTAAATTTGCGGAAAATTTAAAACTTTTTAAACGTAGGAAGTATACTTAGATTTCATATAGTTGTTACATAGATTTATTATATACTAAGCTCAAAGTAAAGAACAACCATCTATCATTAAAGAACCAATTCAAAACAAAAGATGAATATATCATAATAAGTTGCCAAAACGGCCTTACATCCAAAAGCTTCGAAAATAAAACATCTGAAAGAAACGCTAGGGACAACATTCTCTAGCTATGTCTAAATACTAGTCTATACTAAAATCGTAGCATCCTCGAAATCAAGAGGACCTACCAAATGGTCTGGGGAACGCTGAGTCCAAACCGCTGCAATGAGTCTTCAATCTGCTCTCTGACCTGCACCTATAAAATAGTAAATGTATAGGGTTAGTACACCACTTGTACTAAGTATGGGTGTATGCACATACACATAAGGCTATGCATGATCAAGGAAAGCTCTTCCTATACAACATGCCATTTCTGGAAAGTGTAGTCACTAGACTTTCCTAATTCGTTAGTTGTGAATTGTGGTATGAATATGATGTATTTTAATGCATTCAAAGCACACACCTTCTTTTCTATGTGATTACAAGACATTAGAGTCATAAACATAATTTTAGAACAACTCGGGCGAAGATTTGAAAATTTGATATGCCCAAACCCGAGAGCTCTTTCTTTTGGACTTAGTTTATTTTTCAGTCTTTTTCTTCTTCTTGTTGTGTAGTTCAATAATTCCTTTGGTCCTATGTTTTACTTACAAGTGCAATGACTCATTGTAGTCCCATACCCACAATGAATCAAGTAAGTAATTCAAGGACTAAAGAATGATTTCACCATCCTTGCAACAAGTCATTCATTACATTATGTATTCATCGGGCAGGATCACTTCATAAGCCAGTCTCTATTGGCTATGCCACTTATTTCATCATTTTCATATTATGGAAGTTATGAGACATATATTGGCCCGTACATTTTACTCCCTTTTATTGGCATCATATAAGAAGTCATTATAAGCCAATTTTATTTTGCCTTGCCCATTATTTGCTGAAAACTTCATTGGTATTAATATTGGCAATTGACATTCTTAAGCTCTTACTTTCATAGCTCACTTTGAACATACGTTCCATCATCTTTCTTTCTTGCTTTCTTAGATACATCTTTAGAAGTAAGATCATGCGAGCTAACATGAAATCCAGTGCCTACCCCACACCGAAAAGAGGTGATTCACCGATCAAAATGAATCTAGATCATGTGAGATAACATGAAATCCAGTGTCTTCCCCACACCGAAAAGGGGTGATTCCCGGCTAAGGCGAATCCGTATCAAGTGTTTACTCCACACAAAAAAGGAGTGGCTCACAGCTATAGTGAACCAAGAACATTCTTTTGAGCATTAACCGACATAGATCATGTGATCTAAACATGAAATTCAGTGTCTACCCCACACCGAAAAGAGGTGAGACCGAAACATACCTAGCTCTCTTAGGTGGAAACCACATGCTAGTTCCTATGTTGGCTAGACATAGTTCGAAGACTAGGAGACATAAGGAGACTAATTATCCACATTGGTGGTAGCCTCGTCTCATAAGACTTACACGTGAAAGAACAGGCTCATAGCTAGTCTATCGGTGCTTTGCTCACTTTCATTATCTTCTTATCTTTTAGAGTTGACTCAAACATTATGGAAGCTTGCTTCTAGATTGAGGTTTACTTACTCTATTGATGACTTGTCATCCCTTTCTTTACATTGATGAAATGTGAATTGTCCTTACATAACATCTTTGGTGTTAATGAGACTGGTCTCACACGTTCTAACACCTTTATTCGTGAGTATTTTTAACATAGTAGCTTAGGTGTAAGTGAGGCTTGTCTCACTTCTTTTAACACCTCATTCTGGTCACTTTCTTAACTTAGACATATTTAGTTATGTTAATACTCACTTTACTTGCTTACTTTCGTTTAGTAGCTTCATATCATCGTTTATGGACGATGAGAACTTCATTCAATGAGTTACATATGTTCATAGTTCATTCGTTTAGGGCATGTTGGGACTTGTCCCAATGAATGGCATGCCCTTGGATATGGATTCATTGAATTACTTTAGGAGTGATAGAGTTATCATTTCAATCTTTTGGCTATATATGATTGACATAGAATTAGTATTGGCCTAAACAATTGGAAGAGATTACATAGCCTTCTTTGTTGGCACAAGCCAAAGTTACATTTATTCATGCTTAAGTTATTATACCTTATTCATTAGCCAATCGTTTAATTAATTAAAGATTACATTATAGCCAATCCATTCATCATTCTTAGACAATGTATTGTTAGCCATTTTATTGGCATAAGACAAGCAATTCATTCAAGTACAATTTTATGGAGATACTTTTAGCCAACCTTAGATCATAACTTTCGCATAACGTGATAAGCCATTTCGGAAAGCATCATATTAACATTTTAATGAACATAACATCTTCATAAAGTCACGTTAACAGTAACTATGCATCAGAACGTAACACATCAACACTTACATTTTTGGACATAATTTAGCATAACATAGTTCTTTAATTCACCTAAGGGACACTTAACATCATACGAGTACAATTCATAGGTTCATTCGACATTCACAAATCAAGAACCTTACACTTTAAGATCAGCCAGGACCACATACCAACAACATTATCAAGACTAATCTATACAACATTGAAATCATAACAAGGATACTAGGGAAAGGGAAGTTCGACGAGAACCTTGGGAAACAACCCTAGTTTCGAGATTTCATGGATTTGTTATGATGGAAAGTACTCTTGGAGAAAGAATTCCAGGAGATAAACCCATACCTTATGTAGATTGAATCTACGACGATCCCTTGTTGTATGAAAACCTTGAAATCGCCCAAGAAAGAATTTAGCGTTCTACGTTCTTGCGGTTTGTTGTTTACTGCCTTAGTCGTGAGTCTCTTGTGAATGGACGTGGTTTCTAGGTTTTTGGAACTGATGTTGAATTCTTCAACTTTAGATTAATTAACTTAATTAATAAATTAATTAGTTAATTACTAAAATACCCCTCCTAAGTTGACTAGACATAGAAGGACCATTGACTTAGCCAATTTCAATTTTGACTAAGTGTCTCGGCTGACCAAGGTTTAATTTAATTAATTTTATGGCTTAATTAATTAAATAAGGGACTTAAGGAAATTACCAAAACACCCTAAGTCATTAGGACCACAACTAACAACTTTGGACTATCCTAGGTTAGGTACTAGGTTGTCTCTTTCTTGTCTTAACCAAAATCTGGAAATTTCCTTAGTAGTTTCGGTTTTAGCCTTTTAAATTAATTAATTGAGTTGCTAAATTAATTAATTAGGTAACCTAGGGTAATTACTAAAGTACCCCTAAGTTGTTAGGACCATAACCAACCCTTTGGACAATCCTAGGTGAGGTACTAGGTTGTCTCTTACTTGTCTTAACCGAAATCTGGAATTTGCTTAGTGATTTCGGTTTTGTCCATTTAAATTAATTAATTAAGTTGCTAAATTAATTAATTAAGTAACCTAGGGTAATTACTAAAGTACCCCTAAGTTGTTAGGACCATAACCAACCCTTTGGACAATCCTAGGTTAGGTACTAGGTATCTCTTTAACTAGTTACTAGGTTAGTGTCACCCGGTTAAGTCTTAGGTTGTCGGGTGCACTAATTGGTTTATTTCGGTTAGTCCTAGGTTAGTTATCTAGTTAGGTCAGTTAATTAGAGCCTAGAGTTTTTAGGAAGCTCAGCCCCACATGTCTTGACCCCCACATGTGCGCCTGCCCCTAACCGCCCTAACCACCCTAACTGAATTCTTGCACATGTGCTTGCACATGGGTTGCACATGTGTTGCTGCTCATTTCTTGTTTTCCCAAGGATCCTCACTATATCCTTGGGCACTGCTTACTCTACATGATCATTTTAATTGATCATTTGCTATGGTATCTAGGCTTGACATTTGGATGCCTCATACCCAAAGTGTTGATATGGTTGATATGGTTGAATACAGAATTTTACCTTAGGGTCTTCTTTGCAGGTACAATTCTTAAACAATGCTTATTCATACATAGAAAAATTGGCTAACACCCTTAGCCAATATTTTCTAATATGCCCAATATTTTGCTTATTTGGATATTATATAGAAATTGGCTAATACCCCTTAGCCAATTTTCTATACTATGCCCAATATTTCTCAATATTGGGCATTGGGATGCCTATGTAATACACATTTTTAAAGACCTATTGGGCTCTTCACTAGACATGCAATTTTTCGGAATGTTACATAAGGCATCTTCACGGACACTCCTACGAGTCGTGGTGATTCTCACTGACCGTGAGGTGGTCTGTGGGGACTTGAGACTTGGCCAAAGTGCCTTGGCCTTTTGCTAAGACCTTTCCTTCCTTGCCTTGGAACAAGCCCTAGCACCTTCAACCAATAAGAAAGGCCTTTTAACATGGAGTCTAACACGTGCCTTGAAGTTGACTCACTAAACTCTTAAGCTCGGGGCAACATTACACAACAAGAACCCTCATTACGAACTCAACACCAAGTCATTACGCTCTAGCTTAACAAATCATTTTTCGAGTCGTTACATTATCATCCACCTAGAAATATTCGTCCTCGAATGACATTTTTAAATACTTTTAATGGAAAACGACTCGAGGCTATCAACCCAAAAATCAAGACATATCGATAAAATGCATGACCAAAGGAGACAAACATCAACTCCACATCAATAAGCTCAATACAAAACAAGGAAGTGGTAACTACATCTACAAACTCATTATGCATCAAACTTAAACATTTCTCACAATCTTGGAGGAACTACCTTCTCCAATCCAATTCATCCTCATCATATCATCATAAGGTAAATTATTCAACTATTCACAAAATACCACATAAGCATGTTCAACATTTTGACTCATGAAGCACGTAATAAACTCATACAGAAATGCATATCAACATGAGGAACACCTTTATGAAAACTCAGTTTTCTCATTAAATAAGAATTCAACTAGAACGTGCATATCATAAGGAAATCATGTAAACATATATTCATACAAGACTCCAACACATAAAACAAGCTATAAGGAACTCTAGATCTCAAGCTTGAATAAGAATAGAAAGAAGAGACAAGGATATTCTCATGACCTTACTCTTCAACCTACTATCCCCCACTTAAGAGAAAACCCAACTAAGGCAACATAAGATCAACATCTTCCAAGAAAGGAACTTCTTCACTCTTCTATCTTTTAACTTGCCGCTTTAAGATCCCAACCGGTATTTCTAGACTAAGGAGGTTCACATTGAGCACTCTTGCTCACCATAACCTTACCAACACTTATTCAAGGTCTCAAACTTCTTAAGCTCACTACACCACTCGAAAGGTGAGAATTCAAGACCTAAACCATGAACATAAAGAACACTCATCAACCTTACTAGCTAAACACATCATCCCTTTCCTTAGGAACAAGCCAACAAAAACACTTCAAATATCACTTTATAAAGTACTTTTAAGGTTGGAACAAGCCATCACCAAACCTTTACACTCATCACTTAAAATGATTCTAACCAAAAAGGTCAATTACACTTATACCCTCCTTTATAGGAGCCTATTCTCACAAAATCTCAAGGCATCACTTAACACCACTACTCTTCAAATATTTTCAACAAGACTCAAAACTTCATCATGAACTTCTATCAACATCATACATAACCATAAAGCAACTCATCCAAACAAAAGGATCTCATTCAACTATCACAACTCTTACCCAGTCAAATTACCGCAAAAGCATCTCCACTTACCTTTTCTCCCTCGATCCTTGAAGCATTATCCCTTCGAGTAGCCACATCTAGAAGACCACCTGACAAGTAATAAGAGAGACATCTTATGGATTTAAGATCTATGACACGACACAAGATTACTGAAGAAAGTAAAACTTGTAATGTCCTATAGCCTCTCACTCATAGATGTGTCACGACTCACATCGATGAACAAGACTCTACTAGACGTGGCATGTGAGACATCAATCCTAAAAGCTATTTGCAAAATCATGTGCTCTGATACCATGTCTGTCACGACCCGAGAGCACCCCAAGTTGTGCCATGGCGTACTTGACCCTAAAAGGTCTCATACAAGCCTCATAACATTTCATTGCATTCGGTATAGAAATAGTGCGGAAATAAAACTCATTTAATTAAAACTTCATTCAAAATAAAACTTGAAATACAGTGGAAGTCTAAGTCTCACATGGACATCTTAGACACAAACTTAAAATGTACTACGGACACAACCCTTTACCAATGGAACAATTACAAAATGTCTATTACTAGAATAAAAATAAACATAAAGTCTTGTTCTCGAATCATGAGGACATACCAAGTCTTGGAGAAAGCAATCCAAGCACCTCAACTAGCTATACGAAATCACTTGCCAGAACCTATACTTGTTGTAAAAACATGAAGAATATGGGTTAGTACACATAAATTTAGTGAGTATGATGACCATGCAAAAACATGCTTTAATAGGGACAATTTGGTTGGAATCCATGCATTATGCCACCTTTTGAAATATCATGAACAATAGCATAAAAGAAATCAGATACAAGTACTAACATCATACCAGTCATAGCATCACATTTAGAAAATGTGACATTCATTCCTTTTTGACCTTTACACCATATTCATACATAAGTAACATGACATTTTATAAAGCGAGACAAGGGAAAATAATTCATAATATAACCCAAGTATAGCATGCATATCACATTAAGCATCTAAGAGTCCAGATTCTTCCATTTCTTCATTTAGGACACATTCATATCTTAGTAAATCTTTAGAGATAGTCACTATGACCCTCTCAAAACCTACTCGTTCAATGTATAGGTAGCATCTTATACTACTACCTATACTTTTTAGAACCTATCAAGAACCATATGACATCTCACATTATGGGAAGTAAGCATTTAAGCGACATAGACCATGAGAGCTTGTCATGGAATTCGGTGTCATAAAGTCCCCACACTGTAAAAATGTGATCTACTTGCCTAAGGAAGACCTATTAATATAGCTTAGGTTGATCCACTAGCTAGACCTATGTGGGCGCATAGTTTATGAGATAAAGGTAGATGATCATTGAAACTCATGCCTAACTACGGGGGAGTTACCATCTAACCAAATGCACTCGGTGCTTAGCCTACACAAATAGTTCATTACATTGACATTTATCACATATGAAAGGTGTAATTGGCCTGCCGATTCCTTTTTTATTCATTGACACATGAAAGGGTGCCTTAAGCCTATCGATTCATGGTACATTTTGGAAAAATCATTAACTCCTCTTGAAAGGGTGCCATGAGCCTACCGATTCAAGACTCATCATTTACCTTCAAGAAAGGGTTCCATAGGCCTACCTAATCCAAGGTTCATTACCATCATTAATAGAAGGGTGCCTTAAGCCCACCGAACCAAAGTTCACTACCATCATAAATGGAAGGGTGCCTTAAGCCTACCGATCCAAGGTTTATTTATAATCATGCATGAAAGGGTGCTACTAGCCTACCGATCCAAGCATTCAATAATCAACGATATAATCATTTATCCAACAAGAGGATGCATTAGCCTTACAAATTCAAGATATGCATTTATATTGAAGAATCCTTCATATTCTACCATTAACATTCATAAATGTCAAATTTATAAATAGTCTTCCAATAATATCACACTTGCATTTAAAACATGACCATATTAGCTTCGTTGAATTCTAATTCATACAATATCATGATAACACTTCCATTTCTCATACAATGCCCTTAACTTCATGATCACAATGTACATAATAGTAAACACCTCCATCTTTCAAGTGGATCAATATTAAGCTAACAATTCTAAATCAACAAATAAATTCCCATATCTTGCCTTCAAGGCCAATAATTCTCATATACCAATACACAAACATTTTGTGATAAATAAACATGGACAATGAAATACTTCAACAATCTAAAGCCATTTCAACAAGTTCTATTCATATACCTTTATTATCAAACAACCCACTTCATAAAGTCATAAATTAGGAATAGAGAGAAATCATGGGTTCATGGAATATTTTCACTTTAAATCACCAATTTAACATTATTATAACCATAAAATGCCATTATTAACCTTTTAAAACCATTTGGTGAAATAACCGATGAGATTAAGTAAAACCCTTGATTTTTCATAAACATTAAATCTTTGAAATTGACTCTAGGGTGAAAGAAAACCCGAGATGAAGGATCATCATACCTTTCTTAATATTCCCCAAGAAGTTTGAAGAAGAAAGCACCTTGAATCCAAACACTAGCTCGCACTTCTTTTTCTTCTTCTTCTTCTTTTTGAGCTTAGAGAGAGAAAGAATTTCTGGTTTTGATTTGGGGTTTTGAAAATAAGGACTAAATGACTATTTTCAGGTCTTGAAACTATTTATATTAATGATATAAGACATTTAAAATCACCATTTAAAATCAACCCACATAATAAACAATTAAAACGAAATTACTTAATTACCCTAATTTTGGGAAACCCCGTACACGCTCATAACCTCCCACACTGGTCGTGAAAAGGGCCACGACCCTTGGTGGAACCCGTTGTCCTTCAGGAAGTGGCTAAATTTGCCTTTCCAATCCCCAAAATGCTAACGCACCCTCACGACCTCATTCACGGGTCGTGGTCAAGAGCATTACCCGTGAAGTGGTCCGTGAAGGTTGGGGCAGTGGCTTGGCCAAAGTGCCTTGCCTCACATTGCACCAAGGAATCTTCACGTCCACTCCCACAGATCGTGGTGATGATCACTGACCGTGAGGTGGTCCGTGGAGCATTGAGGCAGTGTTTAGCCAAGGTTGGAAGCCTTGGCCTTTGGCTAAGGCCTTTCATTCCTTGGCTTGGCACAAGCCCTAGAACCTTCAACCAATAATAATAGGCCTTTTAACATGGAGTCTAACACGTGCCTTGACATTGATTCACTAAAATCTTATGCTCGGGGCAACATTACACAATAAGAACTCTCATTACGAACTCAACACCAAGTTATTAGGCTCTAGCTTAACCTATCATTTTCCGAGTCGTTACAGGCCTATTTCGACTAACATGGGTGTTCACTAATGGAGAAATTAAAGTCGGAGGTAAAGAAGGGATGCATTCAAAATGAATAGGCGATGCTTGAAACTATACTTTGGAGAATGCCATGAAATTTCTGTCTTGAGAGCATTTTCACATTGTGCCATGACGTTAAATATGGTGCTTCTTGATAGGCAACTCATGTGTTAGTGTTTTGAATAATGTGTGGTGAATACGCAGGTGTAGGCGCTGTGGTGAGGAAAGACTCCATCAACGAGTAGCCGAGCCAGTTCAGTGCTTACGCATTTGTTCACATTTTTGGTTCCAACGATGGGCTGAGACATTGGAACATTAGGCAGAAAGCTTGTACCACTCGGTGACTCGTCGAAGTGCTCAGGAGACCCAAATTTCACTGCCTTTTTTCAATAGCCCTGACAACCCAGCCTTTTGGATCATTGAGGGAGGTTTCAATTCGTTTAGGCGATGCACCGATGTATTCGGCGAACCCTCTCTTGTTCATCTTTGTCACATCCCGAGACCATACCCTAGAAGATATGACACTCTCGAAGTGCAACCGGCGTACTTGACCTCTCGGAGGTCTTGTACAAACCCTTTCGTATCGTTCATCGCATATAAAACATATGAAAAATAGTGCGGAATTAAAACTTTTCATAAACATTCTATAAGTCTTTAAAATATTTTTCATATAGGAAATACTAAGTCTCATTTTATCAAATGTTAGACACGAGAATACTTTGGGACACGGCCCATACACAATAAGAATATAGAAATACTTAGTCTATTACAATACTTCAATAAGAGACATAAAATACATCTATTGCCCTCGAGTCAAATGAGGACATACTTCAACTTCACTTGAATGGTGATACGATCCAAGTCTTGCTTCCCAAATGCTCCTCACCTACCAACCACTATATAGAGAGATAAAAGCATGGAATTAGTATAAACACATGTACTAAGTATGAAATAATGCATAAAAATCATGAAAATGGACATTTATTGGAAATATGCATCTTTTGACTTAAATATCGTAACATAATCATAAGAATAATATTTAACACCTTATAAACACATAATATAACACTTAATCAATTTAGAACATTTTTAGGACCATTCCAGTGAAACCATGTCACTTAATTCACTGTTACAGTGAAGGTTACAGTGAATTCTCCACTCCACTCCTTCTTAGACACCTTCTAGCATGCAATCCTCTCACTAAAAGCTATCCTAAGACTCACTTAAGTAAGACAAAGAGAGACCACCCATAAACCTCTCTAGGCACACCTAAATGATCCTTAAGAACACATATAATGAGATCAACACACACTTACAAGACATCACACATATGAACAAGACATCCTTCTATCTAAGGTGATTCTAAGTCTTACTTGAGTGAGTTGTGAAGCGAATGCCCATACAATCCCTTACACACACACTTAAGAGATCCTATAAACTACCTAATAGAATCATTCTCACTTATACAACAACATATAGATAATATGACATTATCCTTCCAAAGGCTATCAAAAGACTTACTTAAGTAAATCAAGAAGATAACGTCCATGATTGACCTCTTCAAGATTACCTAAGTAATCCTTAAGACTACCTAAGGCTTAGATAATGTCTACATAATCAACCATATTCCCTAACTAGAGCCATTCTTAAGACATATCTAGGTAAGATACGAAGTGACCATTCCTATGCCCCTTTCACACGTTAACTAGACAACCCTTAACTACTCTAGATAAGTACTTATTCATTTAACATGCTTTCTTAACTTTAGTCATTTCAGTCATTAGTTCATTTAAGACTCAATCATCACATAAGACCATTCAAGTAATGGTCTTGGACAAGACCTAGGGACTCTAACTAACACCTTCTAAGCCTATTGTGCAATGTCTAGATGGCGTCCCATACCACCACCTAAACTTCATAGAATTTCTCTAATGCTAGTAGGTATCCCACATGATGAGAATAGAAAATAACCGACATAGACCATGATAGATAGACATGGAATCCGGAGTTCTAACCTACTCTGATGAGGGTGTTTTACTTGCCAAAGGTAGAACTAGGACACATCCCATGTAGGCACATGGTTAAGGAATAAGAAGGGCTTTTATGCACTCTAGTCTCATTCTCAAGTAGAGATACATTCTACTCTAGTCTCCGTCTCAAGTAGAGCTACATCCCATAACATAATCACTCGGTGCTAGCCTTCGTTCTCATAGAGTAATTGACACTAAAGGATCACATGAAGAGGTTCCTTATCTAGTTCATAACCCAATCACATTCACCCTACCAAAGAGGTCCACTAGGGCTACCTTTAAATGGAGACTAAGATAGCTCATTATGACTTTCCTAAGTATGATATGATGTTGTTCCAGCCAATCAACCCTAAGTACACCATTCCTTTACATGAAGGATACCATTACGGCTCTTTGACTTGAACATTCACAACCTTCCCTCTAGGTTTAAGGTTCCACGTACATGACCTTCTTAACATCATCTATGGTCTCACATATCATTCATTCATACATGACAAGGGTACACTAAGCCTACCTAGTCAAGACATCTCCTATTCACATATCATTCATACATGTATCAAGTAAGGAACATAAGACTACCAAAACAAGACACAATATACTTTACTTTATCACATATAACATATAATTCTTTGAATTACTTAGTAATGACCCTTACCATCTTTATGTCATCCTATACCTTACTATAACATCATCAATATAACCATCATAAACTCATATAGTCAAGTAGGAACAATCATGCATCAACTCTAAGACTACACATATAAGCACATAGTTATAGTCTAGGATAATCTTCTAATATACATAGAAAGAACACATACTTTCACTTAATAACATGTAGATAGATATGCTCATACTTCACATAAGTCAACTACACAATTCATCATAATACTTCAAGTAGTGCCGACAAGGCCATGATCATCATAATACATAAAGTAACACCGACAAGGCCACATCAATTGCAAGTAAAGCACATAACACCGCCACCATAAGTGGACCATACCAATCACAACATAATTGAAGTCTAATTAACATAAAATAAGTAGAATTAGGGAAGCGTACCACCACTCCATCCTCAACACTTCAATCCAATGCTAAATCATCCAATTCAATACCATAAGGCCCTTACCCATGGCCATAACCAATAATTCAATGCATAAACTATGATATTCAATGAAACTAGGTCAATTCAATATAGATTTATCAATATAAGACAACCTAGACATCAATTCGATACAATTCTTATATCATTCAATAGCCCATAGAAAACTACACTAGAATTCATAAGCATTAGATCAATATCACTTAACCCATAAAGTAGTCAAAAAGTAGAGTTCATCAATTACATGGGTTTATAGGTTAATTGATTTAAACTAATCTAATTAATAACAATTCAATCAATATTAAATGCTTTAAAACCTTTAATGCAAGAACCCATGGATATATCATGAAATTGGACAATTCATCTTTGAAACTTTAGAAAACTTCTTTGAAAGTTGGGCTCCTTGATGAATAGAGTTTCAAGGATCAAAAACCATATGTCACTGATGTTAATCATCCAATTTGATGATGAATATCCACTCAATTCTCCAATCCAAGCCCTTCCTTGAATTTTTGCTCCAGTGGAGTTCTAGAGAATTTCTAAGGGAATTTGGGTTTTGATTTTTGAAGAATGATATATTCTAAGTGTTAAAGACTTATAAACATGTTAAAATACCCAAAAGACCCTCAAGTAACCGCCCTTTCTCTTATTTGGAGGTGGGGTGAATTTACCAATTCACCCCTAACTTAACAGTGGCCAGCGCAGGAAAATAATCTTCACAGATGGTTGCCCATCGACGGGGCGTCAGTCCACTAACGGACCATCCTGTCCTCTGTCGATTGATTCAGAGACTGGAAAATGGGAGATTTGCTCCCTAGGATAAGTATAAACCCACTCCTTCTATCGACGGGGCGTCGACCAGCCTACTGGACGTCGATTGCCTCAGTCGATTGGGCTGGTCTAAGACAACCTTTGGCTCTTTGAAGGGTCCTTCCTCAAGGACCCTTGGATGGTACTTGGTGTTGTTTGCCCGGACGTTTCCAACCCGAATATGCTCGTATACGATTTTAGGACCTACAAAATGAATTTCATCTAAAACGAACAAGTAAAACTCAATGAAACATGCATAGACACACAAGGTCGTTTCAAGGCAAACCTTTCGAACGTCATGGACGTTCTTGGACGTTTGACCTCCAAACTTCACGAAACTTGACACACTGCCTATAAACACTATAATAACTCATATAATGACCTTATAACCTCATGAATCACACATAAACACATAAAACACTTATGAGGCACATATGTGACTTAGTCGTCGAACGTCTTGGTCGTCCCTTAACGTTTCACTTCCAAATCACCTAAAACTCTAGACAATGCCCTAAATAACACATTATAGACCATTTTATGACCTTATACCCTGATTAAAATCATGTTCGGCTCTAGCTTCACCTAAGTCATTTTCGAGATCTTACAATCTCCCCCACTTGGACAACATTCGTCCTCGAATAACACTTGCCACTCTCCGAACACTTCCAAGAATAGAGATTCAATTTGAAAATCATGTACATACCATATAACATATTATACAACACACAATCAAGGAGAAACATCAATTTCACATAATCAAGAGCATCACAACACAACAAGAAACTAGAATAAATTCTACAACTCATCGTGCTATAAAACTCACATCCTCCATTCCAAACAGTAAAAACTCATTTTATAATCAATATCATGCTCATATAAATCAATTCTAACCACATTGCAAAAATTTTAGACGTAAGAATGAATTAGTCAAATTTTGAAAAATCTCACAGTGAGTAGGCAGCCCTTTACAGTGATTTATGCAATTTTTCCAAAAATGCTACTTTTAGGCAATTCATGATAGAAACATGCTAATATGCAATGTAGAACCACATAAACACATCTTACAACATAAGCATAACTTCATGGAATGCACAATGCAAGGAATCAATGAAATTCAATTTCAACAAGACCCCTAAACACAATGCACATGCAACATGCTTCTATGACTTTCTATCCCATCTACTAACCGTACTCCCCCACTTAGAAGGAACTCATAACACTAAAGAGAAATACAAGGACTTACCATCATCATCATCATCCGGCTTTTCTCCTCTAGTACGGAGTGCATAGAAACGCCTCTTATTTGGAGCATCATCTTTTGGAACATTAGGAGCAACTTGCTTACCCTCTCTTTCTCTAGCCGCAATGGTAGGAGAATCTCTCTCCTTATGATCATCCTTCACACAACCAAAGCAACCACTAGTACCGGCTAGACACTTCCCATAGTGCCTCTTTCCACAAGTGACTCATGTAGGCTTTTCATTTTGAGAACCACCTCCTCTCTCAAATTTCACCTTAGCACTCCTAGGTTCTTCTTGAGTTTGGGCCCTCTTTTTGAACCTAGGTTGATCTTGATCACTAGAACTACTCCTTTACAAGTTTATAGTCATCCTCTTAAGTTTGGACTCTTCAATTGACTGGGCATACACCATGAGTCTAGCTAGGGTCATATCATCATGTAGCATGGCCGTATAACATTCTTCCCTCACTAGATCGGCGACACCCGTCACGAATCTACTCATCTCATCCCTAGGGTTAGACACAAGGGATGGGGCATATTTGGGCAACATAGAGAACTTCAAAGAGTATTCCTCAACACTCATATTGCCTTGCTTGAGATTGATAAACTCCTCTACCTTAACCTCCCTCCTCTCACGGGGAAAGTACTTTACAAGAAAAGCTTCCTTAAATTCTTCCCACTCAATAGGACCAGACCCAACCGGCCTATTGCCTTTCCATTGTGTGTACCACACTTGAGCAACATCTTTCAATTGATACGAAGCCAACTCCGCTTTCTCCCTAAAAGTCACTCCCATAGCATGCACTATCTTATACACCTCATCTAGAAACTCTTGGGGATCCTCTCCCACCTTAGAGCCGAGAAAGATAGGAGGATTCATCCTCACAAAGTCTCTCAATCTAGATGTCATAGTTCTCTCCACAACATTAACTCTAGGCTCCATACTCAAATTCACTTGAGTAGTCACGGCTTGGGCTAAGGCAAGCAAAGCCTCTCTAATCTCTCTATTAGTCGATTCCGGGGGAACCACCGGAACATCATTACCTCCTTCCACAATAGGGACTTGATCACCTTGAGCACCTTGAGGGACTTTCTCAACTCGAGGAGGAATCTCCTCATTCACATCATTCTCCTCAACCCTCCTAGCCGGTGTCCTCCTCGTATTAATCTTCCTAGAAACATAAGGAAAACCATAAGAAAAGAGTACTCATAACTTTTACTCTACAACACGACATAAGAGTAGAAAAGAAGGGAAACTCTATAGTCCTATAGACTCTCTCCCATAGATGTGTCGCGACTCACACCGATGGTCAAGACTCTACTAGACGTGACTTGATGAGACTTTTTGATTCCTAAGACTACTTTCATAACCTATGCTTTGATACAAGCTTGTAACATCCCGAGACAATATCCTAGAAGATATGACACTCTCGAAGTGTAGCCGGTGTACTTGACCTCTCGGAAGTCTTGTACAAACCCTTTCGTATCGTTCATCGTATATAAAACATATGAAAAGTAGAGCGGAATTAATACTTTTCATAAAACATTCTATAAGTCTTTAAAATATTATTCATATAAAATCATAGGAAATACTAAGTCTCATTTCATCAAATGTTAGACACGAGAATACTTTGGGACACGGCCCATACACAATAAGAATATAGAAATACTTAGTCTATTACAATACTTCAATAAGAGACATAAAAGACATCTATTGCCCTCGAGTCAAATGAGGACATACTTTAACTTCACTTGAATGGTGCTACGATCCAAGTCTTGCTTCCCAAATTATCCTCACCTACCAACCATTATAGATATAGATAAAAGCATGGAATTAGTACAAACACATGTACTAAGTATGGCATAATGCATAAAAATCATGAAAACGGACATTTATTGGAAATATGCATCTTTTGACTTAAATATCGTAACATAATCATAAGAATAACATTTAACACCTTAGAAACACATAAGATAACACTTAATCAATTTAGAACATTTTTAAGACCATTACAGTGAAACCAAGTCACTTTACAGTGACACAATTCACTGTTACAGTGAAGGTTACAGTGAATTCTCCAATCCTTCTTAGACACCTTCTAGCATGCAATACTCTCACTAAAAGTTATCCTAAGACTCACTTAAGTAAGACAAAGAGAGACCGCCCATACAACCTCTAAGTCACACCTAAATGATCCTTAAGACCACATATAATGAGATCAACACACACTTACAAGACATCACACATATGAACATGAGATCCATCTATCTAAGGTGATTTCAAGTCTCACTTGAGTGAGTTGTGAAGCGACCGCCCATACAATCCCTTACACACACACTTAAGAGATCCTATAAACTTCCTAAGATAGAATCATTCTCACTTAATACAACAACATATAAATAATTCTCCTTCCAAAGGCTATAAAAAGACTTACTTAAGTAAATAAAAAAGATAACGTCCATGATTGACCTCTTCAAGATTGCCTAAGTAATCCTTAAGACTACCTAAGGCTTAGATCATGTCTACATAATCAACCATCTTCCCTAACTAGAGTCATTCTTAAGACTTATCTAGATAAGATACAAAGGGACCATTTCTATGCCCCCTTCACACCTTAACTACTCTAGATAAGTACTTATTCATTTAACATGCTTTCTTAACTTTAGTCATTTCATTCATTAGTTCATTTAAGACTCATCCATCACACAAGGACATTCAAGTAATGGTCTTGTCCAAGACCAAGGGAGTCTAACTAACACGTTCAAAGCCTATTGTGCAATGTCGATATAGCGTCCCATACCACCACCTAAACTTCATAGAACTTCTCTAATGCTAGTAGGTATCGCACATGATGAGAATAGGCAATAATCGACATAGACCATGATAGATAGACATGGAATCCGGAGTTCTAACCTACTCCGATGAGGGCGTTGTACTTGCCAAGGGTAGAAGTAGGACACATCCCATGTAGGCACATGGTTAAGGAATATGAAGGGGTTTTGTGCATTCTAGTCTCATTCTCAAGTAGAGATACATTGTACTCTAGTCTACGTCTCAAGTAGAGCTACTTCCCATAACATAATCACTCAGTGCTAGCCTTCGTTCTCATAGAGTAATTAACACTAAAGGATCACATGAAGAGGTTCCTTATCTAGTTCATAACCCAATCACATTCACCCTACCAAAGAGGTCCACTAGGGCTACCTTTCAATTGCAACTAACATAGCTCATTATGACTTTCCTAAGTATGATATGATGTTGTTCCAGCCAATCAACCCTAAGTACACCATTCCTTTACATGAAGGATACCATTACGACTCTTTGACTTGAACATTCACAACCTTACCACTAGGTTTAAGGTTCCACGTACATGACCTTCTTAACATCATCTATGGTCTCACATATCATTCATTCATACATGACAAGGGTTCACTAAACCTACCTAGTCAAGACATCTCATATTCACATATCATTCATACATGTATCAAGTAAGGGACATAAGACTACCAAAACAAGACACAACATACTTTACTTTATCACATATAGCATATAATTCTTTGAATTACTTAGTAATGACCCTTACCATCTTTATGTCATCCTATACCTTACTATAACATCATCAATATAACCATCATAAACTCATATAGTCAAGTAGGAACAATCATGCATCAACTCTAAGACTACACATATAAGCACATAGTTATAGTCTAGGATGATCTTCTAATATACATAGAAAGAACACATACTTTAACTTAATAACATGTAGATAGATATGCTCATACTTCACATAAGTAAACTACACAAGTCATCATAATACTTCAAGTAGTGCTGACAAGGCCATGATCATCATAATACATAAAGTAATGCCGACAAGGCCACATCAATTGCAAGTAAAGCACATAACACCGCCACCATAAGTGGACAATAGCAATCACAACATAATTGAAGTCTAATTAACTTAAAATAAGGAGAATTAGGGCAGCGTACCACCACTCCATCCTCAACACAATCCAATGCTAAATCATCCAATTCAATACCATAAGGCCCTTACCCATGGCCATAACCAATAATTCAATGCATAAACTATGATATTCAATGAAACTAGGTCAATTCAATATAGATTTATCAATATAAGACAACCTAGACATCAATTCAGTAGAATTCTTATATCATTCAATAGCCCATAGAAAACTACACAAGAATGCATAAGCATTAGATCAATATCACTTAACCCATAAAGTAGTCAAAACTAGGGTTCAAAGTTTAATTGAGTTAAAATCATCTAATTAATATCAATTCAATCAATATTCAATACTTTAAAACCTTTAATGCAATAACCCATGGATAGATCACAAAATTGGACAATTCATCTTTGAAAACTTAAAAAACTTCTTTGAGAGTTGGGCTCCTTGATGAATAGAGTTTCAAGGATCAAAAACCATACCTCACTAATGTTAATCCTCCAATTTGATGAAGAATCTCCACTCAATTCTCCAATACAAGCCCTTCCTTGAATTTTGGCTCCAATAGAGTTCTAGAGAATTTCTAAGGGAATATGGGTTTTGATTTTTGAAGAATGAAATCTTCTAAGTGTTAAAGACTTATAAACATGTTTAAAATACCCAAAATACCCTCAAGTAACCTCCCTTTCTCTTATTTGGACGTGGGGTGAATTTACCAATTCACCCCTAACTTAAAAGTGGCCTGCGCAGGAAAACAGTCTTCACGGACGGTTGCCCATCGACGGGGCGTTAGTCCACCAACGGACCGTCCTGTCCTCCGTCGATGGATTCAGAGACTGGAAAATGGGAGATTTTCTACCTAGGTTAAGTCTCAAACCACGCCTTCAGTCTACGGAGCGTCGACCAGCCTACTGGCCATCGATTGCCTCAGTCGATTGGGCTGGTCTAAGACAACCTTTGGCTCTTTGATGGGTCCTTCCTCAAGGACCCTTGGATGGTCCTTGGGGATGTTTGCCCGGAAGTTTCCAATCGAAATATAATCGTATACGAGTTTAGTACCTACCACATGAATTTCATCTAAAATGAACACGTAAAACTCAACGAAACATGCATAGACACACAAAGGTCATTTCAAGGCAAACCTTTCGAACGTCATGGACGTTTGACCTCCAAACTTCACGAAACTTGACACACTGCCTATAAAAACTATAATAACTCATATAAAGACCTTATAATCTCATGAATCACACGTAAACACATAAAACACTTATGAGGCACATAGGTGACTTAGTCGTTGAACGTCTTGGTCGTCCATTGACATTTCACTTCCGAATCACCTAAAACTCTAGACACTGCCTCAATACCACATTATAGACCATTTTAGGACCTTAGACCCTCATGACAACCATGTTAGGATCTAGCTTCACCTAAATCATTTTTGAGATCTTACAGTCCTCTTGCCCCTGCATGGACTGGTTCACATTGGAAACTTCGGTGAACTCCAAACCATTGGGCGAATCACCAAGAAGTTCGGTGACTCCAAGATGTTTTCGCCAAATGGGTTCCTAGCGAAGATTCCTTGTCTCCCTACTCTGCGTGTTTAATTGCCATCAGTTTACTTATGTTTTTGTTATTGTTTGTTCTCTATTCACATTGAGGACAATGTTGGATGCTTTTGGTGTGAGTGATAGGTGTTTGGTTATTGAGTCATTTTTTCTCTCAAAATATATTTGAAGTATTGGTTATGATCAATACTGATTACTTGAATAGTGCTCCTAATTGAACGAAATGCATGTGTAGCTACGATGAGGATAAATAAAGTTTCATAGACAATATGTGGACTTTTTGTATCACGTTGTGACTAGCCGGTTATCGAGTGAAGTCTTTTGTGATGAACATCGTACACTAGATCGAATGAGTCTCGTTTGATATTGGTGTCAATGACTTATGTGATGAGTTTACCTTGAACCATGCGTGATGAAACCTAGAATATGCCCCGTTGGTCCGGTTGACTAAGTGATGCAAGATCTTGAAATGATATTAGGAAATTTTTTTGAAGAGTGAAATAATTTGATAATATACCTCTTTTTGTGGCCAACCTTGTGAGATGTGTGAACCTTTCTTGAACCCCCTTTGAGACATATCATTTTCTTGGAAGAAACTTGAGAAATTGTGACCCCTATTTATTTATTCACCCATAAATCTCATGAAGTGTGATTTGATTGAATATCCAACTTAGGCCAAAAGCCTAAGTTGGGGTGTGGTGAAAGAGAAGGTAAATCAAGGAGTGTGAAGAATTTCCCTTTGAGAAAATGGTTTTAAAAAATATGAAACCCTCCTTAAATTAAAAAAAGAGAAAGAAAGGAAAAGAAATAGAATGAACAAGTTGTGAAATAAAGTTGTAAAAGTTACAAAAAGAAATTGGGGTATATGGTAGTCCATGTGAAAGTGAATAATAGGGTGAATTTTGAGCATGATTAAAATGTCGATGAAAAGGAAGAAATTGGTGTTCAGACCACATTTGTGAAGGTAGAAACCACTGAGTCTAAATGACTATACCTTGACACTCAGGCCTGTTAAAAGCCTTGAGAGACCTTTGTGATCTTGAGTGAGCTTAAACGAATGTTGATTGGAAAATAAGGGCAAACCTATGGGTGAAGTCATGCATGTGTTCATCTTTCTGAGTGTGAGAGTTGTATGTGATTATGGATTTATAAATCGTTGAATAATAGTGTGTGAATATGGAATTATCTTTGTTGTGAGGGCATTTGAGTACCTTTGTTGAAATTCAACTTGCATTTGAATCAAGTATTGTGAACTTGAGCATCTTTGATAATGGTAAGCCAAAACTTGAATCTTTGAGTGCACAATTGATCCTTGCATGAGTAAGTTAAGTCTTGTTGTGTGCATTCATGATTGAGTCTTTTGTAGCACTTTTTGAGACCTCCTTTTTGAACTGTTGAACTTGAGGACAAGCAAAAGTTTAAGTTGGGGGTCTTAATGAGTATGAGATATGGACTCATTTAGGGCTTGGTTTACATAGGTTTAGTGTCCTCAAATGCCAAATTTTTGCCATGAACTGATGAAAATCTTTGAATTTCATGTATATAGATTGAAGAACAAAGCTAGGACATTAATAGGAAAAAAGGATAACACAAGCTGAAAAAGAGAGAGAAAAAAGAGTTTGACGTTCGCATAGAGACTCGGCGGATCGCCTAAAGTTATAGAACATTGAGCCTGAAATGGAAAGAACTTAAGCAAAGTGCATTTCCTATCGGTGACTCGCCGACTGCATCGGCGATAGATGACCATGTCGTCGAAGGTATTGAGTGAAGCCAAGTTGAAATCAATTTGTCAAGCTAAAAGATCAAAGGCTGCATTGTGGAAATAATCGGCGATCTCGATTTAGATCACTAAAATTACAGTGCTTGCATAATGAAAAGGTGAAGAAAGAAGGTGAGAGAAAAGGACGATCGGCGAAGCCCGACTTTTCTCGCTGATTGGCCTAAAAAAGACACACCTCAGATTAGTATAAAGTGATTTTTGTAAGAGAGAGAAAGTATTCAGAAATTGTGAGGAACAAAAGATAGAGAGCAAAAACACTGCTCTTGTTGATTTTGAGTAATTTTAGCAAGTTTTTCAATTGGGTATTGTAATAGAGAAGATATTATTCATTGTGAACTTTCGAATTTCACATACCCAACTATGGAACATGTAGCAGGTATCAAATTTTGTCTTTTTATGATAATTGGCTAGAACCCCAATCTTGGGGTTTTACAATGTAACCAATTGTTGTGTTTTACTTAATGGGTGTTAGTAATTATCAATTTTTGGTGTTAATTTTAAGTGGATATGAGTTATTACTGTGGCTTAACTCGTATATTGTATGTTTAGTGAAATATACCTCATGGTTTTATGCTTGCTTCAGAGAGAAGTGTAGAGCTAAGGTAGTAACTCGGTATCCATAACTAGTGGGTCCTGACGGTTTCATCTTGAGAAAGTGAAACTAGGGGTGTGCATCGATCGGTTAGGTTCGGTTTTACATATTATCGGTTTGGCTTATCGGTTTTCGGTTTTAAAATATGTTAACCCAATAACAAACCAATAAGAAATTTTGTATCGGTTTTTAATGTTATCGGTTTGGTTTTCGGTTAACCCAATAAGAAAATGTTGATCAAATTATATATAATACTACGTAGGCTATAATTACATGTTAACGACTTACCACCAAAACATAATAGAAAACTTCGAATGTTAATCAAATTACTAACATTCACAAACTTGTAAAAGTTGTTGCCTACAAATTTTGAATTAAAATTAAAACTAAAATAAAATAGTTCAACAAGACAATCTTGAACAGTTGCTTGATCCACCAGATAATCAACAAAATTCTCACCAAGTTCCTAACCAAGACAATCACAAAGCCTGAAAAAGAAAAAGACAATCACCAGTTTAATAGACTATCAGAGTAGCATCTTTACATTTAATGACAAAATGCTTTTGAAATCTAAATTGAACTCACTTTAATGATGAACATATTTAATGAAATAGGCTCCATAAATGCATAACATCCACCCTCAAATGAACACGGTAAGATGCAGACTATCAGCCACAATTACTAAATTAACAATTCTATTTTTATTAGCAACTAATCCATTTATAGTATCATCATGTCCCTTAATTGAGTCAAAACATTTCTAATTAGTAAATATGTATCAAGTGTATCGTAAGTTAAGCTTAACAATATGCAATATTTGGCCTCATATACTAATTTATTTTCTTGACAGAAGTCTTATGCATTGAAAATCAAGTAAATACATGACTTAGAGAAACTTGTAGCTAGAATGACTTACCAAATGTCCAGATTGAAAGCATATTTGAGTTTGACTTTTATCAACAACTTTAGGCATCTTCGTACATGCTAAAATATGATTAAGCATTGCCTTTGTACCATTTTTAACTGAATAATCAAAATAATCTTGACCGCAATGCTTACACTTTGATTTCTTATTTCCTTCTTCATCAACAAATGATCCAAAATGATCCCATGCTCGAGACCTTTTCTTTCTTTCTTTTGCAACCTTTGGCGAAACAGATTGTGTTTGACGCATATCATTTGAATGAATACTTTCATCACCCAGGACCACTACCTCATCAGTTGAAATATGTCCATCCATATGTATGTCTTTGTAAAATATGATTTAGACAATAATCACTAATCACGCAGCAATAATGAAATAGTTTCAAGGTAAACTAAAGAGAAACTAAAAAGATATTTTAAAGGAAGTCTTCAACATAGCTGAAAAGGAAAAAGAATTCTTAAGAAAAATAATCAAATGCTTACCAGATTTAACCTAAATTAGGGTGTTTGATTCTGGTCGGATATATTATTTAAGAGCGAGATCATTTTTTTTTTTGAGAAATTGAGTATGGAGAAAGAAGAAAAGTATAGAGATTACAGAAGAAGAAAATTATACAAGGATAGATATTAGAGAAGAAGAGAAATTAGAAAAAGGTAGAAAATCCTCATTGTTGCCCTTACTATCATCGTTGTTGCAAACCCTCCTTGAAAACTTGTTGGTTGTTGGCTTGTTGCCGCCGCCGTTGGCTCAGTTTCTAAACCTAATTTTAACATCTAGGTTTAGAGTAAAAAGTGAAAACTAAAAAGTAAAGACTAAGGGCACCAAGCGGTAAGTATAAGTACTAACTACTGAGATACTGAAAATCTAATATCGAATCTATTTATGTATTAAATTATTTATATTTAATATTGAGGAAGGGTAAAGTAATAAATAACTATCATCTTATTGGTTATCGGTTTACTCAATAACCCAATAGGCAAAACCGAAACCGACCCAATAATCCAATAATTAATTTTTCTAAACCCATTAAAAACCCAATAACCCAACAACGATAACCCAATAACATTTTATATCTTCGGTTTATTGGTCAGTTCAGTTTTTGCACACCCCTAAGTGAAACTCAATACTCATCCTTTGTATCTAGCTCGATAGAGTAGATTTGATGAGATTGTTGGTTGGTTTTCTGATGGAATGCGTTGAGGTTCGAAAGAACTCAATGGACATAACGTAATTGTTTGAGAGAAAAGTGTCTTACATACAATACATTCTACCCATGACGAATTAACAATGTTGGTAGTGATTTTCACCCACTGAGTTAAACTTCGCAGTTGGTTAGTCAATACCCCTAGCATTGCCTCCTTATTTGATTGTTCCTTGTTGATTGTTGAAGCATCTTTGTAGGCAAAACATTGCTCGTATGGATTGTGATTACATCTTCGAGTTTGGTTCTTAGTTTCCTAAAACGTTTATTCCTTTAGCTGCAAAAGTCACTGTTATAACTTCATAATCGAACTCAAAATAGAACTACTCTCTGTGGGATCGACCCCAACTCATTTAGTTGGGTTTTATACTGATTTACAATCATTGAACACCTAAAATTGGATAAGGTATGCTTGAAACGTCATCTTTGATTGATATCCATAGGTGTATCAAAGACATAAGTAAAATAACTGATATGCTTGATAAAAGAATCGGCAACGGACTAGCAATTGAAGGATTAATAGATGATAGACTGCAAACAAAATGGTTGACTACTACTATTATTACTTCTCCTCCTCCTCCTCCTCTAGACTGCTCCAAACTCTCATCCACTTGCATAGGACTTGATGCTACTTCACTATCAGCAATCGTATATTGAATGATTTGTTCATTGATTATTTGTAATATATCCATTGATCTTCCTTTATATTTGTCTAATATTTTCAACTAGAAGATAACAAAAATCTTGAAATAAGAACACTCTAATTATTTATGTAGATTACATTTTTGCAGGGTGTGCATATATATATATATATATTTACAGTTGGTGTGTGGCACATACTAGTGAAGCATAATCTAGGGCTTCTATGGAAGCAAAATTTTCCTACGTTTTGCTTCTATTGATGTATTTCTAGGGAAGAGGGGATACATTGTGAAAACATGGTTTTTATCTTTCATTACTAACTAATTTTTATTACCTAAATTGGAGTTATGTACAAGCAAAATGACTTGGGATTGAGCAACATGCTCCATTCTTAGTCATTCTCGAATACCCTATGTGTTATACATTAACTACTACCTATGCTATATGTCATACAGTCACTATAACCTTGGATATGTTTTGCCACTTCAATGTTGGGTAGTAGTTGAAATTCTCCAACCATGTTATTGTGTGTGTCTTGACTGCTTTCTAAAACGAACCTCTTGCCCTATTTGCTTCACTATTGCATCTGGTGGATTTATCTTGTCATGAAAATGTTCAAAGTTTCTTTCTGCCTATAGGTAGTATACAATAGCTACAAATGTCATCTAAAGACCATATCCCTTGGACGTTTCCCTCTTGCATGATGACTAACCCATTGCATCTGGTGAATTTTTCTTGTCATGAAAATGTACAAAGTTTCTTTCTCTCCATAGGTAGTATACAATAGCTACCAATGTAATCCCAATGACCTCATACCTTGGATGTCTTCCTTTTGCATGATGACTAGCCTATTGCAGTTCATACTCCCATGGACACATTGCTACCTTAGGATCCTCCTTCATATTCACTGTGCTTCTAAGCAGATGAAGAACAAGTTAGAGAGGCTCTAATCCTCTTGTCTGAATAGTTGGCACAGATGATCTCTAGTTATTTCCCATATGTATAGTCTGTCCTTTGTGTACCACCTGTCATATGCACCCAGTCTAAAAATAAATAGCCATTTGGAATGACCAAGGTTATTGCATATTAGTTTTTTCTAGGTCCATTTTTATAATCACCCCTCTGTCTCAAGTAACTGTTTTATGGAGAATTTTTGAGTGTGAAAACAGGATATTGAAGTTTGTCAAATGATGCTTCTTGAACCTGTCTCTTAGAATTAGGATAGGGTTGAACTTTGAATCAAGATAAACTGAATCAAAACCATTTGAAATGAATATGTTGCAGGGCAACTAAAAAAATTCTGAAACAAACAAGAATTTCTTCATGAGGCGCTATATCTGTTAGATACAAAGCCTCTTCTTAACATCTTATCTTATATAAGTTTTCAGAAAAGTTTTTGTGCCTTCAAATTTGGACATTTCTTGCATTAAGTTCTCTTTCGTATGTTATATTGGTTCTTTAATCTATAGTGATGCTTCAATAGTTCAATTATTATCATGATGAGAAGATAGTGAACTCCTATTTATAAATGACGTGTGTGAGACTTTCTAGATTTTTAACCTTTACTTTTTCCGATTTTTCTTTAGTTGTCAATGATTGCTACTTTTATATAACTATTTTTATTAAACCAATGAAATTTATATCTTATGAACTTACTAAATTACATATTGTGGTTTTCGTAGAATTCTGCAAATCAATGGACCGGTGGACGTGTCTTCAAGCAAACTACACTTACATTGGAAACTATTCAATCTTCTCAATCACCGGACGAATCAAATAACATTACCCCTGTTGTTGATACAGGTACTAAAATTTATTAAATTTATTAGGATTAAGTTATTGGCCATGTTGCAACCAAAAACATTGACTATTGAAACTTCCATGTATGTTAAACTTTTAATGATAAAATGGACATTAGCTCAGGGTCTGAGCATTTGAGGATGGTGAGAATGAAGTCAGACAAATAAAGTAGTAGGATAAATGAAATTGATTCTATTCACTCTAGTGAAAATCATTCAACTTCGGATGATGGGGATGATAAGCAAGTTACTTATAAGCAGGTTATTGATAATTGAGAAATGAAGCTTGTTTAGCTTTGATTATTCTACACATGACACTGTTCTTTTTGAAACACAATGGAGCTTCTTTCTTTCAAAGTGAAATCTAGAAATTTTTAGCTGAGAGTTTCAGAACTCACATATTCACAATGCACAATTGGAGTTGTAAATACTGGTACAAAAATCTGTAATAGTAATTTTTGGTGTACTGATCTCTTCTGTGTTTTTTAATTTCTTCTCCTCTCTTTTCTGTATTTCCGAGTTGCTCGAATGAATTTTATGATGATCTTTATTGTTACTACAGTAATTCAATCATCAACTCAAGATATGTGGATTTAACTTATGAAGTTATCAATGATATTTTAACATTTTAAATGAAGCGCTTCATGATATCACCTATAATCTTACTCACATTTTTCTTAACCTTAAAGCCATTGAATGTTTGTATGAGCAATTTCAATTGCTTTTGTTTTATCAATATGTTATATAAGTTATAAATATTGTGTCACATCCGGGGAGCACCCCCTAGAAGTAACATGGCATACTTGACCTCTCGGAGGTCTTATACAAGCCCATAGTTATCATTCATCGCATTGACATAGTAAATTTAGCGGAAAATTTACAACTTTTCTTAGCACATCATATGCTAGAAACATCACTTCATATATATATAAAATATAAGTCATAATACATATTTAGACCTTAAGTCTCTTTGCCATCTTAGACTCAATCAACATTAAAATACATGAGGGACACGACCCTTAAGACACATTACATAACTATACAATATTTCAACACTTTACAGTAAAGACATAAGTAGGAGATCCTTGAACTTAAGGATTCCTTTCATTGAGCTTGGAAATTCATCTATCAAGCTCTTCACCATTCTAGACATCCTTTAAGCATCCATAACCTACACTTTGTGTAAAAAGTAAAGAAGAATGGGATTAGTATAAGAATGCACTAAGTATGGCAACCATGCAAAAACATGCATTTAAAAGGGACATTTTCTTGAAATCATATTTCATGCCTTTTTGAGTAAATCTCCATAAAACCTTTGAACAATAACATTCATATCATTCACATACTTCATAGAAACATAATCAAAGGCCAAACATCATAGAAAATGACATATAGAATTTAAGTCCCATTTGAGGTCACTATACAATGAGCTCATTCTTCTTAACAGTGAACTCCTTCGTTTAATTCATTAACCTTCCAAGTAATCCTTTAGTGATACTTGGTGCAATGCATCACCTTAGGACCCCAAGAAAAACCATACATACAACTTACACAAGCCAAACACATATCATCATAGAAGTATAGCCCATTACAAGACACATTCAAGTCAAGAATATAGGACATTACAGTAAGCTACATCAACTTACACATACTTTTACTTCCTTTCATATTCATCATTATAAGACCTTGTTCATGACCCCAGTCTTAGTCTACTAGTGCAATGTACATGTGAAGCCCCATAACCCCACACATACTTAGTAAACTCTTCATGAGACTACAAACCTTAACATACAATTCATACATCCTCATAACAAGTAAAGACAACTTCATTCAAGTAAACAAAAGACCTTCATCAAATAGTCATTTAGACCAACATAGTGCATATAAGGATAAGATCACATCACATAGATTCATACCATGCACATCTTCATAACAAGTGGACAACTTCTACATATCATGCATAAACACATATCCATTATCTCACCTTCCTAGGACTTCTTAAGGAGCTACTTGTGCAATGTATATATGGGTTCATTACTTCCACCTATCCTAAGTAACCTCCCTTAAGTCATCCTAGTTAGGATCCTAGTTCTTTACTTCCATGGTCCATTTTACTTTAGGGAAACTATGGCCTTAACCGACACTAAGACCATGGGTGCTAAACATGGAATTTGGTGTTGTAGAGCCTTATACCAAGGGAAGGTGTTCCTACCTAGCCAAGGTAGAACATTAACATATATTCTAGCATCCTAAGTGAATTCACTTTGCTAGATCTTATGTGGCAAGCATAGTTTATGGAACTAAGAGATAGGTATTCCCTCTACATACCACTTGGTAATTGGGGCCTCCTCTCATGAGAAAACATGGGTGAACCTTCCTCAAAGGGAAGTCAACACCTCATGTGGGTCCATAGGTGAGTATTCCTCTAAGGGAAGTCAACACTCTATAAGGGACAAATGGTGAATCTTCCACCAAGGGAAGTCAACACCTCTCAATGTCAAGTTCACTCAGTGCTAGTTTAAGTTCCCTTTATTGAAAAGCCTTTATTACATTTTTCATAAAACATAGTCTTAGGATATTTGATTCTCATATGCTTATAGCATACTCAAGCACCTATATAGTTTTACAGTAATCTTGGGCACCCCTCTCAAGGCCCCTCTACTTACTAGATCATCATTCATGTGTGTGTGTACATATATGTGACCAAACCTTTCACATAACACATTAAGAACACACATGACCATACAGTCATATTCATGCACATAGAAACCAAACCTAGGAACTATCCTATCAAGGTACACGTGTGCAATGCATAGACAAGGTCCCATACCCTTGACCATACTAGTACACCTATCAAGTCATCCTAGTAAGGAATACATAACATACTTCACATACATATACTTTACATGCATAGTAGTAGACACTAGTGAATATGAGAACAACCTTTCATTTAGACACCATGACCTATACTACTTGTAAGCATGCATGTAGAGTGAGGGTGTGTGTACATTGGTCAATATGATCACATAATGGCTATCAACAACATATTGAGGCATCCACCCTCTTAAGACCATATTACACTTTCAAGCATAGACCACATAACACAATTTAGCATAGGAGGCAAGCTAACTTCATATTATACTTTAAGGCTCCTAACATTAGCTATTCAGACATTTACATAGGGGTTCATGGGTAGGGGTCATCAATAATTAACACTTCATTAATGGAAGCACCTATAAATGATGTTACATAACGCTTTACATGCTCATAACAATAGTAACATAACCTAGATTCACAACTAAAGTAGAAGACTAGGCACAAGTTACACATAAGGTGATCATCATAATCACTCAATCATATATTCATCAATTTGCCTTCAAGGCCATGGTCAACACATATATAATGACAATAAAGTAAACACCTCCATCATAAGTGGACCATACCACACAATGACATACAAGGCTTCATCAAATTATTATAGAAAAATAGAGAAGTAGAAGAGTAGAGCAATTCTTACCCATCCTTTAGCCTTTGGTCATCATTGACCATTACTACTCTTTCGTCAATAGTTCAAGTATAGGGCAGTATCTAAAGTACAATAATCATAAAAGAAACCATGTACAATTCGCTACAAGATCATATTACAATCTAATACAATACATCACATATATACTAGAAAGTAGAAGAACATAGATCTTTAACCCAATTCTTTCATTGATCATCAATAACAATTCATCATCAATACACATGTAGGGAAGTATCTAAATATATCATTACTCAAACGAAATCATACTTTATCTACCCTAACATTTAGATCATGTCATATACATTACAATAGTCACTTTATAGGCTAGAACAATCTAAATCAATCTTTACCAATTCCATGGTTATCTATTCATATTTGATCAATTATACCTAATTATCATCACATTATACTTAGAGGAAGTAGATAAGGACAATCAAACATAATCGAGTCATATAGCATCCATCCCAACATCAAGATCACAAGTTACTACTTGATAGCTAGAAGATACTAGATCAATTCATATAAATCCTTATTCACTTTGATCATACATGATTTATAATTACAATTCAATCATAATATCAACCTAAAACATTAGCTATAACCATTATCACCTATTCGAATTCAACATTAAATCCTAAAAAGGGCAATGTTACAGCGAATCATGGAAAACTAAGATAAACATGTTCAAATCTTCATACATTGATCCACATGGATCCTTCATCATCAATTCAACATTAATTCACGTAAATAACAGTAGATATAGATAATTCAACGTAAGAGAATCATAATTCAACCATTAACAAGCCATGATCACAAAGCCCATGCAAGGACCAAATCGGTTTAGGGAAGGAACATGGGTTCATCATGCAATTGGAGTAAAACCACGTTCGAACCAATACATTAATATCAATTCATCATGATTTAACCATTTAAAACATTTTTAGAAAGAACCCATGACTAGAATGAAGAAGAAGAACTTTGATCATGAAACCTTCTTTGAAAACATTGAGATTAACTCTCCAAGTGAAAGGTTACTTAGAGATGAAGGATCACCATACCTTTGTATAGTCGAAAACCTCTAAAACTTTTTGAATCATCCATGGAAATCCAAGCTCCAAGCTGCTCTTGAGCTTCACCAACAATGGTGGTTTCTAGGGAGAATATTTTTGGAGGGAAAGGTTCAATTCGTGTAGAGGGGATTGGGAATGGGAGGCTCACGTGTTTAATCGCTTATATACACCCAAAAATAGTTAAATTAATCAATTATAGTCAGTTTAGGACGTGGGGTGAATTTCCCATTCACCCCTTAATAAAACAGAGTGCAAGGCAGCAGGTGCAGACCACCATCGACGGACCCAATCGACTGGCCGTCCTTTGGCTTCCTTCGATTGGTCCTTGGCCAATTTTTGGGTTGAGACATGCCAAGATAAGTGTCAATCGATGAGACCTCACTTACGGACCGTTGGTCAACCAATTGTCCGTCGTTTGGTTCAGTCGATTGACACTGCCTCGACCAGCCTTGGGTCCTTCTTGTGGGTCCTTTTGCGGGGCCTTTTAGAAGTTGTACCTGGACGTTTACCACGTAAATAAAAACCTTAACAAGTTTTAGACCTCCCACATAAGTTTCACCCAAAACAAATGCTCGCAACTTGTCCAAACATGTAAGGCCCCATCAAGACGCACATGAACGTCTCAAGGGCTAACTTTCGACGTTCTTGGACGTTCTTGGATGTTTGACCTCCAAACTTCACGAAACTTCATATAATACCATTAAACATCATTATAACTCATTTTAAGACTTCATAAGCTCATGAAATACAAATATAAGAATGCATAGACACATGAGGCACATAGGCAACTAGTCGTCGAACGTCTTGGTCGTCCCTTGATGTTTGACTTTCAAATCACCTCAAACTTTATACACTTCCTCTAAACCATATTATAAGTCATTTTAGGACATTATAACCTTAAGACAAACTTGTTAGGCGCTAGACACCCTAACTCATTTTGGGTTTTTTACATATTGACTCTATGGAGTTAAAAAATGTTGCAATATATAACATGTAACAACTTCTTCATCATAACTTGTATTTGTTAGTCTTCATATATTTCTTACATACGTGCAATATTTTTTAGATTTTAGGTTATACTTTGAACTGACTTTAATTTTTTTATCAGATGCTTCTACTGGAATCATGAATGGTCGTGGAAAGACTAGAGGTAAAGGTCTTGAAAAAATGAAGAAGGCTATGGGAAGAAAGATGAAAATATAGATCCCGATTGGTAAGGGAAGGCGAACTAAACCATTTCAATCGGCAAAATTATCCAATGAGTTGGGGATAATTGCTCGAAATTTTATTTCGCTTCCAAACAAGTGGAAGAAACTCACAAGAGAGGACAAAGATGCAACATTAATTAGATGTCGTATAAGAATTCTATACTCTTATATTATCTAAGCTTCCAATATATTCGGAAAGAGTGTGTAGAGCCACATGATGAAATTTTTGATTTTTTCTGTTTCCTTTTCATAGAAAGTCTCTCCTTAACTTATCAAACTGTAATATCACCTCGCTGGGAATAGGAAATAGTGACTTTAGGTATGTAGATAGGCTGTTAAGAGCAACATTTATCAGTGTAAAGAATTTTTTTGGACTGCAATCTATGCCTTTCTAAGGAACTTCACTTTGAAGCTCATTAGTATGTTAGCAACTTTGATGATTATTATTTAAATATGAAAGGGATTTTGATCATTTTGTATGTTTCTTCAAAACAAATAATTAGGAGAGATTTGAGATTAATTTGGACGAGCATTACGTGAAACATAGTTGTGAGGATATTATGAAAAACAAGCCGACAATGGCGCTACAAGTTAAAACAATTGTTTGAAAGTGCACGCTCAGAGGAAGAAGCTCGTAAAATTGAAGTGCAAGAGTTGACCCCAGAAAATTGGAATAGACTTTGTGACATGTGGATCGATCCAAAACATAAGATAAATCAAATTCATGTTATTCTCATTGTTATTTAAGTTATGATGTTTATATTTTCTTTGTAGAAACGATGCGACATAAACAAGGTCAATCGAACTAAGCTTAAATCTAATCATTTCATGGGATCAAAAGCATTTGTAGCGGCTCATGCTGAAATTGTAAGTTATAATATTTTTATTCCTTTTACTAATAAAACTTTAGTACTATTTCAATTGTTTTTCTTATTTCACAGGGAGAAAATGAACCTGAAAAACTAGAGCCTGACAGAATCGAGTTCTACAAGCATACTCATTACAAGAGTAAGAAAGGATGGTCATCTTTAGAGGCTGAGACTCACTATGTAAGGATGGTTATTCATGTGTTTGTTCAATTAATGTTCTCCTGATGTTGTATCTTCTCCTTTATATTGTATTAATATTTTTTATGCAGAACAACATGAAAGATTTGAAAGATCAATATACTTCAGGAGAGGCTTCCATGACTACTGATGAAATTGTGGATACCGTACTTGGTACAAAGTGGGGGTACAAAAGAGTACTTGGTTATGGTCCAAAACCTAATACTACAAAAGCTACATAAAGGAAAACGACAGAGTTAGAGAATTCCCTCATAAAAGCAAAACAGGAAGCTGCTAGTAATTTACAGAATCGATTAAATGCCGTTGAAACTATGGTAGAAAACCAGCAAACTAGATACAAGACCAGCAGTCTCAAATACAAGATCAACAATCTCAAATAGAAGAATTAAACTCTCAATTGAATACTATTGTGGCACGCCAAGAGGAAATGTTTAGGAAAATGCAGTGTTTTGCTCGCTCATCGCCTTCAATGTTAGAAGTAACACAAATTTATGTGATACTTTTTGCTTACTTTTTTTTTATAAAATATATAAATATGTAGCATTTAGTATCTAACTTTTCATACTTTCTTTTATGACACAATAGAGACTGAGCTCCATCAGATTGCCAACTTTAGGTATATTTTTATTTTGCCAACGTAAAGTCCAGTTTTCAACTGTTATAGTTTATATCAATTATTTTATTTATATCATATTTATATGTTAATACCTTAGATCAAGAAAGAAAAGATTAGTATTGAACATGCCATACTTTACGCCCTAGGTGCGTCCTAATCTTACTAGACAGAGTGTAGAAAAGGCTATCATACCTTATAGAGGGGAAACACTGCCAGTAGCTTAGTAGAGATAAAGAGAAGACTCAAATTTCCACTACTTCATAGATTTTTAGACCATGAAAATAGAATATCAATATTGTAGAACTGTAATTATTATCCTTCTCAGTCTCTTACTCCTTACTTTGGGTGTATCTGGTCATTTAGTGATGATATAGTTTGGTTTTCTTTAATTCATGATAGCAAAACTTTGTATTCTTAGGGAAATCAGTAGCACATAGGACCAACATTGTTTCTTTTTTAAAAAAAACTCTTTCTGAGACAGACGAAAAGAAAAGTAAGACACATAAATTATCAATGAAGTACCACCCTTGACGGGAAAAGACAAAAAAATTCATTGTACTAAAAAATTCAATAAATTTTCAACTTTGTGTCTTTTTCTACACTTATATATTTCTGTTTACTTTTAATTCCATTCTAGCTTTCACACTTAATAGGTAGAAGATGTTAATCTTCCTAGCTATTGTATGAAATGTAATACGCATATCCCTTGACTCTTAAGATTTCTTTAGTTGGTATGATTTATCATAAGTAGGGTCATTTTATGTATGATTTATTTTTACAGTGCTCATAAAACATGAAATTACTACATATGAAAAAGCATGTTGTGTTACAGATTCTACTTTTAATTAACTCTTATAAAAAAAAATCTCTCTTTTACACAGGTATAGAAGTTGAGAATTGAATCAAGACTACTGCAAGACAAGTATCACCATATTATTGATACTTTGGAAGAAATTTCTACTTTTCTGTCTTAGTTTAGGATTAATATTTCTTTTATTTCAGTTAAAATTTCTTGTTATTGGACATATTTTACTTTAATTATGGAGCCTGAAATGACTTAGTACATTCATATATTTTCGTTGTTTTTAATTGTTATGGATGGATTTCATTACTATCTAGCATATTTTATTATTTAATTTTTAATTATGTAATTTCACTAATATAAAATAATTAAATGTCATCAATGAATGCAATTAGTGACAAAAGATTTTGTCGTTAAAGGTTACATTTAGCAACGACTAAATCAATTTTTTAAGAGAAAATATTTTTGTCACGAAATAAATAAATTTACCATAAGTTGACTACATTTAGTGACAAAAATATATTTGTCACAATATCCTTTTTTTTATTGAATGCGAATTAATTTATTTTATGAAAATTATAATTGTCACTGATCATGATAATTTATAGTGATAATATATGTTGTCGGTAAAAACAATACTTTTAGTGACAAAATGAATAGATTCAACTACAAAATTATTAACCTTTTTTAGAATAATAAATTTGTCCCTAATTTATACATCTGAAAAGGGTCATATATACCCCTTTATTCCTAGAAAAGGATTATATTGGCCCTTCGTCATACTTTTTTGATATATTTATCCTTGTCATCCAACTTTAAGGTCATATTTACCCTTCATCTATTAAATCTCCATATTTTCGCATAATATTATTTATGTTGTGCCTATGTGAATTTTATTTTATCTAATTAAATCTAAACATTATTAAAATCATTTTAACTTGCTCCATTTATTAAACCCATTCCACTAATCAAAATAAAATCCAACTTGATTCTTCTGGGTAAATTTTCCTCTATGTGCATTTCTATTTGGAACAAATATAGAAAATTATATTCCTCCTCTTTCACTTTAGAACTAATATAGATTTTAGCGTTCAATTCAATATTTTTGTTAAGTAAATTGAAGACAACTTTCATCTTTAATCTTAAAGCGTAAAATTGATTAATTACCAGTTAATTAAGAAATAAGTAGAATTTCACAAACATTTTACATGTGATCTGTTTTCGGTGGTTTTAGACGGTGAAAAATGTGAAGTGAGGTTCAACAATGGAGATGGATGATTTAAGTGAGTTTCCGGTGGCTATCGATGGAGAAATTGGAAGGAGATCAGACTAAATTCGAAGCACCTATCAGAAAACTTCTATATATATCTAGAACAATTAATGTTGTTTGAGAATATATTTATTTGATGGATCTGCTTCGATGGTTCTAGATGGTGTTTCGATTTTCGATAGTGATGGAGATCCTATGTACAATTTCATTAAATATAAAACTCAAATCCACGATAGTTAAGAACTTGGTCTTGGGTCATTAGTCGATGGGGTTTAATTCAATGTGGGTGGGTTAAAATAATTTTAATGATATTTAGATTTAATTAGATAAAAATAAATTCCACATAGGCACAACGTAAAATAATATTATGTAAAAATATGGAAATTTAACGGATGAAGAGTAAATATGGCCTTAAAGTTGGATGACAAGGGCAAATATATCAAAAAAGTATAACAAAGGGCAAATATAATCCTTTTATAAGAATACAGGGGCAAATATAACCCTTTTTCATTTATACATTTAAGGACAAGATATTTTTGTCTTTAAAAAGTAGTCATTAGTGACGAAATTGCATTTGTTCAACTACGAAATACATATACTTTAGAGACAATTGATGTTGTCACTGTTTGAACTAATTAATTAGCAACAATACAATTTTGTCGGTAATAATAACCTTTTTAGTGACAAAAGATACTATTAGCGACAACAATATTATACTTTTTAAGACAAATAAATTTGTGACAACTAATTATTTCATTTGGGGACGATTTTTCTTTTTGTAGTTAAGATAATACTTTTAGCGATAAAGCACTAAATCGTCTTTGTATACTTTTAGAGACACATTTCGTGACGACTGAGTGACAAATTAATTTTCGTCTCACAAGATTTTTAGTGACGAAATATGATTTATAAATAACGAAATATTATTCCTGATAATCGAATTTGTTGTATGAAGCAACTGTTGCAACAAATTTAACAATTAAGTAGACTTGCTATAACAACTTCAACAACTGCTTCATCTATTCACATCAAGTTCTCAAGTTATACGCACATTTTCTATCTTTCATGTAAACATATATCATTGAATTTTACCAAACACTGTGTCTACAACTTCTTATAAGTTTTTCTTCACCATTTATATGATCATTGTGAACTTTATCAACTCAAGTTTAAGTTGCCTTGCAAAAAGAAAAAAGTGACCACCATTCAGAAGAAAATTGAAAAAAAGAACTTGGCCAAAGACTCTCACAAATTTATAAATATTGAATCTTGTCAAATTGTATCAGTGTCGAAGATAAAGTAAGTTTAATTATTTGAAACCATTCATCAAACATGTATGAGCAAAAATATATATTTTCAAATTTACAATTACTTTGGAGAATCAGATAAAGCACACTAAAGGGTATGATCAAATTCACTTTATCTTACTTTTTTCATCTGTCAAACTAATTACATGTGAATATATTCATAATTCTCTCTGTTCACTCGATCACATTCCAGATTTTGTTTTGTTGAACAGGCCAATGTCAATATTAAAATTTCAGCTACAACAAAAACAACCCTAGAACATATTTATTAGGGCATTCAACAACAAACTTTGTAAAATCTATTGCTTTTTCATTTTTTTTACTTGAATAAACATTTTCACAAGAAAAAGTAAAACCCTAACTATGAAAAAAAGAAAAAAAAAATTACCTTAAAACTGTTGAAACCCAATTATAGTAAGAGGAGCAATATGACTACGACAAAGAACAAGACGACGACATTGAAGAATATTAGAGAAGAAAAGAAGATGATGAAGAAAAAAACAATACTAATTTATTACATAAAATTTGAGTACTTATACCCCACATTTGTTAAACTTTAATTAAAAAGGATAATTTTTTTCTTACAGAGAAAAAAAAGCCAACCCTGATTTTTGTATTTTTAAAAATAAAATAAATATTTTAAATTCTCTTATATGACTATGCATGATATCACATTATGATTTAATTATATGATTTTCATTATCCATATATATGTAATAACTCATACTTTTGTTTTTACAATTGATAATTGAAGGATAAAATTCTTGCATGATTATGATTTGCAATATTAAGGGATAAGCTACAAGTACCCTAGATGTGGCTAGCATTCAAAATCGCCGCTGGCTTGAGCAAATCTTTGATCTCAGTGGCGGAGCCATAAATGTTATGAAGAATATTCATGAATCGGATAGGTAAATAAAAATAATTTAACGTATGGATAAACTTATTTGTAAATCAGACTACGTCACATTAATGATTATATTTTTAATTGAAAATAGATATCAAGTTTTCTAAAATTAAAGTACATAACTTTAATGTTCATGTTTATTTAATGAAAGTGAACAGACAAAGAAAAAAGAAAGAAGGAGAAAATTCAGTTAAGAATGAAATCACCTTTATGTTTCAAGATTTCACGAACCTCCGATGATTTATAGTAAAACATGAAAATAAAGAGTCGAATCAAATGAGTTTTTTAAAACGTAAATTCTATATGGAGCCTTTTTCACTTTTAGTAGCTCTATAAAAAATATTAATATATAGGATTTGTGTATTAACTTTAAATCAAATAAGTACTTTTAAATTTTAGTGAAAAGAAAAAAAAATCAAAATTTAAATCGATTAAAAATTTAATTGGCTACTAAACTTTTTTTCCTTAAAATTTTAAGTTGTAAATCTCTAATTTAAAATATTTCAATAGATGATATTAATTCTAAATTATTTATAAAATAATAGATTGATTAACTATGATTCAAAAATTAATTAGGAGCTCTTTTCAAAATATAAAAAGAAGTGCAGTCACAATAATCAAACTCGCACTTATGTTGGTCGCTAATGCCTCAAATTTTGTTGAACAACTGAAGTCAATGGGCTAAGAACTTTGTTGTATTAAGAATTTCCAAAATGTGTTTTTTAAATATTTAAGGTATCATTTTACTTATATAGACTTTGCAATTTTCTGAGAACAATGTCAGCTTGGACACCATTAGTCTAGTGTAGCTACGCCTCTGAATTCATCTTGCCTTGTATAGAAGAATTTAAAATTGCAAAAGCATAAAAAAAATGTCTTCAGATGTTTTTGTAATCTGACAACAAATCAGAATTTGATTGTTTTATTATGTGCAAATATCTTGGTAGCTCAACATATGAATCTGAAGGATCACTTCTCACAATTTTCAATGTCCTTAACTTTTCTCTATGTGTTTTTGGGTAGATTAAATCAAGTTCAAATTGCATTTTTCATGTCATGAATTATTTCTCTTTTAGTGTATACAACTTTTGAATCATGAAATTATTTCTCTTTGAAGTATAGTTGATGTTGCAACTTGTTGCGATATAAGTCTATCTTTTGCATGTGACCTGAAAGGTTATTTTTGGATTTTTTTTTGAAATTATCATTTTACCCTCACGATACGTGCCCCGAGTTATTTTTGATTACTCGGTGAAGTTGGTTTGAAAATTTTGAACTATTCGTTAAACAATAGTTAATTAATTGACATGTATTTATTAAATAATTTATTTAAAACCGTAAACCTTTTGACCCATTTTTCAGTAAAATAAGTTAATATATTTTGTCACTTTTAATACTTAATTTATTTAGAAAAGAACACAGATGAAAGAAGGACAAACTGCTTGACGTAAGGAAAATTCATTTTCAATTTCTCTTATGCATGCATTAATTGCTCTTCATAGTGCATACGCTTTCATAATAGCTACATATATATATATATATATATATATATATATATATATATATATATACGTATATAAAAATATTATATTAGAATTGAATTGAAAAAGGGGTTTTGGAATAAAGAATTGACAGGTGATATATGCATATGCATTTAAGATTTTAATGTAAACTGAGAAAGTAGGTGTGTTGGGCGCTGGCTAATCAAATTTTGAAGGGTTGAGGCTATGATTGGAAAACATGATAAAATTAATAACTAGGTGTATAAAGTATATCAATTTGAGGTTTTAAACGGTGGCGTCTTTGTGATGGTGTTCGTAATTGAGGTCATTGTCTCGTTGATTTTCTTATTAATACCATAGTATGATTCAAGTTTTGAGATATTGATATGTGTAATAAGTATTAGGTGCATGGTATTATGTTCATACTCTTAGATGTATGATATTGGAAAGAAATTGGGACTCAACCCTAAGCTTGAAACTTGATTATAAATTAGAGTGAGTTTTTGGGTCTAAGTTAAAGACATAGTATGGGTGTTGTTACTTTAGAAATCTTATTGATATTATTATGTGAATAAATTTCATTTATTTGGGAGCTCAATGAAAGTGGAAGACCCAAGTTGCAGCGTGATTGTTCAATTATTTGAGACAAGTGGATTTCTAAACCCTTGTGAAGCGTATGAAATTCGTATATTTCCTTGTGGTATATGTTTGGGAGTAATAGAAATTGATGATGAGTTGACTTTTTCATGTTGAATAATACTAATGATGAAAAAGGGTTAATAATGTAATATTCCACAAATTGAAATAACTAGGAAGAAGCTTAAATTTAGAAATGGTCAATTTTTGGAAAGAATTAAAAATCTGGAAATTTAGTTAAGTTAGCAAAAGTGAGTTTTTGGTCAACTTCAAATGACCATAACTTCTATATCAGGATGAGTAAGGTACACTTCTATATATGGTTGGAAATCCCTTGGAACAATCTTTCCAACGCCACCGAGTTTGCGATATTTTGAGCTCTGGCGAGTGCGTTATGCCCTTTGGAAGTTGGGTTGTTGTTATAACAAAAGGCGCATCCGGAAGGGTAGTTTGGTCTTTTCGTTATTCAACTTAATTAATCCATTTTTGGTAATATTTAAGGGGCTAAACTTATAGGATTCAGTTTACACTTTTGAAAATTAGAGTTAGGGTTTTTGGAGAAAGACACAAGAGAAAAGAGAAAAGGAAAATCTAGTTTCGCCAAGAACGATCGGTTTTGACTATGGATTTATTTAATATTTTGATGCTACAAGGTATGTGAGTCTCTCATAGCATTAGGTTTATTCACCCACGCGCCACACATGTTTAGTTCAGGCAATTCATCTTTAAACAGTTTGAAAGTTGATGTTCTTGACATGAATTCTTGAAATTGAATGTTGTTCTTGAATTGGGTTGAATTGTGGAGTTTTTGATATCTTTAAGTTAAGTTTTAGAGTTGCTTTGAGTTAGGTTCATGAGTACTAATGCTGGATATCGAATATAAAATGAATTTAAGGAAAATATTCGAGTTTAGGCGAATTAGGGCTTGAAAACGAGGAAGACAAAGTCGGACAAGGAACATGTAGTAGGTCTGCATCGTGGACCTGTTCCTTCAGTGTGTAAAATCAGCTCCTCGTAGCAGAGGGGACGCAGACTCCTGTATCTCAAAATTAAATTTCATGAATAATTATTTAGAAGCATTTTCGCGTCGCGGACTTGTTCCAAGACAGTGATTTCATAACTTTTTTCAAGTTTAGCTATTCCAAATCATTCCTAAACATCAAGAGACCTTTCCTATCACAAATCATAATCCTTGAATCCATAATTCAATTCAAGGATCAGTTAAGAGTCAAGTTAAGATCAGTTATGAGTCAAGTCAATAGTAGTTAAGATCAAAGTCAAGGGAAGTCAAGAGTCAAGTAAGAGAAGTTCATTTCAAGTTTTCATAAGTCTTTTACAAACGTATTAACTTTGATTTAAGACTTAAGTTTTGAGTTCAGTAAAGAGTTAAAGTAAGTTCTTTCTTCAAAGAAGTATATGGGGACTATGTATTCCCAAAGAGATTTAAACCGTTTTCACATTTAAATAAGAACAAAATTGAGATTTCCAAAGAGCCTTTCAGCTAGTTTTCTGAAAAGAGTAATAACTTTGTAAATGAAGAAATTAGGGAAACTGAGATTTCCAAGATAACATTTGAGCTATGTTTTTAGCACTAATCTTAAATCACAAGAAGAAGTATGTATTTAAAACATAAAAGAGCTAGTATATTTTTGAGAGTAGAATTGAGCACCGATATGGGGATGTGAGTTCATATTAACTCAAGCCTTCATAAACCATGTAGCCATCATAGATACAAAAGGGTTATACTTTTTAGATGAACCCTTTTCACAATAGACTAGTGGATCCACTCAGTAGTTCAGGTCCTATATTCCGGCAAGGTGTAGGATGAGCGGGCAACGTGGGCCTAATAACGTTGTACCATCACTATAGCTATTAAGTGATGATTGTCGGTTAGAGAAACTCCTACAATAGTAATTACATGGTTCCTCAAGGGGTTATGCTTAGTATGAATGGGTATATGAGACTTCATTCATGCATTGCACAATTAGACTTTGAGATTAAGCACGATATGTCTTTATGATATTATGATTATGAGTTGACATCATGTTTTAAAAAGTTTTCCCTTTTTTTTTATATTGCACTTGTTTTAAACTGCTTTATAATGAAATGAGTTCACTTAAGTATTCATGAGTTAAGAAGAGTCAAGGTTAGTGTTTCTTTGATAATCTCTTTCAAGCCTATCTTGTTTTAGAATTCCAACTCACATATTTGTACATTCAATGTACTGATGCCAGTTGGCCTGCATCGTATCTAGGATCGGCACCCAACGCATCGTTGATCCAGTAAGCCGCTCAAAGTCAATTGGTGAGCCTCCTTGCATTCTGAATGACTCTTTTTTCATTGTTTTCAGTTGTTAGGATGATCGGGGGTCTTGTCCCAACATCCATATCTGCTATTAGAGGCTTCATAGATAGACAGTTAGCAGACAATTGTCTTTACATTATCATTTATTATGTACTAATACTTGAGTTGCCATTTGGCTAAGTTGAATGTTTTGTTCGTTTTTAAAAATGTTCTAAGTTATCTTTCAGATAATTGAATAAGTGCGTTTAAATCCTTGTATTAATTCTTTGAGTCTTTCACTGAGTTATGAAAGTCAGGCCAAGGGTTCGCTTAGGGCCAAAAATGGTCTTTGAGTGCCGGGCACACCCAGGGTGTAGGCTCGGGGTATGACAAACTTGGTATCAGAGCACAAAGTTCAAGAGTCCTAGGGAGTCTACGAAGTCGTATCTGTAGAGTCCTAGTTATTAGTGTGAAGGGAGCCACATCTACAATTAGGAGTCTGCAACATTTAGGAATTTCTTTACTTCTTTCATACTCATTTCGTACGATTGAGTTTGATCTCTAAATAGTGTCCTTCTAATTTGTGCCTGCGTGTGTTTTCAGAATATCATGCCTCCAAGAAGATAAGTCAAAGGTCATCCAGCTAGGAGGAATGTTGAGGAACAATACTTACCAAATGCACCTAAAGTGCAACCTCAAGGAGAAGTTACCCATGCTGAATTCTGTGAGACTATCCGGATGTTAATTTAAGTTGCGACTCATCAAGTAGGACAGAGAGGTAATCAATAGGAAGTGGCTGATACTTCAACAATCTGTGAGTTTTTAGGGATGAATCCACCAACCTTCATAGGTTAAAGTGTCACAGAGAACCTTGGGCAAGTACTTTAGAAAATGTTCAAAATATTGCATATTGTTGATGCTGAGAGGGTGGAACTAGTTTCATGCCAACTAAAGGGTATCTCTAGAGTCTGGTTCGACCAATGGAAAAGAATAGGGCTGAGGATGCACCAATACTGAGTTTGGTTGTGTTTGAGAGTGCTCTCATGGGACATTTCAACGTCCCAGTTAGTTGCGAGAGGCAAATATAAGAGAGTTTATAACCCTTAATCCGGAGTTTATGAGTGTTCATGAGTACAGTTTGAAGTTCGCACAATTTTCTCGCTATGCTCCGGAGATGGTTTCTAACATGAGGAGCATGATTAGTTTATTTGTTGTTCGATTGTCTCGTCAGTCAGTAAAGCAAGGCAAGGCAACAATGTTTTTTAGGGGATATGTACATAGCCAGACTAATGATCCATGTGCAACAACCTAAGGAGGATAAGTTGAAGGATAGAGAAGGGTTTAAGAATAAGAGGGCTAAGACATCAGTCAACGAGTTCAGGCAACAAAGAGTAGTACGAACCGGTCTGCCTTCCAACAGAAACATAAGGGACTTGTTCCACCATATTCTAGTGAACCTGCACCTAAAAACAAAGGTGAGTACAATAGTCAGAATTCCTAGAGTTTCAGAGATAAACCTGCCTATTCTCAAGATAGTAATGCCCAAAGGGGTAGTAAGCCAACTGATGTGCTAAGTGTGGCAGAAAGCACTCAGTTGTTCGTCGTGAGGTCTCTATTGGTTGTTTCAAGTGTGGTCAAGACAACCATTTTCTGAGAGAGTGTCCTGAGAACAAGTAAGGTAGTGGGAATCAGGGCAGTAGGGCCCAATCTTCTTCAGTTTCTCCACCAGACAAGGCTGCACCTAGAGGGGAAAATTTTGATACTGGCGGAGGAACAAAGCTCTTGTATGATATCAACAATCGTCAAAAGCAAAGGATTCGCCAGATATTGTCATTGATATAATTCAAGTCTTTGACTTTACTGTTTATGCCTTGCTAGATCCAGGAGCGAGTTTATAATTTAATAACTCCATATGTTGCTATGAACTTTGATATTATTCCTGAGCAACTTACTGAACCATTTAATTTTTCTACACCTATTGGTGATTCTATTCTAGAACACAAATACTAGAGTGACTGTTCCGTTTCCATCAATCACAAGAGTACCATGGCTGATTTAATTAAGTTAGACATGGTAGATTTTGATTGTCATTTTTGGTATGGACTTGCTTCATTCCTGTTACGCCTCAGTTGATTGTAGGACTCGAGTTGTCAAGTTTAAGTTTCCAAATAAGCCATTCTTAGAGTGGAAAAACAGTTCAGTAGTGCCTAAGGGTCATTCCATTTCATACCTTAAGGCAAGAAGTTAGTTTCCAAGGCGTGTGTCTATCACTTAGTCCTAGTTAATGACTCTAGTGTTGAGATACCTCCTATTCAGTCAGTTTCAGTTTTATTAGTAAAAGAGTTTCCAAAAAGTGTTCCTAGATGATCTACCCGGAGCCCCTCCAGGGACAGAAATAGACTTTGGCATAAACATCATTCCAGATATTCATCCTATCTCTATTCCACCATAAAAAATGGTACCAGCAGAGTTGAAAGAGCAGTTGAAGGATTTTTATAGATAAGGGTTTTATTTTACCAAATCATCTTAGAAGACAGTTAAGTTTTGACGGTCTGAATCTTGTGAGAAAAGCTTTCAAGAATTCAAAAGAAGTTGACTACTGCCTAGTTTTGACTTTACCGGAAGGTGCTCAAGGTTTTGTGGTGTATTGTGATGCATCTAGAGTTGGTTTGGGTTGTGTGTTAATGTAGAATGGCAAGGTTAAAACTTATGCCTCCAGACAGTTGAAAGTTCATAAGAAGAATTACCCAACCCATAACTTAGAGTTGGCTGCTGTAGTATTCATTTTGAAAATGTGGCGTCGTTATCTTAATGGTGTTCATGTGGATGTGTTCACTGATCACAAGAGTCTTCAGTTTGTGTTTAGTTAGAAAGAGTTTAATCTCAAACAGAGAATGTGGTTAGAGTTACTCAAGGATTTGACATGAGTATTCTTTACCATCCAGGTAAGGCTAATGTTGTAGGTGATTCCTTAAGTAGGTTGTCTATGGGCAGTACCACCCATTATGAGGGAAGTAAGAATTTGTTATCACAAGAGGTGCATAGACTTGAACGATAAGGAGTTCAATTAATGGATTCCACATAAGGAGGAATAGTGGTGAACAATGGGGCCGAGTCATTATTAGTGTCAGAAGTAAAAGGCGAGCAAGACCAAGACCCTATCTTGCTTGAATGAAAGGCAAATGTTCATAAAAAAGTGATGGCTTTTTAACAAAGGGGAGATGGTGTTTTGAGGTATAAAGGTAGATTGTGTGATTGATTTCAAGGGTAATTGGGATGATCACCTATCTCACATTGAGTTGCTTACAACAATAGTTACAATTTTAACATCCAAATGGCTCTTTATGAAGCTCTTTATGGGAGAAAATGCAGATCTCCTTTTGGATAGTCTGAGGTTGGTGATGAAGGGTTGATAGGATCAGAGTTAGTTCATCAATGTATGGAGAAAATGAAAGTCAATCAAGAGAGATTGGTAACAACACAGAGTCGTCAGAACTCCTACACTGATGTTAGGAGAAGGCCGTTAGAGTTTGAAGTAGATGATTGTGTATATATTGAAGTTTCACCCATGAAGGGTATTATGAGGTTTGGTAGGAAGGGGAAACTTAGTCCCAGGTATATTGGACATTATCGCATACCCAAGAGGATTGTCAGTGTAGCTTATGAGTTGGAGCTACCCCAAGATTTAGCTGCAGTTCATCCGGTGTTTCACATCTCTATGTTGAAGAAGTGCATGGGTGATCCTTCATTGATCATTCCAACTGAAAATATTAGGATCAAGGACAACTTTTCTTATGAGGAGATTCCTGTTCAAATTTTAGATCGCCAAGTTCGCAAGTTGAGGACAAAAGAAACTGCATCAGTCAAAGTACTTTGGAGGAACCAATTTGTTGAAGAAGCTACTTGGGAAGCCAAAGAACATATGAAGAAGAGATATCCATATCTCTTTGAATTTGGAGGAAATGCTGACCAAGGTAATAATTCTTTTCTTAGTACTCTTTAAATTATGAGTGAGCATGTTGTTTATGCATTTGCTTGTTGGGTGTTTGAACTGATGTTACCACCCTTATCCTAGTGAGAATAATCTCAAGCGAGGATGAATGATACCAAGAAGGAGATATTTTAACATCTCACAAATTGAAATAACTAGGAAGAAGCTTAAATTTGGAAATAGTAACTTTTGAAAAGAATTAAATATCTGGAAATTTAGTTATGTTAGCAAAAGTGAGTTTTTGGGCAACTTCAAATGACCATAACTTCTAGTTCAGGATGAGTTAGGTGTACTTACATATATGATTGGAAATCCCTTGGAACAAACTTTCCAAAGCCGCCAAGTTTGCGCGATTTCAAGCTCTGGCGAGTAAGTTATGCCCTTTGAAAGAGTCCCATCCGGAAATTTTAAGGGTAGTTTGCACTTCTTCTTATTGAACTTAATTAATCCATTTTTGGTAATATTTTTAGGGGCTAAACTGATAAGATCAGTTTACGCTTTTGAAAATTAGAGTTAGGGTTTTTGGAGAAAGAACACAAGAAAAAAGAGAAGAGGAAAATCTTGTTTCTCCAAGAATGATTGGTTTTGATTGTGGATTTCTTCAAGATTTTGATACTTCCATGTATGTGAGTCTCTCATAGCGTTGGATTCATTCAATCACGCGCTAAACATGTTTAGTTCAGCGCAATTCTTCCTTAAAGAGTTTGAAAGTTGATATTCTTGACATGAATACTTTAAATTCAATGTTGTTCTTGAATTGGATTGAACTGTGGAGTTTTTGAGATCTTTAGGTTGAGCTTTAGAGTTGCTTTGAGTTAGGTTCATGAGTATGAATGCTGGGTATCAGAGACTGTTCCTATCATTATTCATAATCCTTGAATCCAAATTCAAGGATCAATTAAGAGTCAAGTTAAGATCATCTATGAGTCAAGTCAAGAGCAGTTATGATCAAAGTCAACAGAAGTCAAGAGTCAAGTAAGAGAAGTTCATTTCAAGTTTTCATAAGTCTTTTACAAACGTTTTAACTTTGATTTAAGACTTAAGTTTTGACATCAATAAAGAGTAAAAGTTGAAGTTCTTTCTTCGAAGAAGTATATGGGGACTATGTATTCCCAAAGAGATTTAAACCGTTTTCACATTTAAATAAGAACGGTTGAGATTTACAAATAGCCTTCGGGCTAGTTTTCATAAAAGAATAATAGCTTTCTAAATGAAGCAAACACGAAAACTTAGATTTCCAAGATAGCCTTTGAGCTAAGTTTTTTAGCACTAATCTCAAATCACATGAAGAAGTATGTTTTTAAAACATAAAAGAGCTAGTATACTTTTGGGAGTAGTATTCAACACAAAGATATTTAAACCGTTTTCACATTTAAATAAGAACGGTTGAGATTTACAAATAGCCTTCGGGCTAGTTTTCATAAAAGAGTAATAGCTTTCTAAATGAAGCAAACACGAAAACTTAGATTTCCAAGATAGCCTTTGAGCTAAGTTTTTTAGCACTAATCTCAAATCACATGAAGAAGTATGTTTTTAAAACATAAAAGAGCTAGTATACTTTTGGGAGTAGTATTTAGCACCGATATGGGGATGCGCGTTCATATTAACTCAAGTCTTCATAAACCATGTAGCCTTCGTGGATAGAAAAGGGTCATACTTTTTAGATGAACCATTTTCACAATAGACTAGTGGATCCACTCAGTAGTTTAAGTCCTATACTCCGGCAAGGTGTGGTATGTCCGGGCAGCGTGGGCCTAATAACGATGTACCATCACTATAACTAATAAGTGATGGTTTTTGGTTAGAGAAACTCTCAAATTAGTAATTGCATGGTTCCTCGAAGGGTTCTGCTTAGTGTGAATAGGGGTATGGGACTTCATTCATGCATTGCACAAGTAGACTTTGAGAGGAAGAATGGTATGCCTTTATGATATTATGATTATGAGTTGACATCATGTTTTAAACAGTTTTCCTTTTATTTATATTGGACTTTTTTTAAAATTCTTAAAAATGAAATGAGTTTACTTAAGTATTCATAAGTTGAAAAGAGCCAAGGTAAGTGTTTCTTTCATTATCTCTTTCAAGCATATGTTGTTTTATCATTCCAACTCGCATACTCGTACATTCAGTGTACTGATGTCAATTGGCCTGAATCGTATTTATATGTAGACGCAAGTAACTAGGATCGGCACCCAACACACCGTTGATCCAGTGACCAGCTTAGAGTCAGTGGCGAGCCTCCTTTCATTCCGAAGGACTCCTTTTTTATTATTTTAGTTTTTTGGATAATCGGGGGTCTTGTACCGATATCCATCTCATTTATTAGAGGCTTCATAGATAGACAATTAGTAGTCAGTTGTCTTTATATTGTCATTTATTATGTACTAAGACTTGAGTTGTCATTTGGCTAAGTTGAATGTTCTATTTTTAAAAACGTTCTAAATTATCTTTTAAACAGTTGAGTAAGTGCATTTTAATCCTTGTATGAATGTTTTGAGTATTCCACTGAGTTAAGAAATCTAGGCTAGGGGTTCACTTGTTTGCCAAAAATGGTCTTCGAGTGTCGACTACGCCCAGGGTGTATGCTCGGGGCATCACAAATAAAAGACAATGTGATTAATTGTTTGTGTGTGATGTGTTGAGAATGGTTTGAAAGGCTTGTTGAATCGTTGTTGATGATGTATCATGATTGTGTTGTTGTGAATTGTGCATTGTTATGAAAATGGTCTTCTCCTCATTATTTGTGTGAACATGTCATTTGCATTCTTCTGTAACATAACTGTGACAAGTGTTATCTGAATTGAGAAAAAAATAAGAAATTAAAGAGGATGTACCATTTCGAGGGACGTATCGTGTGCCGCGATGAATATTATATTTCAAGGGATGTATCTTGCACCACAATGGTTACATATAACTAGGCATGCTATCATGGATGCATGGATAGATATGTACCCCATGGCTCCCTGACTAAGAGATAGCAGGTGTGTATCATTAGGTCAGACATGCATCACTATACTTGACATTGCATTCCATTGCATTGCACATATTTATTATAGTGAACTTGATTTTGTGTTTTGCTGATCTTTTTGAGTGCCTTTTGCGAACTTTTATTGATGAATGTTGAGATTGTTGTTGAGGATATGTAATTGTTAGAGTGTTACTGTTGAGCTGTGTGCTATGTGAATTATGAACTGTTAGGTTGGGCTGGCTTTATGCATGTTGTAGTTGTGGAGGTTGTGATTGAGGAATATTGAGCTTGTTGTTGAGAATATGTGATTTTTAGAATGTTGTTGTTGAGATATGTGCTTGTAAATTGTAAATTGTTAGGTTTGGCTGGTTTTATGCAGGTTGTAGTTGTGGAAGTTCGATTGGTGTGTAAGGAGTAGTCGTATTCTACCCCCTTAGCTTGTGTTTAGAGGTTTACTTGTTGAGTACCGTGTGATTTGGTACTCACCCCCTACTTTTACAATTTTTATCGGTTACGAGCCTGGATTTTTGTGGTACATGTCGTTCTTTTCTTTTTCGAGGCTTCTTGTAGATTTTTGAGGTAGTTGTTCGTCATCTCAGCAGACCTTCTTTCTCCTTATTTATGATTTTGTTCTATTCTAGAACAATGTCATTTGAGACTTGTATTTTCTTTCGATTTTATTATAACATATTGAGGCTTGTGCACGTGACAACTAGGTTTTGAGGTATTTTTAACTTGATTATAAATTTTCATTTTTTTGTAAAGACTGAGTTGTAGGCTGACTTGTCTAAGTGGGATAAGACGAGTGTCATCACGTCCATTTTTGGATAGTGACAAAATTATATCAGATTCCCAGGTTCATAGATCTCACGTATATAGTCTATGTAGAGTCTCGAAGATTGGTACGAAGACGTCTGTACTTACCTTTGAGAGGCTATAGTGACTTTTACAAAAGAATCTTCAATTTTTGAATCTCTATCGTGCGTCCTTGGTCCAATTTGCTTTTTATCGCTTTACTCCATCCACTTTCACTTATGTGATGACTTGTGCTTAGTTCCTTATGTGAGTAATTGGTGTCGTATATGGCTTAGATGTTTGATGTGGTACTAAGGATGAAGTGATATACTTGTGGAGATGATATGTGGCAATATTTAGAATGTTCAGTGATTCAAAAAAATTGCGTGAGGTTATGGTTTGATGATTCACTTTGAGGATAAATAAATGATTAGGTTGAACAATGATTTAAGAGAATTCATGAGTCTTATATTTTGTTTTGGCTAGTCATTTAGTAGTGGGATCAGTACTGGTGTTGTATAGGTAAAAGCTGGAGTGGTTTGACAATTATAAGTGGAATGATTAAAAGAATGGCTAGATAATAAATTGTGTAACCTTGGAAAATACAGTTGGTATAGTTGTCATAACATATATGGGTTGCTTAGCGAATAATGTTGAGCCAATTGAGTTTAGATTCACTACTCTGACTTTATATATTGAGTGTATATCAAAGAGGGTAATGATACCACTACTATAATGGTGTCGGTAATGACTTGGTAAGAATTATGGAGTGTGTACTTATACTATCACCTTGACCTACGGATAAATACATATATCTTGGGTTAGATACGTAACAAATTTGGTGATATTTTACAGCTATTCGATGGGTAGAAATGTGTGGGCAATTTGGGTACAATCTTCTTTGTAGCTATGATATGTTTTAGGGTGGATTTAATAAACTTTTGCGGTGTGACACTAGTGGTATGGAAACAGATACGTCGATTGTCAAGTGTGAATATTAACTACTTAAGGTTATAAATTGTATCACATGCTCATATAATTAGATTCAATGTTGCTTTCATATTTGAGAAACCAACTAGTTTGTTACTACGGGCGCTTGAGTTAAAATATTGTTATAAGGGAGATTTTAGTGGTGGATTGTTGGTATGGTATAATACATTAATTTGTGGAGTGTATCCCAAGATTTTTAAATGAGGAGTAGTGATTTCATCATAAGCTATAATGGAGTGGATCAATATCGAAATGACAAACTTATGGCTAAAGGAAGTCTTGATGAGTAAGCTTGTGTGAAGGTAACTAATGATTTTAGTAATAAAGTGCATATGAAATTAAGTTAGTCCTTTGAATTTGATTAGTACAACTGAGTTTGAGATATCATGTCAATGACAAGGTTGACTTCGTTGTGATGGCAAGGGCTAATTGAGCATAATGGTAATAAGAGTTTGTGATGAATTTTTATTAAGATGCAACTATATGATAAAGATTATTGATTAAATTAATTTTTGTATTGTAATGACATCTTACAAGTATCTAAGGTTGTGGTTTGCTACTATTTTGTGAGTAGTTTGATTGTATGAAAAGTTTTATGAGGAGTTAGGATGTGACTATAAAAGAATTGAAAGGAGGCAGAGTCCCAATGAAAAATGGTGGGAGGTAGTGTAGCCTTCGAAAATAGGCAAAAATGAAGATATTTACTCTAATTTCAAGGACAAAAGATGTATCTTTAGAGAGAGCGGAGAATTAGGTTCAGAGACATGTGGTGTCATATATTTTGTTCTACTTATGATAACAGTGTCACAGATTCATCATATTTGTTTAAAACTATTGGAAAAAAATTTGAGAAAAGAGTGTACAGACGTTTAGGTCGAGTGTTATGATAAGTTATTTTTTATTGTATTTTGAGTTTGGCAATGCGTACGGTTGAACTTTTAGCGAAATATATGATAAGGTCGATGGAGAGACAAGCAATTATAGGCCAAGATATGTGAATTCATAAAAATGTTCAAGGTATAAGCTAACATTGATAGATAAAGATATTAGGTTACACATTTGGATTCAAAAGTCAAGCTTTTCATGGTGAGTTTAGGTTTATGCTAGTGTATTTTGTTAAGGTGTGGATTGACAAGATTAAAAAATTGGAAGGACTTAAAAATAATTTGAGTAAAAAATTTGATTGCTTTTGATTGTTACACCTAAGGGGGGTTCCACGCAATGTTTTAGTTTAGAGTATAAGGTAAAAATATCATGGGCTGTAGGTCGAAGAATAAGACTGGTAAGCAAGTTAGCAAAATGAACAAATTTTTGGTGTATTGAAGAGTTCAAGGTATTATATATATGAGTCATGGAAGGAATTTAAGAAAGCTGGAGGAATAAGACGTCTTATATAGACCCTCGTTACAAAGTTGAAAGTTGTAAGAATTTTCACCTTTGAGTTCAAATATGATTATGAGATGTACGTTGTAAGACTTTTCACTTTTGAGTTCAAATATGATTATGAGATGTAAGTTGGTTCAGCACAGACATACTAAGGCTTTATCCACGACTTTTATGATGATTGAATTTTAATTTGGGTGAAATATAGTGAGGTGTGTAAGATTATGTGTTGTTATGTGGGGCTAAATTATTTATATTATGGTAGATGGACTCTACAATTATACATGGTTATTCTGGATTTTAGGATATTGAAATTACTCTTTTAAATGGAACTACACAGACTAATGTTATGTGTTAAATAGACACTTGATAGTAAATAAGAGGTTAGCAATTTATAATATATAATTATTGGAGTGACGAATGATTTTATGAGTTTTAGAATGAGTTATGTGACGGTTTGGAATGATAGTTGAAATATTATATGTGAAAGTTTGTGCGAAATTGATTTTGGTTGTGATTCAAGTGTTGTATCTCGATGGAAAAGTATTATTAGATTTGAATTTACTTTTATCAGTATTAAGTGTGACCCATATCTATCATGTGATGCGTAAATTGAAAGAAAGGGAGTTATAGTTTAAATTTTTTGGAGGCAACAATGTGTTTGATAAGAAGATTTTGATACGAATGACGTTTCGAGAATAAGGTAAATAGTCGGTGTGATTATGATTTTTATTATTATTAAGAGTGTTGGCTTCAGTAAAGTACAATGAAAAATATGTAGATTTTCGATAAATTGAGTATGTGTAGGATTATAATAAAGATCAGACTGGCTGATTGATTGTGGGTGGCTAAAAGATCAAGGAGATTGAATAAGATGAATGGAATGGACACTATGGAAGGAATATCTTGTGTTATTAGACCTTGATCCTGTACATTCTTATGTGACTCTTTCTTCATTTCGAACATGGTTTGGAGTATGATTGGTTTCATATACTCAATTGCATTTCCACTTCGGTGGGTGGATTTCTTGTGGTGGATCGGGTCTATCGATCCTACAATTATCCTCTTGGTAAAATGACATCCTTGGCAAACTTGGTTATTTTAGATATGTCATATTTAATATTATCTTGGAGTAGTTGAAGTTTTCAATATGTTGTACATGTACCACCTTGTTTATGATAACCTATAGAAGAGATTATGTGAGTGAATAGTTACAATTATCAGATAGTGTAGTTAAAGGTTCTGCATCCTGGGTGTACCACTGATTGGGTTGTTAGTTGATCTTGTGCTTCTTTGGGTTAGATAAGTTTGATTCTCCCTTGACTAGTATTTCATGTCTAAAGAACGAACTTTTCTTTTAACTTAAGTTCGTGAAAATATTGTGTTGTGAGAGAATCTTGATAAGATCTTTGATGAGTTGTGCATTATGAGTGTGTGATAGTTGGTTAAAGTGCACTTCTGGTTGTAGTCAGTATCAATTCAGAATGTTATCTTGGTTATGTGAAAAAAGATTCGTTATCATGGTTGTGTTATGGTCCAATGGATTTCACTTTAGATTGAGTTTATGAGTTAGTTTGTGGCTTGATAAGCACTCATTATTTGTGCATCTGTCAAATTTTGATTCGAAAGTTTAATTTCTAGTAGTTGCTCGTGATGAAATAGTCTTAAGGATGAACTCACTTGTACAAATAAACATTAACTCTGGATATCATACCTCAAGCTTCTAATAATATTGGTTTCCTTCTTTCTTCTTTATATTCGGGGACGACCATGATTTTTAGAGGTGGATAATGTAATGACCCGAAAGGTCATTTTAGAAATCTTTACAAAATTACCATTTTACCCTCACGATATGTGCCCCAAGTAATTTTTAATTAGTCGGTGAAGTTGATTTGAAAATTTTGAACTATTTGTTTAACTTTAGTTAATTAATTGACATGTATTTATTAAATAATTTATTTAAAACCCTAAACCTTTTGACCTATTATTAATAAAATAAGTTAATATATTTTGTCACTTTTAATACCTCATTTACTTAGAAAAGAAAATAAAGAGGAGCAAAACGGATCAAAGGAGGACAAACTGCTTCGCGTAAGGACAATCCGTTTTCAATTTCTCTTACACATGCATTAATATCTCTTCTTAGTTCATATGCTTTCATAATTGTTCTCTCTCTCTCTCTCTCTCTCTCTATCTATCTATCTATCTATCTATCTATCTATCTATCTATCTATCTATATATATATATATATATATATATCTATATATATATATACACACTCTCTCTCTCTCTCTCTCTCTCTCTAGGTATTAAAATTTAGGTAAGTTACCCATACTCTAGTATACTTATGAACCTGAAAGTGTTGAAATTAAATGTATCTTCTAAATTAATGCAATCTCATTTTATCGTATATAAAACTCTTGCACGCTTAATGGAGACCTTAGAGACATGTGGTGTTTCAAAGCAACCATCAAACATTATTAAATTAATAAGAAACACTTACGATAACTCTACGTCAAACACATTATAAATAATTAATATTTTATATGTCAAACACATAGTAAATATACTTTTATTTCAAACATTTCTACTATAAACTTAAGCTAGGTATACATGCTATATAATCATTATAGGATTTCTATGAAAAAATGAATATTTTTTTGGGTATAAAGTTTCATTTGCCCCTTTGTTATATCTTGTTGTTGCAATTCCTTTTTTCTTTCACCTCAAAGTAAATGCAAATATCCAACCCTATGAAATAAACAAATTGAAACACTTTCAACAAAATGTCAATACAAAAGACAAATAAAATGTTGATATTGTAGCAGAAACCTAAAGATGTTATAACAACAATCTATAACACTCAAACTACAAATTAACTTGCACAACAGAGACACTAGCACACTCTAAGTAGTAATTGAAAATTATTGGAAATAAATTACCCGCACAAGATTGAGTAGGAATTGTCTAGTGAGGTATGTTTGTGAAATACAATTGACTGCAAAGTTTAGCTCAACACATAACAATAACTGGCTCAAATCGGGCCAGAAGTGTAGCAAATAGCTCTTAATTCAAAATTTGACAGCAAATAAGCAACCAAAATGCAGCAGCCTGTGACTCAAAATATATTAGAAAAATGGAGCATAAAATCGCCAAACGCAAACATAATACTATATAGTATAATATGTTCTGATATACCTCCTCAACAAGGACGTGAATGACCTGAAATGGAGAACAAACATATTGTCCGGACAAGTAAAAACCATACCGATATACTTCTTAATAAAATATACACAAAGATCTGATAGTGCCCTTCCTACTAAATAAAAATTTATCAATGAAAGATTTATACCAATTTACAAATGTTTCTTGTACTACCTTTTTTTTTATATATTTATCTTTGTTATCTATCGTTAAAATAGGTTTATATAGGTCCTCTGATTACATGTTTCTCAAGTACTCTCAACCAGTCAACAGTTTAGCCAAATTTAAAATACGTAAACACTACTTTGTACATAATTTGACTTTCAGAGTCTACTGCCTTAATTTACTTTTTTTTTTAAAAACAAATTAAAAGCACCAAAACATTAATAAAATAAAATACCCAATGAACCTCAAATAAATATCTAACAACATATTAATAAATAGTTTAAATTTATCAGAGCATCTGTCATGTAAGAAGTTCATGAACATGTGATGTTGCAGGATGATGGATGAATTGTCACAAATGAGACAAAAATTAAGTTGACATTCATGAGCGCTTGATCAAATTTGTAAGTGGAAATGCATAACAAACTTTGAAAGTACGACAATTTTCTTTTTCAAGCATTTACAAGCTTCTCTGTCAATAACTTAGTGTACTTAAATTTGTAAGAATAATAACATCAACCTCTAGCTAAAGGAAGAGAGTGAAGGGAAAAAATGAGAAAAAGAAATCCAAATGTGTTATTATTAATTTAAAATATCATAACATCAATTCCAAGCTAATATCTGCTAAAAAGTTTTGCATCTTTACAAAATTTCACAAATAAAGTTTAGCACACCTAATATTGCAACTAATGTTCATATCCAATATGCATAAATTGACCCACATAAGGCAAACTCGATTTCACATTCTTGAATCGACTCAGTAATACAAAGTAGGGAATTCTTCATACAATCAATTGATATCAAACACAAGATACTAAAGAAAATCAAGACATGAGATCTTCATCAGAGTTCCATGTAAGAGTTTGTAATCGTGCACTTATAACTCTTTATCCCTAATTAGTAAGGGTTAAATTTTGCGTGATGCAACGGTCAACATGTTTTTTTGTTAATAACAATTGAGTTTTATATATTTTAGGTCATTTTTACAAAATTACTCGCAAGTGCGTAATGATCATTTCGAAAGTTGTTGACTCTAATATGACAACACTCAATAGTAGATCTCTCACCTTTCCACCTCGTATATTAATCATGTAAACTCTTTTAATAAACTTTAGTCACATAACCATCTACTATTTTATCAGTTTAGCCTCGCTAGAAACATAAAATCACCAACTCCAGTCATTAAGTATGATAGTAAAATTTATTTTTCCCTAATCTTTTAGTGACATAGAAAGTCAGTTGAATAATAATTTATTTCCACATTATTGATACTACATTTAATATAATAGTGCTTCCTTAAAAGAACTTAAGTTGGTCAATGAAGAATCTTAGTAGATGGTTGGCTACATGAACCCTTACCTTGTTATGAATCATAGTGATGACGTGGAGGACAACAGGGCTAAATCAGAAGATAATTTTATTCAGCTTAGAAGGAGTAACCGTGTGAAAATACGATCTAAAAGATTTGATGACTTTGTCTAACAGAACGTGGGGAAAAGTGTGTGGAGTTGGAAGTATATGATATAAATCAATTATCGCTAGACGTATTTAGGTTAGGCTATTGTTGTTGTGTCGTATCTCTATTTCTCGTGTCAATTTTCTTCTATAATTCTCTTCTCATCTCTTCTGTGTTTATTCTTATTTCCTTGCAGTCTTTATGTTAGTAGTTGTTGTAATCTGGTTCAGTAACTAATATAGTTATGAATTGGTTGTTATCGCATTTTTTTTACACCTTGTGATCCCCTTTCCATTTTTCCTTCTCCTAACTCCAATTATAAAAAAATATTGGTGAATTATTTTTGTAAAATTTCATCAAACTTGTGATGCAAATGCTATAACAATTTAAGAAAGATGTGATCAAGACAACCATTTTTCTGGTCTTATGAAGGGATGAGCTAACCGTTAATACGACGTATCTGTGAACCGAGATAGAGGTACAACAGAACATGTTTTTCCTTCTTTATGCTATAAATGACCTAGAAGAAAGTTGAATAATATGTTCAAGAAATTAATGAAACATCACAAAATGCAGCGGTAGAAAATAACTAACGTGTACCTTACCTTTTAACCATGAAAGCAAGTTCATTCCTTGTCAGCTGATAATAATATAATAGTAGTTTGTAATGACGAATGAGGTACTCTAGAAATAAGCTGCAACATAGATATGCCCATCTCAAGTTGGTTAATCTGAATAATATTTATTTCTTCAAATAATCTAAATTTAAAGAAAAACTTTGAAATAAATTTTATAATCCCAAAATTTCACGAAATATTTCCACTATCCTCAAATGAGAGAGTAAAAATGAAAAGGAAAAAATTATAATTCTAGGCCTGACATTCAAGTTCTTACAGAGACGACATAAATTTGGGAAAGTATAATTTTCGACAATAACAGCTCACACTAAAGTTGTCACGCTCCGAGCTACCGTCGAGACGCGGACATGGGACCTAGGACAACAAGTGATCCCAAGCTAATCCTGCTGGCATGATAATGAGCATACTAAAGAAAATAACTGATGCGGAAGCTAAATCATCATTTAAAATGAAAAGATGGGGAATACCCATATTCTATAACTGAGATATTTGAAATACTGACGAGTTTAATGCAAGGAAGTTATTAACTCAATACTAAACTGAAACTAACTATGTCTAAAAATAGCCTCTAAACTGACTAGAAATGTTGGGACAGGCCCCAACTAAGTCTACCAAAACTGAAACTAAGGACTAAATACTGAAAAGAAACTCATGACTATTGTCCTCGGAGAATGAGGACACACCACTGAAGCTGCTAGACTGGAGATCGAAAATCGATCTAAGCGCGATCTGGATGCTGAGAACCTGAACCTACATCACGAGAAGATGTAGTGCACGCATGCGTTAGTACTTGAAGGTACTGAGCATGTAGGATAGAGTAAAGTTGAAATAAAACATAACCGAACAAGCACAAAAGCAAGTATAATAATCGGAACATGATATATACTAAATTCTGAGCTAATTGGATGCAATGACCAAATTTATAACATGTTGAGATTGAATACTAACTGAACTGTAAATATGTTCAATGCAACAGAGTCTGACTGAACTGTGGGAGCTACTAATAACTGATAATAAAACCACATGAGCTAAATGTGGAGTCCGATGTATACGCCCCATCCAAAGGACTCAATATACCCTGTGAGAGGTATAAAGGCATGTTGGAGTGATCACTAAACTGATGCCGACAGAAGGGACTTACAACCTACCTGGCTAGTAGTTCTGGGACTATTTGGGTACGCTAAACCCTAGTCCAACTCGGTAATATGCTACTCCCAATTAATAAAGTGATTAACATATTATGAGTCAATTTCTGTAAATACTGGATAGCTGAAAATTGAACATGCAAACTTAGAATGCAACAATTAATCTGATAAGGGAAAATACATAAAATCCCCCCTGAACTTGGCACGAAAACTCGCTTTAGTACTTAAACTACACGGGTAATTATTTACCCCCCTAATCTCTTTTCAAGTGAATTAAAATACACCCTAATATAATAATACCAGTCTCACAATGGCAAGTGCATTTCACACGCGCCATGTCATTGATACGTCAGCGCCACATCAGCGTCACGTCATTGCCACATCAGCATCCCATTCCACATATTTAAATTTTGATTTTTAATTTTTTTTTGTTTCTTTTTATTTACTCACAATTTTAGAAAGTAAAAAAAAAATCTCAAAAATAAGAATTAATATAAGAAAAAAAATCAATTGAAAGAGATTCAAAATCTCAAAATCATTCTCACAAGAACACTTAATTTTTAAGAAACAAAATTAAAACAAATAAATAATAACTACTAAAAATTTAATTTGAAATGAAAATTTGTAGAGTTTCATTGAAAATAGCTTCAAGTTTATCACATTCAAACCTTGCCATAAATGCTAATATTAATTGGAAGCAAGAATAAATTGATGACTTTCCAATTTTTTCTTGTTCATCACATTTTTTGAATTTATTGATAGAAATTAAAGGAAATGAGGGTGGGATGGATCCGTCTTGAAGGAGAAAAAATATGAAAAGTATAACAAAAAAAAAGAAGAAGAAGAAAAGTGTGAAGCACCGAGATTATAAGACAAATAAAGAGGGTAGGAGTGGGGGTTCGTTGGGGGTGGGGGGTGTCGAAGAAGAAGAAAGGCTAGTGCAAGTGATGGATGAGGGCGGGAGGGGTGAATTGGGTGTGAGAAAGATGAAAGGACGGGAGGTGGGGGTGGTTGGTGGTACTAAAGGTTGGGGGTGGTAGGGTATGAAGAAGATGAAGAAAAAAAAGATTATTGGATAAAATTAAAATAATTAGGGTCCAGTCATTCTTTTTTTCCTTATTTTTTAATCTTTACGCGCCTCAATTTTTTTGATTTGCCATGTCAGCAATTTGGGTGTATTTTAATTTACTTGAAAAGAGATTAGGGGGGTAAATAATTACTCGTGTAGTTTAAGTACTAAAGCGAGTTTTCGTGCCAAGTTCAGGAGGGATTTTATGTATTATGCCATCTGATAATGATGCATTAATAACGGAGGCATGTATATCTGAAGTAACAGAAATATCTGACCTAGCATGTGTAATTCAAGAACTAAAGAATTACATAGCTAGGGTTCTGAAATTCATGCAATAATCTCAGTAATAACATGGAAATCTGATTTGGAACATATAACTAAGTAATTCATGAAGTTCTGTTGAAGTTCTAGAAACACTAGGTCTAATCATGATATGGGAATCAAGAATCTGATTGAAAACTAGGGACCCGATGGGTGAAAGGAACCCACTAGTGAAATCCACATACCTGGTGATGAAATCCACGCAGTAATATTTAGATTTCGGCGCTGGAACTAAAGGAACCTTGCTGCATTCTTGAACTGGGGTTCTTGACCTTTTTCTCCTTTCTTGCTTCTAAATTTCTAAGTTTTGATTTAATGATTTGACTTAGGTAAGTTTTACTTATGTTTCTAGGCATAAACTGACTAAAATATGATGATTTAGGGTCAAAACGATGTATCTTAGGGTTTAAACAAAGTAGGTAAAGACCAAACCCCTGAGTTAATTGATGTCGGACCAAACAAAGACCTGGACTGACGGGCCATCGTTCAATCGACGGTCCGTCGTTTGAGTCCGTAGGTTGGGTCTGTTCGATAGACATTTACTAAAACGGGCATAACGTTTTACTCGGAGGACTGAATTTAGCAAACTCGGTGGATATGGAAAGATAATTCAATTATCTACCATTTAATAGGTCATGGAACACTTAATTCATCTTGTGCTAAGAGTTATGATCATTTGAATTTGACCCAATAATATTTCCCCCCTAACTGTCTGCTAATTTTCACCTACGGTTCGTAGGTCCATCTACGGACCGCTCTGGTCAATCGTGGTTTATGTTAGAGGCTAGGTAAATGGGGTGTTGATCGACGGACACAGACTACGGACCGTAGTCTGACTTACGGACCTTAGGTCTGTCCGTGGATCGACACTTAGTCAATTTTTCTGGGTTGCGTCATGGGAGAGTTTCAGACACAAACGACGGATGTGCAGTATGGGCCGTAGATAAAACTACGGTCTATCGATAGTGATCGTCGATTGCACCTGCAGATTTATGAAAAGCTGATTTTTGGTCTGATTTGTATATGGGGTGTTACATTATCTCCCCCTTGGAAATATTCATCCTCGAATTGAAAACTAAACTAGCTTAAATAGAGGGAGAGAGCTGCAATCCCTACTACTAAACACTGAGGACTAAGTTTCTGACTTGATTAAGTTCCAAGAACATGCAAATACGCCTAAAACGCAAGTACAAACTGAGGGAACATGATTCTAAGGCTAAATTCACGCATGAATGACTGAAAAACTGAAAAGGAACTATTAACTCAAGCTGGGGTGGAATCGGAAGGAAAGAGGTGAGGAACTTGGCTTTCATGTCTGCTTTTGCTTCCCAAGTAGCTCCCTCTATGGACTGACTCCTCCACAAAACCTTGACTGAAGCGACTTCTTTGTTTCTCAACCTTCTAACCTGACGATCAAGAATCTCAACGGGTACATCCTCATAAGAAAGGCTATCTTTCACAGCCACACTCTCCAATGGCACTACGGAGGCTGGATCACCCACACACTTATTCGAAAGTGAGATGTGGAAGACCGGATGCACTGCTGCTAGTTCTGCTGGCAACTCTAACTCATATGCCACCTTTCCAATCCTCTTCAAGATCTTGTAAGGGCCTACATATCTAGGACTGATCTTCCCTTTCTTGCAAAATCTCATCACCCCTTTCATAGGTGACACTTTTAGGAATACCCAATCATCAACTTGGAACTCTAGTTCCCTTCTCCTTACATCTGCATAAGATTTCTGACGACTTTGGGCTGTCTTAAGTCTATCTCTAATGAGTTGCACTTTTTCCATATCATAAAGGACTGAATTTGTCTCTATCAAAGCTGCTTGACCTACTTCAAACCAACCAGCAGGAGATCTACATCTACGCCCATACAAAGCCTCATAAGGGGTCATCTGAATGTTGGAATGATAGTTATTGTTGTAGGCAAACTCAATCAGAGGAAGGTGATCATCACAACTACCCTTGAAATCGATCACACAAGATGTCAACATATCCTCTAGGGTCTGAGTGGTACGCTCTGCCTTTCCATCCGTCTGCGGATGAAATGTTGTGTTAAGGTTAACTTGAGTACCAAGACCCTTCTGAAATGACTTCCAAAAATTAGAGGTAAACTGAGGACCTCTATCTTAGATGATAGACAAAGGAACCCCATGTAACCTCACAATTTCATCAATGTAAAGCTTGGCATAGTCCTCTACCGAATCTGTAGTCTTGACCGCTAAAAAGCGAGAAGACTTAGTCATCCTATCAATTATCACCTAAATGGAGTCGTGTTGTCTGCGAGTACGAGGTAACCTGTGATGAAATCCATATTGATCACATCCCACTTCCAAGTAGGAATATCGATCTCTTGAGTCATACCTCCTGGTTTATGAGTTCTACCTTGACTTGCTGGCAATTGGGGCACTACTCACAAAATCTCTTCATGCCATTCCACCAATAGACTTCCAACCTATCGCAGTACATCTTAGTGGCACCTGAATGAATAGAATATCTGGAGTTATGGGCTTCTCCAAGGAATTCTTTCTCAACTCACCCACATCAGGAACACACAATCTACCCTGGTAGCGAAGTACACCATCTCCCCCTTGGGAGAAAAGCTCAACTATCTGATTGTGGACTGCACCCTTAAGTTCAAGCAAGATTGAATCACTGTCTTGCTTTTCCTTAACCTCCACTATCAAAGAAGATTCTTCCCCATTCTGAACTATTACAACACTGTCTGATATGCTCATAAGGCGAACTCCCAAGCGAGCAAGTATGTGAACATCCTTCACTAGATCCTTCCTTTCTTACTCAACATGGTCTACACTACCCATAGATAATCTGCTAAGAGCATCTGCTACTACATTCGCCTTACCATGATGATAATGCACACTCATATCATAATCCTTAAGGAACTCAAGCCATCTCCTCTGGTGAAGATTCAACTCTTTCTGTGTGAACACATATTGAAGGCTCTTATGATCAGTGAACACATCTACATGAACACCATACAAGTAGTGTCTCCATATCTTGAGTGCAAACACCACTGCTACAAGCTCGAGGTCATGGGTTGGATAGTTCTTCTCATGAACCTTAAGTTGTCTAGAGGCATAATCTATAACCTTATCTCGCTGCATCAACACACAACCTAGGCAAACTCTGGATGCATCACAATAAATCACATAACCATTTGAACCTTCTGGTAGAGTCAAGACAAGAGTTGTAGTCAATCTAGTTTTCAATTCTGCAAAGCTTTTCTCACAATCATCTGACCATCGAAACATGATCATCTTCTGAGTTAAACTAGTCAATGATGAGTCTATGGATGAGAATCCTTCCACGAACCTTCTGTAATAACCCGCTAGACCTAAGAAACTTCTAATATTTGTAGCAGAGGTAGGTCTGAGCCATTGTTTCACTGCTTCTATCTTATGTGAATCCACTCGGATCCCTTCGCTAGATACAATGTGACCAAGGAAAGCAACGGATTGCAACCAGAAATCACATTTGCTAAACTTAACGAATAACTGGCGATCTTTGAGAGTCTATAGAACAATTCTCAAATGACTCGCACGTTCTTCCTCATTCCTAGAGTAAATGATGATATCATCAATAAAGACGATAACGAACAAGTCCAAGTACTGCTTGAACACTCTGTTCATCAGATCCATGAAAGATGCATGATCATTGGTTAGTCCAAACGACATAACTACAAATTCATAATGACCATACCGAGTTCTGAATGTTGTCTTCGAAATGTCACTATCTCTAACTCTAAGCTGATGATAAACCAATTTGAGGTCTATATTTGAGAAGTGACTAGCACCCTGAAGTTGGTCAAATAAGTCATCAATCCTGGGGATGGGATACTTATTCTAGTCAATGCACATTCTGAGAGAACCATCTTTCTTCTTTACGAGAAACACTGGTGCACCCCATGGTGAAATACTAGGTCTGATGAAGCCCTTATCTAGAAGGTCTTTCAACTGCTCTTTCAATTCCTTAATCTCTGATGGAGCTATTCTGTAAGGAAGAATAGAAATAGGCTGGGTATCTGGAAGGAGATCAATTCCAAAGTTGATTTCCCTTTCGGGAGGGACTCCGGGAAGATCTTCTGGAAACACTTCTAGAATCTCACAGACTACTAGAACTGACACAAGAGTTGGGGTTTCAGAGGTAGAATCCTTAACCCGAACTAGATGATAGAGATAACCCTTGGAGATCATCTTTATAGCCTTAAGGTAAGAAACGAATCGACCCATAGGCGCTAAGCTACTACCCATCCACTTAAGATTGGTTCGTCTGGAAACTGAAAACAAACAATCGTAGTTCTACAATCGACTGAGGCATAACAGAATGTAAACAATCCATGCCTAGAATACCATCGAAGTCTACCATTTCTAACTCTACAAGATCTGTTGAGGTGACTTTCTGAGATACTGATAAGGCAATTTTTGTATACCCGTCTAGCTATAACTGGGTTACCAACTGGAGTAGAGACTAAGAAAGGTTCTGAGAGAGTTTCTAGACTAACACTGAATTGGACTGCTATGTAAGGAGTTACAAAGAAAAGAGTAGCCCCTGGATCTAACAATGCATAAAAATCAAGGTCAAAGACTCGCAAGTAACTACATCAGGAGAACCTTCCTGATCTTGGCGAGCCTGAAGAGCATACAACCTGTTCTGGCGCTGACCGCCACCTGTACCAGATGAGTTACCCTGCTGATTTGGGCGACTTGCTGGTGCTGATGAAGTTGTAGATTGAGCTCTACCATTAACACCTCCTTGACCCTGTCTAGAAGGACAATTCCTCAACCTGTGACCATACTGATCGTACCCAAATCATCCTTCCTTTCCTGCGAGGCACTCGCCTGGATGGTTCTTACCACACTTAGGGCAAGTGGGGTAAGTCTTGGTGCCTGAAACACTTCCCTGAGACTTAGAGCATGGTGCTCTAACCTTCTGGTCATACTTGTTCTTGGAGGATGGAACACTAGCTAACGAAGGGGCTGGAGCTGAAAACTTTTGCTGACTCTGTGAGCGATTTCCACCACTCGATTTCTGCTGAGAATAGTTATATTTCATAGTCCTAGCCTTCTTATACTCCTTAGTATGTTCCCTAAGCTTATCACCCTCAACCTGCTGAGCATGAGTCATAAGCCAAGAGATGTTAATATCTCTTAGTAACATAACATTTCTGCACTCAGTTTTTACCAAATCTGACACTCCATACAAGAACTTATTCATCTGAGCCGTGGAGTCCGCAACCATATGAGGAGCATACCTGGAGAGTTGGTTAAACTTGAGCCTATACTCTTGGACCGTCATGTTTCCTTGCCTTAAATTCATGAATTCCTGAGCCTTTGCTTCTCTCAACTCTATTGGGAAAAACCTGTCCAAAAAGGTCTTACTAAAGCACTCCTAAGTAATAGGAGCTGCATCTGTACCCCTATTTTTCTTCCACTGAGTGTACCATATATGAGCCACATCTTTACACTGGTATGATGCCAACTTAACCCGATCATTCCCGGTGACCTACATCACCTCAAAGATCTTCGTGGTCTCATCTATGAAATTCTGGGGATCCTCACTAGTCTGTGATCCTAAGAATTCAGGCGGATTCATCCTAACAAAGCCATGGACCCTTGTTGCTGTTGATCCACCATTTGCATTCATAGGAGCTTGAACTCGATTGTTCTGGTTGGCCATACTCTGAGCTAACATCCGAATGGCATTCCTAAACTCAGCATTGGAGACTTCCTGATCTGGGACTGGAGAAGCTGCATTTGCATTCCTGGCATTAGCTCTACGAGGAGGCATGATCTAAAACGTAGAACGTAGAATTAGAATGGAATTAGATCATACCTTATGCATGATAAGACTAATAAGAAAGTGAAGTTTTTCCTAAAACACTTCATAGCCTCCCTCTCATTAAATGAGGAGCACTTCACATCGATGAAAAGGACTCTACTTAGTACGGCCTTTCAGATCATAGGACACTTAAACCTATTGCTCTGATACCAAGTTTTGTCACGCCCAGAGCTACCCCCGAGACGCGGACACGCGACCTAGGACCACAAGTGATCCCAAGCTAACCCTGCTTGCATGATAATGAGCAAACTAAAGCAAATAGCTGATGCGGAAGCTAAATCATAATTTAAAATGAAAAGACGGGGAATACCCATATTCCATAACTGAGATATTTGAAATACTGACGAGTTTAATACAAGGAAGTTATTAACTTAATACTAAGCTGAAACTAACTATGTATGAAAATAACCTCTAAACTGACTAGAAATGATGGGATAGGCCCCAGCTAAGTCTGCCAAAACTGAAACAAAAGGACTAAATACTAAAAAGAAACTCATGACTATTGTCCTCGGAGAATGAGGACTCACCACTGAATCTGCATAACTGGAGATCAGAAATAGATCTAAGCGTGATCTGGATGCTGAGAACTTGAACCTACACCACGAGAAGATGTAGCGCACGCATGCATCAGTACTTGAAGGTACTGAGCATGTAGGATAGAGTAAAACTGAAATAAAACATAACTGAACAAGCACAAAAGCAAGTATAATAACCGGAATATGATATATACTGAATTCTGAGCTAACTGGATGCAATGACCAAATTTATAACATGCTGAGACTGAATACTAACTGAACTGTAAATATGGTCAATGCAACAGAGTCTGAGTGAACTGTGGGAGCTACTAATAACCGATAATAAAACCATATGAGGTAAATGTGGAGTCCGATATATACGCCTCATCGAGAGAACCCAATATACCCTGTCAGAGGTATAAAGGCATGCTGGCGTGATCACTAAACTGATGCCGACAAAGGGAACTTACAACCTACATGGCTAGTAGTTCTAGAACTATTTGGGTACGCTAAACCCTAGTACAACTCGATATTATGCTACTCCTAATGAATTAAATGATTAACATATTATGAGTAAATTTTTATAAATACTGCATAGCTAAAAACTGAACATGCAAACTTAGGATGCAACAATTAATTTGATAATGATGCATTAATAACTGAGGCATATATATCTGAAGTACTGAAATATCTGACTAGCATGTGTAATTCAAGAACTAAAGAAATACATAGCTAGGGTTCTGAAATTCATGCAATAATCTGAGTAATAACATGGAAATCTGATTTGGAACATATAACTAATTACTTCATGAAGTTCTATTGAAGTTCTAGAAACACTAGGTCTAATCATGATATGGGAATCAAGAATCTGACTGAAAACTAGGGACCCAATAGGTGAAAGGAACCCACTAGTGAAATCTCACATACCTGGTGATGAAATCCACGGAGAAATGTTTAGATTTCGGGGCTGGAACTGAGGAAACCTTGTTGCGTTCTTGAACTAGGATTGTTGACATTTTTCTCCTTTCTTGCTTCTAAATTTCTAAGTTTTGATTTAATGATTTGACTTAGGCAAGTTTTAGTTATGTTTCTAGGCTTAAAATGACTAAAATCTAATGATTTAGGGTCAAAACGACGTATCTTAGGGTTTAAGCAAAGTAGGAAAAGATCAAAAGACCCTTCAGTTAATTGCTGTCAGACCAAACGACGGATGCAGACTACGGATCGTAGTCTGACTTACGGACCATAGGTCTGTCCGTGGATCGACACTTAGTCAATTTTTTTGGACTGCGCCATGGGAGAGTTTCAGTCACAAACGACGAATGTGCAGTACGAGCCATAGATCCGACTACGGTTCATCGATCAGACTACGATCCGACGATAGTGATCGTCGATTGCACCTACAGATTTCTGAAAAGCTGATTTTTGATGTGTTTTGAATACGGAGTGTTACAAAATCAAAGTAAAAAATGACAAAATACTCACATGCAATAACTTTGAATCTCTAATTTCACAGCCCTGAGTGTCTTCACACCTACAAACAATCAATACAATATATTTTCAAATCAATGAGAAGAACATATTTAAAATTATTACCACAAAAATATAGAAAATTGGTTTACCTTTACAATATATCAGTACATAATACCATAGATAATTATTTAGAAAAAAAGATAAGAAAAAACAAAATAACCATCACAAAAATAAATAAAAGAGATCTTATTAGGTAACGATAAAGAACAATCAATTTGAAAATAAATAAACCACCATATGAAAGTGTAAAATATTTGTCTTTGCCCTAAATCTAAAAGTAGACACATATATCAAAAATAAAATTTAAGGGTTTATATTGAATAATAGAATACAACTGTCTAAATAATAGAAAAGAAAAGAAATTTAATTATCAACATATGCCCAATCTAACAGTGCACTTCACATTAAAAGTATGATTTTTGTTGCTTTAGGTACAAATATTTGTAGTTGTGTTTATCCTATACTACTTGTCTTAAGAAGTTTGCAGCACGTGTCAGACCAATAAAATAAGCCTAAATAAAACTACAATCCAAACAACATGTTGTACAATTAAATAGTGTAGTGTTAGTCCTTTCCTTATTGGCTTATAAAATCGAGAATATAATAATATTATATTAAAATTGAATTCGAAAAAAGGGTTTTGGTACTAAGAATTGGCAGGTGATATATGTATATGTATTTAAGACGTTAATGTAAATTGAGAAAGTGTGCTTGTTGGGTGCTGGTCAATCAAATTTCGACTGGGTTGGGCCTATGATTGGATGATATGATAAAATTAATAGTTAGGTGTATAAAGTATATCAATTTGAGGTTTTAACGGTGGTGTCTTTGTGATGGTGTTCATAATTGAGGCCATTGTTTCATTTATTTTCTTATTAATATCATATTATGATTCAAGTTTTAATATATTGGTATGTGTAATTAAGCATAGGTGCATGTTATTATGTGCATACTCTTAGATTTATGATATTGGAAAGAAATTGGGACTCTACCGTAAGCTTGAAACTTGATTATAAATTAGGGTGAGTTTTTTGGTCTAATTTAAACACACAGTATGGGTGTTGTTACTTTAGAAATCTTATTGCAATTATTATGTGAATAGATTGCATTTATTTGGGAGCTCAATGAAAGTGAAAGACTTAAGTTGCAGAGTGATTTTTCAATTATTTGAGGCCAGTGGATTTCTAAACCCTTGTCAAACGTAAGAAATTCGTATATTTCCTTGTGGTATATGTTTGAGAATAATGGGAATTGGTGATGGGTTGACTTATTCATGTTGAATAACTCTAATGATGAAAAAGGGGTAATAAAAGGCAATGTGGTTAATTATTTGTGTGTGATATGTTGGGGATGGTTTGAAAGGCTTGTTGAACTATTATTGATGTTGTATCATGATTGTGTTGCTGTTAATTGTGCAATGTTATGAAAATGGTTTTCTCCTCATTATTTGTGAGAACTTTTAATTTGCATTGTTCATAAACGTGATTGTGACAAGTGTTATATGAATTGAGAAAGAATAAAAAATTAAAGAGGGTGTACCATTTCGAGGGATGTATCGCGCACCGCGATAGATACTATATTTTGAGGGACGTATTTCGCGCCGCAATGGTTACTATTATCGAGGGTCGTATCGCACGCCGCTATGAATGCAAAGACAGATATGTCCCCATGGGTCCTGGACTGAGAAACAGCTGGTGTATCACTAGGTCAGATATGCATTACTATACTTGACATTGCATTCCATTGCACTACACATATTTATCATTAGTTAACTTGACATTGTGTTTTGCTGATCTTGTGAGAGACTTTCTGTGGAACTTTGATTGAGGAATATTGAGCTTGTTGTTGAGGATATGTAGTTGTTAGAGTGTTACTGTTGAGCTGTGTGTTATGTGAATCATGAACTGTTAGGTTGGGTTTCTTTTATGCAGGTTGTAGTTGTGGAGGTTGTGATTGAGGAATATTGAGCTTGTTCTTGAGAATATGTGATTGTTTGAATGTTGTTGTTGAGATATCTGCTTGTAAATTTTGAATTATTAGATTGGGCTGATTTTAGGCAAGTTATAGTTGTGGAGGTTCGATTGGGGTGTAAGGAGTACTCGTATTCTGTACGTTAGCTTTTGTTTAGAGGTGTACTTGTTGAGTACTGTGTGGTTCGATACTCACCCCCTGTTTCTACATATTTTGTAGGTTACGAGCTTGGATTATTATGGTACTTGACATTCTCTTTTTTTCTGAGGCTTCTTGGAGATTTAAGGTAGCTTTTTGTCATCTCAACAAATCATATTTCTCCTTATTTATGTTTTTTTTATATTCTAGAACAATGTTGTAACATCTCGCAACTTGAAATAGCTAATAATTATCTAAGAAACTAAAAATAATCCTTTTGGAATGAAAAGGGAAAATCTGGAAAAAGTTTCTAAGTTAAGAAAGTGAGTTTTGGTTATTTTCAACTGGCCATAACTTTTAGCTCAGGATGAATTAGAGGTGATTTTGGGTATGGGTGGAAATATATTGGAATAATCTTTCCAACTCCGCCGAGTTTGCGTGATTTCGATATCGTATGAGTGAGTTATGTCATTCTGAAGTTGGGCTGTTAAATTGTAGAGAGTCCCAATCCGGATTTACGGAAGGCAAACTAGTCTTTTCATCAATGAATTTCCTATTTTGTTTTAGGGGTTTATTGGGGTAAAATGAAGTCTTAGATCAGTTTGGAAAAGTTAGAGTTAAGTTTAGGGCTTAGAGAAGAGAGAAAAAAAGAAATAAAGGGAGATAAGTCAAGAATTCGCCAAGAACGTCAAGCTTTGCGAGTGGAATTCGTCAGAGGTGATCCCTATCAAAGTATGTGAGATCTTTTAGTGTTGGGTCAGTTCACCCACACACCAAACTTATTTCAATTCAGTGATTGGTGAGTTTTTTACATGTCAATATGTGAAGTTCTTGAAGAACATTATCGAATTCTTGTTGGTTGAGTTGTTGAATGCCTAGTGTTAATTTGATTCGATTCGTGTTTTTGGGTTGTTTTTTGAGTCAAATCGATTAGGTATTGAGGGTAATAATGATCCTAAGTGTTTGGGTAAAGAACCATAAAAGTTTAGAAGGTTTAGAGATGACAAACAGAGGAGAAAAGTCGAGAACACCTGTGTACAGGGGTTGGGGTGTCGCGCCTCCCATAGCCCCATAGGACAATCTCTGTCCGTAGGGCCTTGGAGCGCCGCACCAACCAGAGCGCCCCAACCTGGCCTCTGAAGTTTGGGGTCTGGCGCCCCACGCCTCTCATAGTGCCAAGGATGCCAGTTCACCTCATTCTTCCCGCATCTTTTCGAACTAGTTTCTAAGTGATGTACCTACGTTTCCTAGTTGATTCTAACACTCTAAGGTACATTTAAACATCATGAAATCATCCATAAATACGAGATCATGAACCTTGAATCCATAATCCAACTTAAGAAAAGTTAAGATCAAAGTCAAACAAGTTAAGAGTCAAGTCTAAATGTTAAGAAGCAAGTCAAAGTAAGTTCTTAAAATTTTCAAGATTCTTAAACAAATGTTTTAACCTTGTTTTAAGGTTCAAGTTGCAAGTTAAGTAAAGAGTTGAGTTCATTTCTCAAAATTTATAAGGGAACTAAGTATTTCCTAAGAGATAGAATTTTTTTCATATTTTGAGTAAGAAAGGAAGCTGAGACTTCCAACAGAGCCTTTGGCTAGTTTTATTAAAGAGGAAACTATAATTTCTAAGAGAGATTTTAAAGTTAAGTTTGAGCAAATACCTCAAATCAGAGAAGAAGTTATTTTAAAAACATATGAGCTAAGCATATTCGGGAGTAGTATTGAGCACTGATATGGGGATGCGAGTTCATATTAACTCAATCCCCCATAAATCATGTAGCCAACATGGACATAAGAAGGGTCATACTTTTTAGATGATTCCTTAGTGTTTTTTAGCATAGACTAGTGGATCCACATAGTAGTTCAGGTTCTATACTGACGTCAAGGTATAGGACGGTCCTCTTACAATGTCAGGTAAGACGTTGTACCATCACTTAAGCTCATAGTGATGGTTGTCGATTAGAGAATCTCCCACATAAACTATATTACTTCATATACAAGTAATGTTGAGTTTGTTATTGTATTTTCCTTTAACTAAGTGTTTTCATTGTTTTACAAGCTTTTATATTTATTTCATGTGTTTTATTGCTTTATATTAAGTCAAGTTATTCATGAGTTGAGCAGAGTCAAGATAAGTGTTTCCTTCTTACTCATTTTCAAGCTTAAGTTGTATTAGCATTCAGACTCGCATACTAGTACATTAATGTACTAATGTTAGTTGGCCTGCATCGTTTAATGATGCAGATGCAAATAACTAGGATCAGCATCCGGCGTACCGTTGATCCAGTGAGCAACTTAGAGTCAGTTGATGAACCTCCCTTCATTCTAGAGGACACCTTATCATTCATTTATTATTTTTAGTTTTCAATTGTTAGGATGATTGGGGGTCCTGTCCTAACATCCCTGTTTATTTTAGAGGCTTCATAGACAAACAATATTAGTTTCTTTAGTCTTTTCATTTCACTTGTAAATGATTAAGACTTAAGTTGTCATTTTGGTTAAGTATTACTTTTAGTTATTACTTGATTTATTTCTCTTGTGTTTAAGTCTTCCGCTGAGTAAGAAAGCCCTTACAAGGGTCCGTTCGAGGCCAGCAATGGTCTTCTAGTATCGGTCGTGTCGAGGGTGTAGGCTCGTGGCGTGACAAATGTCATTTGAGACTTGTATTTTCTTTTTATTTTATTATAACTCATTAAAGGCTTGTGCACGCGTGTCACGAAATGGACGTGATGACACTCATCTTATTCCATGAAGATAAGTCAGCCTAAAACTCAATTATTATAATAAAATGCGGAAACTTTACTATCAACTTAAATTATACCCCCGAAACTTGGTTGTCACGTGTACAGACCTCTAAAGTATTACAATTGAATTAAAAAATATATAAGTCTCATATGACATTGTTTCTAGAGTAGAACAAAATCATAAACACGAGAAAGAAGATCTGCTAAGATGGCAAACATCTATCTCTCAAATCTCCAAAAAGCTAGCCTCGAAAAAGAAGAGAATATATCACAAAGGTCCGGGCTAGTAACCTACAAAAGATTGTAGAAGCAAGGGTTGAGTAGTAAACCACACGGTACTCATCAAGTAAACCTCTAAGCACAAACTAAGGGGATTAAATACGGATACTCCTACCACCCCAATCGAACTTCCACAGCTACAACCTGCATAAAAATCAGCCCAACCTAACAACTCACAGTTTACATAGCACATAGTTCAAAAACAACACTTATACAAATTATATTTCCTCAACAACAAGCTCAGTATTCATCAATCACAAGTTCCAAAGTAAGGCATTCACAAGATCAGCAAAACACAATATCAAGTTCACTAATGATAAGTATGTTCAATGCAATGGAATGCAATGTCAAGTATGATGATGCATGTCCGACCTGGTGATACACACCCGGTGTCTCTTAGTCCGGGACCCATAGGGGATATATCTGTTCATGCATCCATCGCGGCGTGCGATATGACCCTTGATAATAGCAACTATTGGCGGCACGCGATACGCCCCTCGAAATATAGTATCCATCGCGGCGTGCGATACGACCCTCGAAATGGTACATCCTCATTAAATTCTTATTTTTTTACATTTCACATAACACTTCTCACAACTATGCCTAAGAAGAATGCAAATGACATGTTCACACACAATGAGGAATGATCATTTTCATAACATTGCAAAATTCACAACAACACAATTATGACATCACATCAACAATTATTCAACAAGCCTTCAAACCTTTCTTAACCCATCACACATAAACAATTAATCACATTGTCTTTTATTACCTCTTTTTCATTATTAGAATTATTCAACAAGGAGAAGTCAACCCATCACCAATTCCCATTACTCCTAAACATATACCACAAGGAAATACATGAATTTCATACACTTAACAAGGGTTTGTAAATTCTCTTGCCTCAAGTAATCGAATAATCACCCCGAGACTTGAGCCTTCCCTTTTCGTTGAGCTTCGAAATTAATGCAATCTATTCAAGTACATGTTAACAATAAGATTTCAAAACTAAAAATACTCATATTGCTATATGTTTAGCCTAGACCCAAAAACTCACATCGAATCTATAGTCAAGTTATCCTAACTTGATACCAATTAATATGTCAACTCTTTTAATATCCTTTTTTTCCCTCCAAATTTCAAGCCTAGGGTTAAATTCCAATTCCTCCAAATAATTTAATTTAACTTTAATGAGATTAAAATAATACAATACACTTAATTTATAACATAACAATTAAAGAATATAATTAATTATTAAGATTCAAAGCCAATTGGTTATCAAAATCAGTGGCAACGTTCAGAAAATAACAGTAGACTTTTCTCCAAGTCAAACCCATAACCAAAATGAAACCACAAAGCATGAAATCACCAACTGCCTCAAATTATCCCTATAACTAATCATTTATATCACAACTCAATCATCACTAATCATTATTTGCCCACTAATTTTATCCATTCCTCTATTTTTAACTTCTTAAACCCACATCTTCTCAGACGCATATTTAATACTACTTTACATACATATATCATATGACCTTCACTAATAAACAAGTGATATATTGAATTATTACCTGATGGAGATAGGTCGTCCGTCTAGGTTTTGCCTCCCTCCATTTCTTAATTTAATTGTTTATGACAAACCCTTTAACTTATATGAGTCTAATAAAATAATGTATAAAAGTAATAATTTCTACTAATCTATTTTAATATTTCAGACATAATTTACTATTATTAAAAATAGGCAAAATGGTCTGGTAGACCCTTATACTTGTATCAGTTTGTATTCTGAACCCTCATACTTACACTTTGGTCATCTAGACCCTTAAACTCAATAAAACACAATTTAATAAATTCCTCTAACCATTTGCCAAGCTTATGTGTCTTTAAAATGACTGAGTTGGCGAAAGTGCGTGACATTACGCATTTTAAGGCGAGTGAACAACTTTTCTAGGTTTAAAAAAAAATTATAAAAGAAAATATTTTTTAAAAAACAATTAATTTAAAAAAATATTTTTTCTCCCCAAAGCTAATTGCTTTCCTGGCAACTTTAACTTTTTTTTCTTCCATATATTCAATCTTTCACAGCAATTTTTGGATGTATTTTTTAACCCAAGAAAATCTTATTCTAATCCCTTTATCTTGTCTTCTTCTAATCTCTTTCGCTTGCAATTTTTGGCGAAACCCAAGAAATCTCATCCAAGTCTCCTTCTAATCCCTTAAACATGTCTTTTTCAATCGATTTTGATAACTCAAGAAAATTTCAGGCAAATTTTGAGCAAATTTCGACGAGTTTCATGACATAGATTGGTGTGAAATTGTATTTATAGGCAATTTGGGGTGTGAAAATAGTAGTCGGCGTTGGATTATGGAAATATTTTGGCCAGATCTGATCGTGCGTGGCCAGATCTATTTGTGTGGTGGCTAGTTACACCAAATTTCTGTTTCTGCTGAGATTTTCCAAACATTTTTCAAACAAACCTTAAAAAACTTCAACACTCCCAAACCCCAATACCAGCCTGCAACCGGAAAATGGATGGCGGTAACATTCTAGAAACGATCGGAGTGGAGATCATCGGAGTAATGCCACCAGTATCCATCTGCATGTTGTTGTTACTGTGGAGGTTGGAGGAGGAAAGAAAAATAGTGATGGTGTGCATCTGAGATGAAGACGGGTGAGGGAGAAAGTATCTGTGATTTCGCCGGCAAAAATGGCGATGACCCGGCGGCGATGACCCAGCGGTGATGACTTTCTTTTGATTGTAAAATAGTGAAAATAGGGAGAATTAAAAATGCCAATAATAAATTAAAATTTTATTATTTTACATTTTCTAAAATAATTTTGGTTAATAATTTTCAAAAATAGTTATGAAATAATTATGACATGGCATTAATATATCTGACGTGGATATGACATGTCAATTATATAAAGGAGAGTGGGCTACACACATGGTTGGAGCGGCTCAAAAGTCTCATTTTAATTGAGTTTAAGGGTCCAGATGACAAATGAGTAAATAGAAGGGTTCAGAATACAAACTGATACAAGTATAAGGGTCAACCAGACTATTTCGCCTTAAAAATAATCAAATTACCCGCAAATTAAATAACTATAGTTAAATGACTATTTAAAATTATCAAAAATGACCTTTCAGGTCCGGGTCATTACAACGTGACAATCAGGTTTTGGGATATTTTTAACTTGATTATAAATTTTCATATTTTTTTTGTAAAGGGTGAGTTTTAGGCTGACTTGTTTTGGTGGGATAAGACGAGTGTCATCACGTCTAATTTTGAGTCGTGACAAATGACATGTGTATTCAACAATGAAGTCTTTTTACTTTATAATTCTCAGCATTCTAAGTTCCAAGTGTAAACTTTATTTACACATCGAAAAAAGTACCTAAATGTATTAAGTCAAGTTATGATTATCAAATACATTTTAAATTAATAAATAAACATAATTAATACTTATATATATGATTGGTCATATTATTATTCAAAAATCATTCAATTTAATGTATATAAATTCTAAATGAATGAATATACAGATATATATACATGAATATAATGTATTTATTTATGTTGCAAAAGATATTATAAGTTTAACTGTATACAATTACTAACTCGATGAATACACGGTACTTTGTGTAAACACTAACGACAATGTATACATAATTGTTCTATGTGAAAAAATCATGTAATTTAGGGTATACATATTATACGTGAATGAATATATAAAGTATTTCATTTCTTAATATGTATATATCACGTTTAATAACATAAATTTAAATGTATACTGATACTAATTGAATGAATACTCGATTCTTCTACCTATATACCATTATACAAATAAAAAAATTAAATTTATTAACTAAAAAGTATAGCACATGAAAAATATATACTTTACTTGTTTTAAGTGGTTGCTTGATGTATATTTTGATGCACTTGATATGTTCACTTTAAATTGGAACTTCTTTCAAATTGCATAATTTTCGATGATAGATTTTAGAAGAAAAAAAATCTTCTTGTAAAGTTCACCTACTGTTGGTATGTCTGTAATAACACTTTTAAGAATATTGCAATGTTGAAAATATGCAATTTTCTGAACAGTCATATCATTGTATTCAATTAAATTTAAATTATTTGTGTTTGTATGGTATCATGACCAATTAATTGGGTATTGACTACTTTATTTTATTCTCTAGCAATTTGAAGCGTAGAATGAATGTCAATAGCTTTTCAAAGTTATGCATAATTTTGTAACTTTTTTTTTAATTTGATGTATACTAGTAATCTCATAGGGTTTTGTATTAATCGATATTGAGCTGTCATCAATCTTATAATAAAATTCAACAAAATTGATAGAAGTATTGACATGTTGATGGATTGAAATCAATTGAATGAATCATTGAAATCCATATATATTGTAAAAAACACTCCCTCCATAGAATAGTTCACAAAATTATTTTCACTATCTCATTCTCCGCTATGATAAAATAAAACTATCAAGGATGTCATTCATTTCTTAATGTTAGTTATCGATTCATGTTAACATTTTTTTTTTCTGAATACGTTAATATGATTTTGGGTAGACGAATTTCTTGAAACTTGAATCGCCATAATATCAATCAGGAGTTAAAATCATGAAAATAAATAACCCACGTCTTCTTGATTTTTGTTGTTTATTTGTGGTTGGTTACACGGGGAAAATAAACCTTATTAACATGCCGTCAATTAATTTGGGTCGATCTGTGTCTATTTTTTATTTGTCTATTAAATGCTAATTAATATTGGACTATATGTTATACCCTCCGTTCACTTTTACTTGTCACTTTTTTCTAAAATAGATTTTTATTTTTACTAGTCACTTTTTGATATAATAAGAAAAGACAATTATCTGTTCCATGATTTACACTCAATATTAAATACTTATTCTCCAATTACTCTATATGTCCAACAATACTTGTTCACTATTAACTTTACACACTTCTTTTGATTTATAAATATAGAGGGTAATTTTACTCTATCACCTTTGAATATAAACAAAATGCCTTAAAAATGTAACAGGGAAGGAACAATAATTAATGACAAAGGTAAATTAGGAAATAAATGTAATATTATCCATTGATTTTATAAAGTGACCAAGTATTGTTGAACATCTTAAAATAGTATAGTGGACAACTATTGTTGGACATAGAGAGTATTTTTCAAGACTTAATACTCAACATCATTAATAGGGATAGTTAGGTAAAATATCTATATTGATAAAAATACAAATATCAATAACGGAAAAGGGCCTAAAATACCCTTGAAGTATTAGAAATTGCACAAAACTACCTTCCATACACCTATGGCTTCAAAATACCCTTCCCATCAACCTATTGACTCCAAAATACCCTTGTCATCTACCTTTGGGTTCAACATTGACCACTTATTTAACAGTTTTAAATTTAAACTATTTAACTATTTTTTTAAATACGTGACACACAACTAATTATTATAATTTGACTTATTAATATAATTTATAAACCAATCCACTACCCACCCATTATTAATTAAACCCCACCCAATTAATAACCCGCCTCATTACTAATGCAATAACAGAAAAGCGATGAGTGTTTTTAAAAATTTGAGGTGAAAATGTCTATAGAAGTACATTATCATACATTCAACTCCTCAATTAAACATATTAAATATAATTCAAGTGTCTAAATAAAAATTACCAATAAACTGAAAAGTCTGATTATGCTCATCTTAATTATTCATTCATCTCAATTATGTGATGTTACTTAATAGATATTTGTTTTATAAAAATACTATATTAAAGTTTAATATTTAAAATAAATAATAAATATTTATAAAATTATATTTTAAAAGTGCATGGATTAATTGGGGATGTACTACTTCTTTACCTTAAATCATGAATTTCGAATTCAAGCTTGAAAGAGAATCCTATTGAAAGTGTCCTCCTAAATAAGCGGCCCAACCTGAATTTAATTGGGGCTTCAATTCAGACTCGAATAATTTGAATGTCATTTTCAGGAATCTGTAATTCTGTCGTGTTTCAGTAGTGTTTAGGGCGATTTTGATATTAGAATTGGTTATTAATTGGGTGGGATTTAGTTAGTAATGGGTGGGTAGTGAGTTTGTTTATAAATGATATTAATATATTAAATTATATCCAATAGTTGAGCGCCAAGTATTTTAAAAAAATATTTAAATAGTTTAAATTTAAAATTATTATATAAGTGGTCAATTTTGAACCCAAAAGTGAATGTCAAGGGTATTTTGGAGCCACTAGGTGGATGAGAAGGGAATTTCTGAGCCAATAGGTTGATGGAGGGTAGTTTTGTATCATTTTTAATACTTCGAGGGTATTTTAGGCCTTTTTCCGTATCAATAATTATTTTTTCTTAATGAGTATGTTAGGTCAAATAATGACAAATAAAAATAAATGGAGAGAGTACTAATTATACGTAGTTATTGTTTGTATATGTATATATATATATCAGGATTAATTTAGTCGAAATATATCAGGATTAATTTAGTCGAAATTGATTTGTGTTTATCCGAAAAACAATACAAGAATTAAATTTTTAAAAATTGATTTAGGCAAAAAACTTAAGTATACAACTTAAGTATCTTAATTACTACTATATTACAATAGTTTTTTTTCACCTACATAGTAATAATTTTTTAAAAAATAGAATTTCTATAAAAAAAAAAAGTAACATGAAAATAGTCAGCCACGATTTTCTTAATCCCTGATTTTCTTCAATTATTTATCTTTCACGATTTACTCAGATTTATTATATATTCACTTCCATGAAAGAAGGTTTTTATCAAAAATAAAACTCTATTTCTACTCATTCTGATCGATTGTTCAAATACGAATACAAACTATTTTTGAATTCTAATCCAACCCAACGAACGGTGGAACACATCATATATTTGAACAAATAACGATTGAATTGGTGTTTTTTCGTGATTATGTTAATATATTTAGAATTGTTTTTCTTACGCTCATTATTCTTGCAATCTGTATTAGGTCGTTTTGGTATTTGTTCTTTGGTTTAATTTGTATGTTCTCGTGGTTAGTATAAAATTCATCTTCCTTGGTAAATGATCATGTGCAACGATATTATCTTTTAGTTCTTGAATAAAGAATAAATATATTAGTTATTTTTTTAATATATTATCAGGTTTAATTGATAGTGAACATTGTGGAGATGATGTGGTGAAATTGATTTTCTGTATTATGTTTTTATAAATATCATTATTCATTGTTTATTTTTAGTGTGAGTGTTATACATTAGGTCATATCGAAAAATAAAATTTCGCTGGATTAGTGAATATTTTTTGATATAACATTAGGTTTAATTGACTAGTGCACTTGCGTATCTTGTTGTCCATAGAGAAACACTATAATTCACAATTACTTTTTGTATTTGTTCTGGTGTAATTGATATGTTGTAGGCCTTATATAAACACAATAAATCGATAATTTTCTTTGATATGTGATCTAGTATTATTAGTACTTTCTAGACCTTATATAAAGATCATCTTCAAGTTAATATTTTGGTACATCTATTGGTGTATTTAGTTGTATGATTTGGTATAAATAATAAACTGAAGAAATATTAAGCTTTTGATATAGTCAATATTTTTGGTGTGAATATTATACATTAGGTTCTATAGAAAAATCAACTTTGATGGTTATTAAATGTCTGATTCCCTGAATGCTTTTTGGTATAATATTTGGTGTAATTGATTAATGCACTTACCTACCTTTTTGTCTATAGAAAAATAGAATGATTCGCAAAATATTTATGGTATATAATCAAATTTATTGTCTTCTGATTTGATATAGATAACAAAGTTGAAGATATATGAAATTGGTTATAATGCTTATTGATTTGTGATGGTGTATTATTATGTTTAATTAATAGTGTCTATGGTGTAGATGATTTGGTGTAATTGATATTTTGTGTTATGTTTTTAGAAACACTAGAAGTCATATCAAGTATGTATTCTGTAGTTTGTTTTTGGGTGTTTAAATACAACGAAATTGCTTCTATTTTATTGGTAAATGATTTGGTGAAAATGTTGATCTATACAACTAATTTTGGTCCCGTCAATCGTTTTGAAATTTTCATGATGATTTTTTTGGTTCTTTTGTTGTCATAGTTGATAGTATATTTTATGTTATCCAAAATTATTTTGGAGATTGATTAACAATAAGTTGTAATGTTACACATGTATAAGTACTTGAATTGCAATATAGAAGGAGTGATATATGGCGCGAAGACCAAATACGATGGCTTAGTTACTTACAATTGCTTCCCAATTGGATGTTAGCACGACCATTTTTAAGTTAGAACTTGAACATGTCGTGAGTATTTCATCTCCACCAATGAAGATTCATAACGATATGCGCCTCAGAATTAACATTGGTGTTTTCTTTTTTTAATTTTGTTTAAACAAGTATGTCGTTGAATCTTTTGTGTTTTTGTTGAAATTCATATATTTTAAATGAATGTTAATTGCAGTTTAATAAAATATTGGTTTATGTTGATTGACTAATTCGTATTATTGGTGTATTGATGGTTATATTATTGTTGTTTGCTTGTTTTTATAATTCATATTTTTGTGAAAATTACTATAAAAATTGATATTGGTTTGAATTTCATAATATTGATGAAACATTCGAAAGTGATTGACTAGATGATACTAAGTCTCACTTCATAATATTTTTAATTGTTGTTGTAACATTAGTGATGGCATATTGATTTACTACATTTTTTTTGGTGAAATACGATACAAGTGCAATTAATTGGTGATATATAATGACTGAATTGTTGGTATTATATACTAATCTCACAAAATAAATATGTAATACAAATAATTGACTTTAAAACATAGTTTGAGACTACAATTACTCAAATTTTGACAAATATAAATACAAACAAGCAAATGTATCTGTCAGTAACACAATATAAGCACCAAACTGATTTTTTTTTGTAATGTTGGTGTAAAATGTACGCAAATAAGTGATGGTATATAATGATTGAATTGTTGGTATAATATACAAACGTCACACAATGAATCTGCATACAACTAATTAACTTTTAAAAAGTGGTTTGATACCATAACAAAATACAAGATCTTAACACTATATACACAAACTGTATCAACTTTAACTCAGTTATTGATACTTTATCAATTTTATTGGTACCATAAAAATCTTTATATAAAAGGAATACTTGTGATAAAACGTAAAAAAAATCTAAAAAAAGATATTGAAACTTGTGAAAAAAGAATTTCTAATATTTATTGAAACTATAACTCAATTATTCATAAATGTACCAACTTTATTGGTACCATATATATATATATATATATGAGAATCCTAGGCCCGCCTATGTGGCGCACCGACAAGCCAGTATCTCCTTTTAATTATTTTAGTTCCTACACTACCCTTTCCTTCCAAACTGTCACACCATAAATCTCCATTTAATTAATTTAGTACCAAAAAACCCTTTCCCTACAAACAGTCACAACCGTACGTAAACAACACTACTACTAACTAACCAACATGCCTCTTCCCTACGTCACCACACTCCTACAAATTACACCCCCAGCAAATCATCCACCCTATTTATAACCATAGTTACAAAACAATACGTCTCTTACCAACATTGCAACCCTCTTTCAACTTCTCTCTATGTCTATATAATGCCTTGCAGTCTCCAGCCACCCATTATCAATCACACCTCTCTTAATTCCCTTAAAAAACGCAAATCTTCTTCTTCTTGCTTATAATTGTTAGAGCATTATGGCCTATACACTTCTTTCAGATTTGGATACTACAATTTGGATAACTAGTTCATTATGGTACGAGTTTGCAGGATGTGGGAATTTTAAAATTACAAGCGAAGCAACGAGATGATAAGTTTGGACATGATAGTTATTGACGAAAAGGTAATGCCTTTCCTTTTAACTTTATACCACATTGTTGGGTGGTATGTTTATTGGGGATTCACTTACGAACGGACATGTAACAGGGTACTTTGGTACACGTGGTAATTTTGAAGAACCAAATCAACAGGTTTCGTGCTAACTTACGCGAAGGCTCTATCATCGTTATCAGGAATTTTAAGGTCTCTAAAAGTATGGGTGAATAAATACCCGTACAATCCTTGTTAAAATCACGTTCCTGCGGATAACTGTCATTCAAAAATTATAATATGATACTGTTAATATCCCTGTCAATGACTTTCGGTTTATTCAGCAAAACATTATTCTCTCAAAGGGTTAACAATAACACCTTCCTATAAGGTATACTTATTCACATAATTTATGTGAAACACAATCATCCACATAGTACTTAATATTTTCCATCTTGAACTTGTAGATGTGGTTGGATGCATATGTGGAATAGGTGATCTTGAGAGTATTGGTTCGAAGTGGAATAAACGTGACCTCCACATTTTATTGACCCGTAATTCACTAATCTCATCTAATCATTTACACTTTGATTCATTAACCCCAAACGACAACCATAACACTAACATATTATATTGCTTGGTTAGCACAGATAGGTTTGTCAAAACTAAAATAATACCGTGCGAGGAATTTGGGGAAGGATTTTACCCTTACCTGTTCCCCCTGAGTTCGGACCATACATAGTCATTGTTACGACAACAGTGGAGGAATGCAGAGGTAAGTAATAATACAAACCATACCAGGGAAGTAGTACCCTTTAGACATCATTAACTCATCGAGACTTTTAATGTTCGTTTATTTTGTATAAGGTGAAATTACTTTTGCCATCACCGCTGCAAGCAAAACTTATGTAAATCTTCCAATGAAAAACATCACTTCATTGATTCAAAAGTTTGAAACCAAAACCGTTCATATACAAATAATTGAGAGTGCAAATGGAAGTAACATACCCATTGACGAGGCAATGTTCGAGAATAGGATGACTGTTTTAGTGTTTCTCGATTCCGACTGGAGTCACGATATAGACGTTAGTGCCCTAAGAACCCTTCCTACATTATGAACAATACAACAGCGGAAACGACTTCTTCTGCATATTTATCTGATGTTTTTTAATTTTGCTAGGAATGTATCATGACACTACGGGCACAAATCTCTAAAATAGATTCCTTTTTTAATTGGCATTACATATCATGCAACTTATGCAACAAAAAATAGAACCTGCGGATGGTGTGTACACATGCCATTAGTGCAGGAAAAATGTGAATTCCCGTTGGTTAGGTATGGAAACATCAAACAGTGTACTCACATGCTTACTTTGAAAGAAACACTAATATTTTTGCCAAATACAGGTACAAGATACACATTAAGGTAAAAGACAATGGTGGTGAAACAACTTTGGTTCTTTTTAATGGTATCGCCGCAAAGTTGCTTGACACTTCTGCTTTCAAGTTGGTTAACCATTCGACCAAAGCTGATAGCATGTTCCATCGCAAATTGAGAGCCTTTGCGGGAAGGACTTTGTATTCAAGCTCAAATTGAGCAACTTTAATTTGTAAGAGGGGTTGGAAAATTATACAGTCACAAAAGTGTTTGTGCCGGATGAAGATTTGAAATTGCAACACCGCAATAACAAAGCAAAAAAGGTGTATTTATCATTCACAGTTTAATACCTACCTATTTTATACATACATCGGCTTAATGATTAATTTACATTTCAATCTACAGGAAAAACTCAAAACGGAAGAAATGGAAAAATCACATGAACATGTTGTAGGTGGTTCAGACACTAACAACTCAGAAGAAGATCCCGACAAGGGGGAAGACACTTCCACTGGCAACACAAGAGTCTATGCAAGAAACCTGAACAACAAACCTAGTTGCAGCCAAACATTTCAAACTACAAACATAAAAAGAGGAGAAACCTTATCATACATAACGACAAACCTATCGCACGACTAACCAAAATAGAGTCACAACTTGGCATTCCATATGAGAAATGTCACGGCCTTACAACATTCACCCAGATTCTAAGGTAAAGTACTATAGTTTAGCCCACTGTGGAACACCTATGTAATGGACATTTTCAATACAGAACTCGCAAAAATACAAAAACCTTTATATTGTTAATAATGTTTGATTTCAATTAACTTTTTCAGGGTAAAGGACAAATAGAAGACAAAAATGGTTCGACCGATTGGAACGCAGATGGATCTAACACCAGTGATTTACCGACAGAAGATCAGGATGACGAACGATCCCAATTTAAAGAGAAGAGTTTCTACTAGAAAACCAAAGAAGAAGAGAAGCCTATACTTAGAGGACGACGATGAAAGCTTTAATCCCACCAAGTCAAATGCGAAAATATAGCATTTCCCTACTTCAATGTAGCTACTATTAGTAGTTCACCGAAGAAGTAGTTTCTTTCGGGATGTGTATTGACATATGTATTAGTAACTGTAATAATGGCTTTGACTAAATAGAATGTTGCATATGTATATTATTGAATACAATTATGTTACTTTGTATTGTTATATCGAATGTCAATCAACAATGTTTACTAAATACTACATGCACTTCCTCCCGCAATGCAATGCGTGAGTGGTAATGATTACTCACATGGGTGTTGCACCAAGATTGACAAAGTTGACAGAAGAAAAAAGGCTTATTGCTGCGTGGTATTTCTGAAACAAAAGTCTTTGATCCAGCAAAGGCCATCCTCAAGAGCTGAAATTTCCACAACAAAAATTAATCTTACCCAATTCATCAATCCAAGTGCTTCCCCTGCAATGTAATGAATTTATTAACATTACGCGTAGAATTTCCTCTATATATCTATAATGTTGTAGAGTAATGCAACTTCATAAATTACCATGTAGAACAATTACAAATTCCTCTCTAGCAAGCCTGGTGCAGAATCCCATATCATTGTCGATGCCTTCCAGAAATAACATGTTTGGTTTTGCGTGATAGAAATGATCGCAAATAAGACTATATATTCAGATTCTTTTCCTAACAAAATCCAACAAAATACTTATATTTAGACTAATTAGGTGTTTATAGCAATATCATAAGAAACATGGATCATTGACTTGTATGGAGTGAAACACGAAATATCCCTTAGACCAGCATAACAAATGTCTGCTGCTTTTCTCAGTAGGTTAATGGTATTTGAGTAGAAATGTTCAGGTATTTAAACAACAGTACGAGTAATATCACCCTCGAGAATGAAAGAGAACAAGGTTAGATACTTGGATTTGGTTTCAATTGTGTGAAAACAATATAATCAAAATAGCACAAAAAGACTTCAGGAAAATAATGTGCATCACGAGAAACACCATGTGACAATTCAGAAATATGGGAAAAGATATCTGTCTTTGAAAAGGAAAGTAAGACAAACAAATTGAAATTGAGGGAGTATAATTTGGATTCCATAACCATCATATATACCATACCACAATAAAAATGTTATAACACATGAAGTTACTCTGACAATTTTCATGAAATTCCTAAAGAAATTCATAAAGATGATCATATATATGCTAAATCCCCTATTCTTATTTCGTCAATTCAGCTTCTTCAGAAAAGACATGATTTTTTTCTTCCTGTTATTGATTATTTAGTGCATCAATCTTACTCTCTTCTGTGCAATGTCAAAATATGCTTTTGGATCCTATTTGCAAGGGATCTCCGTAGATTGGGGAAAATTAACAGTATTTTCTTATGTTGCAAGTTTAATAGTGATTTCTTTTTCTACACAAAGGAAAATAGTATGTATGTGATCAATGACTCGTATATTTTGTTGAAGTAGCTTCTTATAACGTAAATCTTCTTTCTTATGCAGAAGACTACAATATTACTCTTCATGTTGGATGCCTATTCATTTGGTGCTTCTTTTAGCGCTTTTACCAATTACGTCTACTAAATTGAGCACTATTGTTCAAGTTCCCTATGATAATATAGTGTTTTGTATCATTGCTTAGCAGTTTGAAGAAAGTCACTCTAATAATATTAACATTACATGTTCGTTCTCATGTTTGTGCAAATTAACGTTGCCCTGTTTCCATTCTTCATTGGACTCTTTGATATATTTTAGAAAGAACTATCAGTTATGCAGTGCTTACCTAGAGCAAGTGGCATTCATTTGCTGCAGTAATCAAATTCATTCACAACTAGAATTTACTATCAGTAGTTCCATAGGTCGTTACATAAAAAATGCATATAGCGCAAAATAGTTTCTTGATTAGATATTTATGTACGATAAAGAAACAGAGCTAAACAACTTATCAGTGTAACACTTTTATGCAATCTTTATGTAATTAGTAATACGCACCTTTGTATGTGTTTTTATATGGCCTTATCACGATTGGAATGTAAAAATCATAGTTTTTGCGGACACCATGACACAAAGAACTATTACCCCATCAAATCTGGCGCTAGAATGAGTTGTTTGGGCAACTAAAATGGAACTGCAACAATGTAGTATGATAAGTTTTTTAGGATGCATTTAATAACACAATTGTCATTACTATGAAAATTTAGTATTAAAATAAATTCCACTCTTACAAAACGAATGGGCTAAGCTTTTACATAATAATTTAGTTGCCTATTCTTGTGCTACATTGTGTGAACTTAGTCTTAAATCTATCTATTAACACAATATTTGTTGATTATCTATACTATTAGAATTCCAAATGATGAGTACACCTCCCTTCTGGCCTTTTGTTGTGAGTTCAAGTCACTAAGGTAGCAAATCGGTGGGAACTCATGCCGGAGGGGTAAAAATAAATGTAGTATGATCGTATTCCTTTAGCGAACGAAAGGGACTTTTTAAAATTAAAGGCAGGGAATTTTGACGGATATTAACTCTAATGAGGTTACTTTTTTAATGATAATGAAATAAATTGTGTGCAGATACCTAAAGGCATGGGATAAAAATGGTATGACAATTCTCTTATGTCGCCACTGAGGGACAACGCTAACACAAACTCATAGTTGGATAACTTTATAAACATAATTTTAAACAGACTTATGTTGCAAGTTAGAATAACATCAAAGTTATAAAATATCACTCTCTTCTCAAAACTATTAATTCGAATTGACTTTGAATGTGCATGCCTGTTAGACAACCTATGCTTTTGAATTTTCAAAAACAAAAATAATTGCACGAAAAAAGCATTTTTGAATACATATAGACTGAGCAGACATTTTTCATGGTGTTCCTTGTGTTATATAGACAAGACGTACTGTACGATGCTAACTTTGGAGATACCAACTTCGTCAGTTGCATATTCACCACCTTCTACCATTTATCGGACATATGATCTATTTTTCAACACTATACCAGCAAGATCCAGAAGTTCTGCAACATGAACACTATTAAAGAGGAATTTCAATAAACAGATAGAGTAAAATTTGTATATTCTTCTGTATGGTTGATTACCTTACACCATAAAAAATATGAATTGAATGAATACATGTGGCGACCCTCATAATGAACTAGGTTGAATTAGAGATTCACAAGTGTTCCATGAGTTAATAAGGTGTTAAAAAGGTGAATTTTAATGGTTGAAGTAAGTTTGGTAAGTTTGGAATTCAACGTCAATGGAAGACCAAGACGTTCGACGACTAGACGTCTAAGTGCTTATATGAGTTCTTGTGTGCCTTGGCATGTTTGGTGAGTTGTTTGGAGTCCAAATTGAAGTAGGAGGAACCTAATACTTATATGAACTTGTTTAGGGGTTTACATTTTGGGTACGAATCCACCTAGGACCCACGAGGGTCCCTAGAAGAGGACCCTTACTCTAAGGCAGAAATTGCCAAAACTGCTCCAATTGACGACCCTTCATCAACGGGCCGTGCATTGGAAGACGCCCAGTAGTCTTGGGCGTAGCTTCACACTTTGTGGAGGGAAGCTTATCCCCATGTAAGTAGCATCTGAACCAAACGACGTCCCAACAAGATGGGTCATCGATCAAACGAAGCCCCGTTGCTAGGGTCCGTCGATTGGTCACTGTAAAGCTGTCTAGAAATCGGCCTCACTTGGGGTGTTTTTGTAAATTCACCCCAAGTCTTTTATGAACCATGGAAGTTTGTTTAGGGGTGTTTCGTCTATTTTAAAGTTGGTTTATAGTCGTAGACCTAGGTTAGACTTCATTTTTCAAATATAAAAACCCCTCCCTTAAGAAAGAACTCTCTCAAACTCCATAGAAGCTAGAACTCAAGGAAGGTCTAGAAGTGAAGTTCTTGGACGTTTTCTTCACCAAATTTCATGGGTATCAACATAGTGAGGTATGGTAGTTCATCCTTGAACCTTCTTTCATTCAAGGAGCCATTTGAAAGAGATTTCAAAAAGGGTTTTCAAACTTCAACTTCTTCTATCTTTAACTCTAAGCATGAGTCTTTGCATGAAAATATTTTAATTATTGAAATGTGTTGTTTTTAGTGTTAGTTGATGATTCTAATGTCAAGACCCCAATGAACCCATGCTCATGCATATTTCAAACTTTTAGCTTATGAAATTGATTTAGTGCATATATCTAGATAATGTTAGAAATTGTTAAAGTTGTATATCTTTATGTTATATTATGATTAACTACTGCCTTAAATGCTATTTTATGATGAACTATTGGAGAAATTGAGAAATGGTGGTGAAAGCTTGGATGAATGGTAAGTTGGTTATATTGTTTAGTTCTTATGGTGAAATGATCTTGAATGGTATGGTCCACCTTTGGTGGCGGTGTTTATTTAAAGTATATTAATATATGTATGAATATGTGTATTGTGATTATGTCCTTGAAGGCATAGCATGTGAAGTGAAGTGATGATTTTGAATGATATGCATGTGGTGCTCTTATGAAGTTGTTAATGTCTGACTTGAAGATATCATGTCTAAATAAAGCTTATGTATATGTGAAGCATGATAATGTGTGAAGCGTGATAGTGTGTGGATATGATGAATAAAGGTATGAACATGTGTAGAAGTCAAGCTATGAATGTGGTGATTATGGGAAATGTGTGCTCACATGTACACACACTATGAATGAAAGAATGAAGTTATGAATGAAATGGGGGAATTGTAGGGTAGACACTCTTCGTGAGTGGAGATGAAGTGTCTAGACCATCCCTACTATTCCTATAGTATGAAAAGGGGAATTTTAGGGTGAACACTTTTCGTGAGTTGAGATGAAGTGTTAATTGCAACCTCACTATTCCTAAGAGCTTTCCAAGATAGGTTGGAGGTCGAATACCCTTCGTTAGTTGAGATGTGGTGTTCAAAAGTAACCTCTAGGGATAAGTACCCTTCGTGAGTTGAGATGTGGTGCTAAATAGCTATACCTTAACCTATAGTTAATTAATGTTTAAGACTCCGTGGGGGAGTTATGCTTAGCACTGAAAGGATATGAAGAAGGGGTGGATACACTTCGTCAGTTGAGATGTTGTATCCAATGTAACCCTTGAGATGAGTACTCCTCGTTAGTAGAGAATGAGTTACTTAGAAGTAATCTCCTTATTCCCTTAACTATGTGCACGCATAGGAGTAGTTATTGGGAAATCCATGTAAAGGATCAAGAATGACTCTACCTTAGGCAAGTGGAGATCCCTCACCTGGTAGGGGTTAATACCGGGATTCCATGTCTTACTCTCATGGTATATGTCGGTTAAAGCTAGCCCCCACAAAAGAATGTAATGATCTAAGTCTTCTAAAGGGTGCACTACTTAGGGTGGTGGTGGTATGAGACACTATCTATCCAATGCACAAGTAGGCATTTAGAGAGAGTCTTGGTGTGTCCTTATGTGAAAATGAATGAATGGGTCATTATGCGATGTAAATGAAGTAATGTGATTTTATGTCTTATGAAAGTGAAGCATGTTGATTATATATCTAAGATTTATGAAGTATGATGATTTATGTGCAAGATTTATGAAGATTATGAACATGATGAATGTGAGGTGCCTAATCTAAGGGAATCCTCAAGGAGCACTAATGTTGAAGTAGTAGTATGAGATGCTACTTTCACATTGCATTAAGTGTAACTTGGGCGTTGTCTTGGAGGAGGTTCTTATGTGAAGTCCTTAAATGCAAGTATGTTTCTCTAATGTCTTTAATGTTGAATGTTGGCTTCTTAAGTGTGGTGAAGTATGATCACCCATGGTAGTCTTAAGAATCACTTAGGTCTGTACTGAAGAGATTGTATGGGGGGTTTCTTCATGTCTTATCTTAGTGAGTCTTAGGATAACTTTTGGATAGGTAAACTTTGTGGGAATGAGTTTATTGTGAAGTTTAGGCTTATGTTGAAAATATGGAAGTTTTATTATATGTGTTAAGTGATGATCTATTTGATGTTTTGTGATTATATTCATGAAGCTTTTACTTAAATAGCATGAAAGCTTATTTCAACTAAAATTTCCTCTTTTGAATGTTTTTGCATAATGCCATAATTAATATAATGTTTGTACTAACCCCATACTTTTCTATACTCTATAAGTATAGGTTGGAGGCAAGTGGAAGTTTAGAAGGCAAGGCTTGGGAAGTTGATTCTCTCAAGACTCGGTATGTCCTCATATATTCGAGGACATAGTCTATATTTCTTTAGTTCTTATTTAAGACTTGTATAAGACAAATTATGTATTTCTTTCAATGTAAAGGGGTGTGACCCTAAGATATTTAAGATGTGTCTTTAAGTTGGCTTGTGACGATGAGACTTATTCCTTAGTATTTTATTAAAGAGTTTTTATTATTGTTGTGAAAAGTTTTAATTCCGCACTATTTTTCATATCTTATGTAATGAATGATAGCTAAGAGGCTTGTACAAGACCTCCGAAGGTTCAAGTACACCTTGTGACGACTCAAGAGTTCTCCTGTCATTTAGGGTGTACTTGCGGGTTGTTACAAACTTGGTATCAGAGCATAAGGTTTTGGGAAATAGTTTAGGGTCCTAAGTATCACAAGCCATGTCTAGTATAGTCTTGTTCATCGGTGTGAGTCGCGACACATACATGAGCGAGAGGCTATGAGATGATAGAAGTTTCACTTTCTTCCTAACTCTAGTGTCGTGCCATAGAGTTGAGTTCTATAAGATGTCTTTTCTCAACCTCTTCTCTTGTGTTTATCGGATATGAATACGAGGAGGACACACTCTAGAAGGGAGGAGGGAGGAGTAGCTGTAACGACCCAGATTCTTGAATCCGAATTGCCACCGGCGTCGTTGACCTCTCAGAGGTCGCAGACAAGCCTCATCTTGCATTCATCATATTCATCTAGTTAAATTTTGCGGAAAATTTAAAACTTTTTATAGGTATGAAGTTTACTTAGACTTCATATTGTCATTACATATTTTCATCATATACTAGGCTCAACATAAAGAGAACAACCATCTATTATAAAGAATCAATTCGAAACTGAAGATAAATATATCATAAATAGTTTGCCAATCACGGTCTTATTACAAAGCTTCGAAATGAAAGTACGAAATAAACGCTGGGGACAACATCCACTAGCTATATCTAAAATTAAGGCTAGACTAATGCGTGTAGCATCCTCAAAATCAAGAGGACCTACCAAATGGTCTGGAGGAATGCTGAAGTCCAAACCACTGCAAGTGACGTCAATCTGCCCTCTGACCTGCACCTATAAAAATAGTAAATAGTAGGGGGTTAGTACACCACTTGTAATAAGTATGGGTGTATGCACACATACACATAAAGCTATGCATGATCAATGAAAGCTCTTCCTAAACAACATGCCATTTCTGGAAAGTCTAGTCATTAGACTTTCCTAATTCGTTATTTGTGAATTGTGGTATGAATATGATGTATTTTAATGCATTCAAAGCACACAACTCATTTTCTATATGATTACAAGACATTAATATCATCAACATAATTTTAGAACCACTCGGGCGAAGATTTGAAAATTTGCTCCTCCAAACCCGAGAGCTCCCATTTTGACACTTAGATTATTTTTCAGTCTTTTTCTTCTTCTTGTTGTGTAGTTCAATAATTACTTTAGTCCTACGTTTTACTTACAAGTGCAATGATTTATTGTAGTCCCATACTCACAATGAATCGATGTAAGTAATCCAAGGACTAAGGAATGATTTTCCTACCTTATAGTGAGTTAATCTTTACACTATATATTCATTACCTTTCATAAGCTATTCTTTATTGATCATGCCATTTATTTCATCACTTTAATGTTAGGGAAGATATGAGGTGTTTAATTAACATTACGTTTCTACTTCCTTTATTGGCAACATATAAGAAGTCATTATAAGCCAACCTTATTTGGTTGTGCCCATTATTTGCTGAAACTTCACGAGTGCGATATTGGCACTTGACATTCTTAATCTCTTCATCATTGCTCACTTTGAACATACGTTCCATCATCATCATTCATTCTTACTTTCATAGAGACATCATAGGGAATAAGATCATGCGAGCTAACATGAAATCCAGTGTCTGCCCCACACCGAAAAGGGGTGATTCACCGGTTAAAATGAATCTAGACCATGTGAGCTACTCATGGAATCCAGTGTCTGCCCCACACATGGAAAGAGGTGATCCCCGCCTAAGGCGAATCCATCTCAAGTGTTCATTTCACACCGAAAAGAAGTGGCTCACGGCTATAGTGAACCAAGAACATATCGTGAGCATTAACCGACATAGATCATGTGAGCTAAACATGAAATCCTGTGTCTTCCCCATATCTAAAAGGGGTGGAATCACCGGACAAGGTGAAACCGTACATGCCTAGCTCGCTTAGGTGGAAGTCACTGGCTAGTTCCTATGTTGGCTAGACATAGTTCGAAGACTAGGGACTTAATGAGACTACTTATCTACCACAGTGGTAGCCTCGTCGCATGACACTTACACGTGCAAGCACATGCTCATGACTAGTCTATCGGTGCTGTGCTCACTTTCATTATCTTCTTTATCTTTTAGAGTTGACTCAAGCATTATGGAAGCTTGCTTCTAGATTGAGATTTACTTACTCTTTTGATGACTTGTCATCCTTACTTTACATTAATGAAATGTGAATTGTCCTTACATAACATCCTTACTTTACATTGATGAAATGTGAATTGTCCTTACATATCATCCTTACTTTACATTGATGAAATATGAATTGTCCTTACATATCATGCTTAGGTGTTAATGAGATTAGTCTCACACGTTCTAACACCTTCATTCGTGAGTATTCTTTTAACATAGTAGCTTAGGTGTAAGTAAGACTTATCTCACTTTCTTTAACACCCCATTCTGGTCACTTATTTAGTTTAAACCCCTTTAATTATGTTATAACTCACGTTACTTCTTTACTTTAGTGTAGTAGCTTCATTTCATTGTTTATGGACGATGAGCACTTCTTTCAATGACTTACATATGTTCATAGTTCATTCTTTTAGAGCATGTTGGGAGTTGTCCCAATGGATGGAATGCCTTGGTTATGGATTCATTGACTTACTTTAGAAGTGCTTATAATATCATTTGATATTCTAACTACACAAGATTGTCATATGATTAGTATTGGCCTCAACTTTTGGGAAGTTATACTAGCAAATCATTTTTATTGGCATAAGCCAATTTTACGTATGTTCATATTTAAATTGAATATGTAGAATCCTTAGCCAATCTTTTAATCATTTACATAAGCTCCTAGCCATTAGCATGCATTCGTTTTGACAAAGTAGTGTTAGCCAATTTTATTGGCATCAGATAGTCAATTCATTCAAGGTGTGATTTCATAGGATGTCTTTCAAGCCAATCTTAGTTCATGACTTTAGGCATAACGTTTTTAAGCATTTTGGACAGCATCATATCAACATTTAATGAGTATAACACTTTCATAAAGTCACCTTAACAGCAAATATTCATTAAGACGTCACACATCACACTTAACGTTTTTTGAACATATCTTAGTAATACATCATTCTTTAATTCACGTAAGAAACCCTTAGCATCAAACGAGTCCAATTAATAGGTTTATTCAACATTCTTTAATCAAAAACCATACACATTAAGATCAGTCATCACCACATACCAACAACATGATCTCTAACCTATTCAACATTGGAATCGTATCAAGGATACTAGGGAAAGGGAAGTTCGACAAGAACTTTGGGAACAACCCTAGTTTTCGAGATTTCATGAATTACGACAATGGAAAGTACTCTTGGAGAAAGAATTCCAGGAGAGAAACCCATACCTTATGTAGATTCGAATCTACGACGATCACCCTAACGAAATCCTTGAAAAGTACTTTTAAATCGCCTAAGAGAGAATTTAGCGTTCTACGTTCTTGCGGTTTGTTGTTTACAGCCTTAGTCGTGAGTCTCTCAAGATTTGATCGTGAATTCTAGGTTTAGGAACTGATCTTGAATTATAAAACTTAAGACTTAATTAACTTAATTAATAAATAAATTAGTTAATTACTAAAATACCCCTCCTAAGTTGACTAGACATAGGAGGACCATTGACTTAGCCAATTGCAATTTTGACTAAGAGTCTCGACTGACCAAGGCTTATTTAATTAATTTGATGGCTTAATAATTAAATACGGGACTTAAAGAAATTACCAAAATGCCCCTAAGTCACTAGGACCACAACTAACAACTTTGGACCATCCTAGGTTAGGTACTAGGTTGTCCATAAGTTAGTTAGGTGCCACCCGACCAAGTCCTAGGTTGTCGGGTGCATTAGGGGGTCCAATTCGGTTAGTACTAGGTTAGTTGTCTAGTTAGGATAGTTGGTTAGGATTTAGAGTTAGTTACGCTGGCTGGTCCCACATGGAGGGACCCGCCCGTGCGTGTCTTGCCTAACCGCCCTAACCGAATTTGGTTAGGGTAGTTCTGTGGTCCCCTTGGCCGGCTCCTTCACGTGTGATGCCCGTGTGCTTGCACATGGGTTTGTTGCACTTTCCTAAGTAATTTATCTTGATGGATCATTTGGGAATGTTTACTTATTTTCCCAAGGACCCTCACCATGTCCTTGGGCACTGCTTAATTTACATTATCATTTTAAATGGTCATGTGCTATGGTATCTAGGCTTGACACTTGGATGCCTCATACCTCATACGTTTGTTGTGGGTCTATATGTACATAGTGCAAATTATATTAGCTTAGGGTCTTCATTGCAGGTACATTTATTGAACATCAATCTTGGATTAGGTATGGCAACCCAAAACGTATATTTCATCTTCGTATATAGAAAATTGGCTAATACCTCTTAGCCAATTTTTCTATATTATGCCCAATATTTCTCAAGATTGGGCATTGGGGTGCCTATGTACCCCTAATAGGCTATCCTAACGTCATGCTGGGCTCTTCATTAGATATAAGATTTTCCGGAATGTTACATTTGTCACGACCCGAAAGCACCCCCTAGAAGTTAGGGAAAACCTTCGAATCATGAACGGGCGTACTTGACCCTTTGGGGTCTCGTACAAGCTCTCTAACTAGCATTCATAACATAAAGCATGAAAAGTAGTGCGGAATTAAAACTTTTCACGATAATAATAATAAAAGAAGTCTTTTCATAAATACTAGGAAATTTATCGTCACAAGCCAACTTAAAGACACAACTTAGAATCTTAGGGACACGACCCTTTACAATAAAAGTAAATGCATTTTAAGTCTTAATAAAGAAACTAAGAAACATAAAACTATGTCCTCGAATATATGAGGACATACCCAATTCTTGAGAGATAGAATTCCCAAGCTTCAACTCCAATCCTCCCAAAAGGCTTGCAACCTATACTCATAAGGTATATAAAAGTATGGGGTTAGTACAACAATGTACTAAGTATGGCATATGCAAAAACATACGAAAAGGGACATTTTAGTAAAATAACTTTTCATGCAATTTAAATATAATATTCATGAATTTAGAAACAATCCAACATAAGAATCGTCATTTAACACTTAAGGAAGGACTCACATAATTTTTGAACCAAAAGAACACTTTACAGTAACTTTACTAAAACTTACAGTAAACTAAAAGGAACATTACAGTGAACTTATTAAACTTACAGTAAAATTGAATAAAGCATTACAGTGAACATTTTGAATTCTTACAATGAAGACCTTACAGTGGATGGCACGGTCCAAGTCATATGAACTCTTTTTCCTTTGAAGTTGCCCTAACCCAAGGTTATCCTAAGACTCCCTAAGGTGAGCCAAGAAGGGATCTTCATTACACCTCCCTTCAAAGTACACCAAAGCGACCCTTAAAACCACCAAATCTTAGGCTTACTTCGTTGGAAATCAAATCCTCGCCCTTGGCTAACATATGCAAAACACTCATGGAAATATAGGTCACATTAAGTGCAATGTGAGAGTAGCATCCCATACTCCCACTCCCACTTAGTGCTCCTAATGGATTACATTTACTCAACAACTCCATAATAATCATCCATAACACCACACCATAGTACTCATTCACACGGATTTCATGAAAGTACTCTTCTCCCATAGTAGGTATAGGTCACACCAAGTGCAATGTGAGAATAGCATCCCATACTACTACTCCCACTTAGTGCTCCTACTAGGTAACTAATGTGGATCGAGCACTTCACGACATACATACAAAATCAACAATATACAAGTTAACTAGTTTCAAATCAATTATTTTGTGGGAGTTAGCTTAACCGACAAAGACCATGAGAGCTAGACATGAAATCCCGATATTAACCCCTATAGGATGAGGGATCCTTACTTGACTAGCGTAAGGTCATGCTTCTTAGCGTTTACATGGCTTTTCCAATAGCTACACCTATGCAGGCACATAGTTAAGGGATAAGGAGATTGTTACTAAGTAACTCACTCTCTACTAACGAGGTGTACTCATCTCAAGAGGTACTTTGGATTACAAAATCTCAACTCACGAAGTTTAATCCACCTCCCCTTCATATCCTCTCGGTGCTAGGCATAACTCCCCAGGGATTTCTCAACATAATAGTCTATCTTAGAAAGCTCACTAGGAATGGAGAGATATCTACTAGACACTACATCTCAACTCACGAAGTGTGTCCACCTCAAGATTCCCCTTTTTACTCAACTTGGCATAATACATTCTTTAAAGTGTGTGTGTGTACATGTGCACACCTTGAATATAAGCATCATTTCATTCTCATAAAGTTCTACACATACTTTAAACTTGATTCATCAAGTTACACACTCTACATGCTTCTCATAATCATACACTTCATTTAGACATAAACTAGGTCAAACATGCAATTCAAGCTACACCAAACACAATACAAGACTCATTTCCAATATCTCTTCATTTAACATATTAGACCTACAATATTACATATTCAAAACATACTAAATAACATCAAGTTCATCAATTAGCACCGCCACCCATAAGGTGGACATATGCCACTAAATAGCAATTCGTAATAAGAACTATACAATGAGAGCAACTCATCAACAAATCAAACCATCATCACCCATAAGCAATTTATCAATATTTCACCATATTAAGGCCCTTAGGGCAGTAGCTACACCAACATGACAAATAGAAGAAGACCCAAGTTCTTACCTTACCCAAATCATGCTCACATAACCCATTTTCAAGCTAAAAGTTGAAGTTTGCATAAACAAGAGTTTCATGGAGTTTTAACATAAAAATCATCAATTCAAACCAAGACAAATACATTTAAACCATTAGAACTTAAATACAAGAAGACCCATGCTAGAAATCAAAGCTAGAAGAAGTTTGAGTTTAGAAACCCTTTTGAAAACCTTTTTGGAAGTTGGCTTCTTGAATGAAAAGATATTCAAGAATGGATACCATACCTTTAAGAGAAGGAAACCCACTAGTTTTGATGAAGAAACAAGTCCAAAGCAGCCCTCCTTTCCCTCCTTGAGCCTTGGCTTCAATGGTGACTTTGAGAGAGTTTTCTATTTAGAGAGAGAGTTTGAATGTTGAAGTGAGAGTCTTGTCTAGGTCAAGGGTTTAAAACTAATTTAATATAACCCAAAAGCACTAAAATTATGGGTCTTAAAATACTTGGGGTGTATTTACATAAAACACCCCAAGTTGGCAGCCTCTTAACAGGCTTGGCAGGTCTCACAGACGAGACCTTCACCAACGGACCGTCAGGGGGCCAACGGACTGTTGGTAGGGTCTCGTTGGTGGATACTTAGCTCCAAATGGATCATGGCCAATCTTAACTCACTGGTCCAATCGACGCCCTAGGTCGATGGACCGTTGAGGGACCAACGGACCGTCCTTAGGGTCGTTGATGGCCACTGCTTTTTAGCAGATTTTGCCCAAGTCTTGGGCCCTTCATCTAGGGCCCCTTGTGGGTCCTAGGTGGGGTTGTACCCATACGTTAAACCCATAAACTAAGTCGTCTAGGTCTTAGAAGCATTCAATGCAAGTTTAAAGTAAAACGAACACGTAAAACTCATCCAAACACACCAAGACACACAAGTACATTCTAAGGCATACCATCCAAACGTCATGGACGTTCTTGGTCGATTGAACTCCAAACTTAACCAAACTTCACACACTGCCTAAGGAAACTAAACTAACTCAGTTTAACTTAAAATTAATTCAAGAAACAACCATGAGGCTCTAGTTCACCTTAGTTCGTTTTGGGGCGTTATATTCTCCCTCACTTGGAATAACATTCGTCCTCGAATGACACTTAAATTTTAACAACAACAAGGACTCACTAGAATAATATAGTACACTTATATCATGATAAAAATATCAACAATCAAAGCATCAACTAGCAAGGAACATGATTTCACACTTTCAACACTTAGAAACATAGGAAACTTTTGCCAAACTTCACAAAGTCAAAACTCAACCTTAAACTTCTTTTATGGAGGAACTACCTTCTACAACATTAAACATGCTCATATACAATACTTTTACACACATTGAAACTAAAATTCAAGACAAAACAATTTTCATCAAAATATCGCCAAGCTACCAATTTTTTTTGAAAATTCATTCTTTAAGCAATTCATCAAGATGACATAATCATATGAACTATAAAACCATATAAACTCATTTCATAACACAAAAGCATCAATAACAAAGAGTTAAGACTTACCAAAACCATCAATCCGGATTAATTATCCTTTCTAGCCCCCATCCCATAGTAAGGGTTCTTCTTGGGAGCGTTAGGATCTAGGGAAGCTTGATTGACATCTCTCCCCCTTGATTTAAGGTTTGGGCAGTCCCTCATCTTGTGGCCTTTACTACCACATGCAAAACAACCATCCGTTCCGGCAAGACACTTACCCCCATGTTGCTTGCCACAAGTAGGGCACCTATCCCTTTCATAGGAATTACCACCACCTTGAGAATGTTGATTTGGAGCCCTATCCTTGTTTCCCATGGAAGAATCTTGGGGATAAAACCTCTTCTTAGGCCTTTGGTGACTAGAATCATCCGACCTAGGTCTCTTATCTTGCCTTATCTCCCTAATTTTGGACTCCTCAATTTGTTGCGCATAAACCATAAGCCTAGAGATATCCATGTCATTAAGAAGCATTGCCGTACGACACTCTTTTTCCACCAAGCTAGACACGCCCATCACAAACTTGTTCATCCTAGCCCTAGGGTTGGCTACCATGGTTGGGGCATACTTAGAGAGTTGGGTGAATTTGAGAGAGTACTCTTGCACACTCATTCCCCCTTGACGAAGGTTCATGAATTCAACCATCTTCTTCTCCCTCCACTCTAAAGGAAAGAATCTATCTAGGAAAGCCTCTTTGAATTCCTCCCAATCAACCGTACTCTTTCTAAGGGTCTCTCACCCCTCCATTGCTCATACCACACTTGATGAACATCCTTAAGTTGGTAAGCGGTCAATTCCGCTTTCTCCCTAGGGGTCACACCCATAGCATCTACCACCTTGAAAACCTCATCTATGAAGCCTTGTGGATCTTCATCCACCTTAGTGCCATGAAAGGTAGGAGGGTTCATTCTCATGAAATCCCGAATCCTAGAAGCGGGAGTACTAGCATTTGGTTGGGGCCTATCTCCTTGGTTAGCTTGGCCCACAAGGTGATTGTTGACGACTTGAGCTTGAATGGTGACTTTGAGAGAGTTTTCTATTTAGAGAGAGAGTTTGAATGTTGAAGTGAGGGTCTTGTCTAGGTCAAGGGTTTAAAACTAATTTAATATAACCCAAAAACACTAAAATTATCCACCTAGGGTCTTAAAAGACTTGGGTGTATTTACATAAAACACCCCAAGTTGGCAGCCTCTTAACAGGCTTGGCAGGTCTCACAGATGAGACCTTCACTAACGGACCGTCAGGGGGCCAACGGACCGTTGGTAGGGTCTCGTTGGTAGATACTTAGCTCCAAATGGATCATGTCCAATCTTAACTCACTGGTCCAATCGACTCCCTAGGTAGAAGGAACGTTGAGGGACCAACTGACCGTCCTTAGGGTCGTCGATGGCCACTGCTTTTTGGCAGATTTTGCCCAAGTCTTGGGCCCTTCATCTAGGGCCCCTTGTGGCTCCTACGTGGGGTCGTGCCCGGACGTTATACCCCTAAACTAAGTCGTCTAGGTCTTAGGAATATCCAATGCAAGTTTCAAGTAAAACGAACACGTAAAACTCATCCAAACACACCAAGACACACAAGTACATTCTAAGGCATACCATCCAAACGTCATGGACGTTCTTGATCGATTGAACTCCAAACTTAACCAAACTTCACACACTGCCTAAGTACACTAAACTAACTCAGTTTAACTTAAAATCAACTCAAGAAACAACCATGAGGCTCTAGTTCACCTAGTTCATTTTGGGGCGTTATAACATTATCCCCCCTTTAGGAACATTCGCCCCCGAATGACACTTACACATCATTTAAACAAAGAGGGTGATTTTCGAAAGTTACTTTATCATGCTTAAACTTTTCTCTTTTGTGAATATCTGATTCACACTTATTTGGATGATGCATAACATTCAAGCTTATCTGAAGCTTCATATTTGAAATTGAGGAATTTCCTTCTCAATCGCACTTAACTTAATGCACATCACAACTCATGCAATACAAAAATCATGTCTATGCTACACAAAAACAGCAACATGAAATGTAAACATGACTTAATTTTAACTTACATAGTGCTATTATAAGACATATGATTAGTGACCTATCACACCAAATCGACTAAAGAACTTATACTTAGAGTTTTCTTAAACATAAACCAGACTTAGGAAGAAAATATCTAACCTTAAGAACTGAACAAATGAGGGTAGCGGGATCTCATATCAGCCTCGGCTCCCACGTTGCTCCCACAACAAGATGGTTCCGCCATAGGACCTTCACGGTGGCAACCTCCTTGTTCCTCAGCCGCTTCACTTGGCGATCTAAACTTTTGACTGGAACTCTTCATAAGAAAGGTTCTCATCAACTCGTAACCCCTCAACAGGCAGGATGGATGCTGGATCGCCTAGACATTTCTTAAGCATAGAAACGTGAAACACTGGATGAACAAAAGCCAAGTCTTGAGGTAATTTCAGCTCGTATGCAACGTTTCCCACTCGCTGCAAGATCTCATAAGGACCTATATAACTCAGACTCAACTTGCCTTTCTTACCAAACCTCATCACCCCTTTCATGGGTGATATCTTCAAGTAGACTTAATCACCCACCTCAAACTCAAGAGCTCTCTTTCGGTTATATGCATAGAATTTCTGACGACTTTAAGCAGTAGCCAATATATCATTAATCATCTTTACCTTCTCCACCGCCTCATGCACGATCTCGGGACCAAGGATGGTCGATTCTCCTACTTCAAACCAGCCAATTGGAGATCTACATCTTCGGCCATATAATGCTTCAAAAGGTGCCATTCCAATACTGGAATGGTAGCTATTATTGTAAGAGAACTCTATCAGCGGCAAGTGATCATCCCAACTCCCCTTGAAGTCAATAACACATGCTCTCAACATGTCTTCAAGGGTCTGGATGGTACGCTCTGCTTGCCCATCTGTCTGCGGATGGAAAACAGTACTAAGTTTCACCTGTGTACCCAAACTTTTCTGGAAAGATTTCCAAAAATGAGAAGTGAATTGGGCCCCTCTGTCCGAAATGATAGATAGAGGAATCCCATGACATCTCACTATCTCATCTATATAAAGCTTGGCATAGTCTTCGGCCTTGAAGATAGACTTCACGGGTATGAAGTGAGTGGACTTGGTCATTCTGTCAATAATAACCCAAATGGAATCATGTAGTTTCCTAGTCTTTGGCAGACCAACCACAAAATCCATATTGATAGCCTCCCACTTCCACGTTGGGATCTCAATCGTTTGAGTGAGACCTCTAGGCTTAAGGTGTTCGGCCTTAACCTGTTGTTAGTTCGGACACTCCTCCACGAACTTAGAGATATCTCTCTTCATGCCTTCCCACCAATAGACCTCTTTAAGATCTTGGTACATTTTGGTGGCACCTGGATGGATGGAATATCGGGAACCATGAGCTTCTGCTAAAATACTTGACCTCAAATCATTCACATTGGGCACACATAATCTGTTTTGATATCTGAGTACGCCATCTCCACCTAACGAGAATGACTCATTCAACTTACTCAATACCGAGTCTTTCAACTCCATGAGTACTGGATTAAGGTGTTGATTGGATTTAACATCTACAACAAATGAGGATTCGGAACTTGATTGAACCAAAACACCCCCACTTGGTGCATCTGTCATCCGTACACCCAATCTTGCCAATTGGTGCACCTCTTTAACCAGCTCCTTCTTCTCATCATCAATATGTGAAACACTGCCCATGCTCAGTCTGCTCAATGCATCGGCCACCACATTGGCCTTACTTGGGTGATAGTGCACACTATCATAATCCTTGAGAAGTTCTAGCCATCTCCTCTGACGAAGATTCAACTCCCTCTGCGTGAATACATACTGAAGACTCTTATGGTCAGTATACACATCAACATGTACACCATGTAAATAATGTCTCCACATCTTCAACGCAAAGACATCCGCGGCTTGTTCAAGATCGTAAGTAGGGTAGTTCTTTTCGTGGATTTTCAATTGTCTTGATGCGTATGCAATCACCTTACCATTCTATCCCAAACCTACTCGGGAAGCATCAAATATATCACGTACCCCTCACCACTTCTCGGCAACATCAACACTGGTGCCGAAGTGAGTCGGTGCTTGAGTTCTTGAAAACTCTTTTCACATTTCTCGGACCACTCAAACTTCGCCTTCTTCTTTGTCAATGCGGTCAATGGTGCAGCAATAGTGGAAAACCCTTCCACAAACCTGCAATAATAATTGGCTAAACCCAAAAAGCTCCGAATATCTGTAGGAGTAAGGGGTCTTGGCCAATTCTTCACCACCTCAACCTTCTTAGGATCAACTTCAACACCTTGGTCGGTCACAACATGACCAAGAAAGGTCACTGATCTCAACCAGAATTCACATTTGCTGAACTTTGCATACAACTGATGTTCTCTGAGTACTTGCAATGTCTTTCTTAAGTGTACCTCATGCTCTTCTTTAGACTTAGAGTATATGAGAATGTCATATATGAATACTATGACAAAGGAATCAAGGTACTCATGGAAGACCCTATTCATAAGATCCATAAACGCGGTTGGTGCGTTAGTGAGACCGAATGACATGACCAGAAACTCATAGTGTCCATATCTAGTACGAAAAGTCGTCTTAGGGACGTCTTCTCGCCTCACTCTAAGCTGATGGTAGCCTGACCGAAGGTCTATCTTGGAAAAGAAACTTGAACCTTGAAGTTGGTCAAATAGATTGTTGATTGTGGGAAGAGGGTACTTATTCTTTATAGTGACTTTGTTGAGTTGCCGATAATAGATGCATATTCTAAGGGTTCCATTCTTTTTCTTTACGAACAACACTGGAGCACCCCATGGGGATATGCTCGGCTGGATGAAGCCCTTATCAAGTAGATCTTTTAACTGCAACTTCAACTCTTTGAGTTCAGCTGGTGCCATCCTATACGGGGGAATAGAAATTGGCTTGGTGTTGGGATCTAAATCAACACCAAAGTCAATCTCACGTTCAGGAGGGACTCCTAGTAAATCCTCGGGAAGACATCTGGGAACTCATTCACTATTGACACATAATCTATGGAAGGGACTTCTTGACCTAAGTCATTGACTCTAACTAAGTGTTATAAATACCCCTTAGCTATCATCTTATTGGCCTCTAAGTTTGAAAAAATTTGGCCGACTGGACTTGAACCACGCCCTTCCCATTCCAGTTTTAACTCATTTGGAAACTGAAACCTCACTACCCTGTTTCGACAGTCTATTGTGGCATAACACTTGTGAAGACAATCCATACCCAAGATTATGTCAAAATCGAGCATGGCTAAATCCACTAGATCAGCGTGAGTGACTATAACAAGGACGTTAATTGGGCAATTTTTGTACACTCTCTCGGCTCTAATGCCGTCCCCTATGGGAGTACTTACTAAAATTGTATCATGCAAGATTTCAGAAAGCACATCAAATCTACTAGCTATCAATGGAGTGACAAATGATAGAGTAGATCTTGGATCTAACAATGCATACACAGGGAAAGTAAAGACATGCAACGTACCCGTGACTACATCAGCTGACTTCTCTTTCTCTTCTCTATCTTTCAGTGCATAGAACATGTTCCTCTTGGGAGGTTCGGCTGCAGCATTTGCATTCGGCCGAGGCTGAGCATTTACCTTGGCTTGATTATTCACTTGAAGACAGTCTCGGACCATGTGTCCACTTTTGCCGCACCCGAAACAGGTGTTAGTACCTACCAAACATTCACCTCCATGTGAACGCCCACACTTACCACAAGGCCTGTTGGTTCGCTGGACGTTACGGTCATTGCCCTTTCTGGGGCCAGACTTATTCACCTTAGATCTTGAATTACCTTAAGGAGCGAAGTTACCTGAGTGCTTCTTGAACTTAGGCCTGTTTTGAACTCCAAATGAGCCTCTACCCGAGCTCGAACTATGTTGGTCTGCGGCCTTAGGCTTCTTGCCTTCGTGAATTAGCCTCTTGCGGCGGCTCTCCTCTACTTGCTGAGCATGTACCATCAATCTGCCCAAATCCATGTTGTCATGCAGCATGGATGCCCGACAATCTTCTACCAGATCCTCAGATACGCCGGTAACAAATCTGCTCATCTCATCCCTGCTATTTGCCACCAGAGGAGAAGCATACTTTGAATGTTTAACAAACTTCAAGGAATACTCCTTGACAGACATACCTCCCTGCCTCAGGGTGATGAACTCTTCAACTTTGGCTTCCCTTTGCTCTCTGGGAAAGAACCTCTCCAGAATGGCAGTCTTGAGAACATCCCAAGTGATAGGAACATCTCCTCTAGCTCAGCCATCAGCCCACATCCGATACCAAACCTGTGCCACATCCTCGAGTTGATATGCAGTCAACTCAGCCTTTGCCTCCTCATCAACTCCCATGGCACACAGAATCTTGTGGACCTCATCTACGAACTCCTGAGGATCCTCTCTGGCCTTGGACCCGTAGTACACTGGGGGATTCATCCTGGTGAAGTCCCTCAGCCTGCTAGCCATGGTAATAGCATGCGGGTTCTCTCTGGGAGCACCCTCTCTCACGGCTTGAGCCGTGATGGCTTGAGCCTGAGTCGTGATGGCCTGTGCCATCTGCAGCAAAGCATTCCTCACTTCACCATCCGTCAACCCCTCTGGGTTGATATACACTTGTTCAGCAGCAGCTGGGGCTATAGGAGGAGCTTGATTCCCTTCCGCAGCTTCTTCCTCAATTCTTCTCGCGACATTCCTCCTTGTGTTCATTTATACACGTATACACAAAAAGAGAGTTAGATCCTCAAAATGACATAAAATGTCACAACTCTACATGGCATGATAAAGAGTAGATGAAGGGAGAATATTCTATCATCGCTTAGTCTCTAAGTCATGATTGTGGCGCGCTTCATAACCATAAGCTATAAACTACGTAACGTGGTTGTGTTGAGTTAAAGATCCTAGGTAATTTAACCTGCTCTGATACCAAGTTTGTAACGACCCGGATTCTTGAATCCAAATCGCCACCGGCATCGTTGACCTCTCAGAGGTCGCAGACAAGCCTCATCTTGCATTCATCACATTCATCTAGTTAAATTTTGCGGAAAATTTAAAACTTTTTATATGTATGAACTTTACTTAGACTTCATATAGTCATTACATACTTTCATCATATACTAAGCTCAACATAAAGAGAACAACCATCTATTATAAAGAATCACTTCGAAACTGAAGATGAATATATCATAAATAGATTGCCAAACACGGCCTATTACAAAGCTTCGAAATGAAAGTACGAAAGAAACGCTAGGGACAACATCCACTAGCTATATCTAAAACTAAGGCTAGACTAATGCGCGTAGCATCTTCGAAATCAAGAGGACCTACCAAATGGTCTGGAGGAACGCTGAAGTCCAAACCGCTGCAAGTGACGTCAATCTGGCCTCTGACCTGCACCTATAAAAATAGTAAATAGTAGGGGGTTAGTACACCACTTGTAATAAGTATGGGTATATGCACACATACACATAAAGCTATGCATGATCAATGAAAGCTCTTCCTAAACAACATGCCATTTCTGGAAAGTCTAGTCATTAGACTTTCCTAATTCGTTATTTGTGAATTATGGTATGAATATGATGTATTTTAATGCATTCAAAGAACACAACTCATTTTCTATATGATTACAAGACATTAGTATCATCAACATAGTTTTAGAACCACTCGGGCGAAGATTTAAAAATTTGTTCCTCCAAACCTGAGAGCTCCCTTTTTGACATTTAGAGTATTTTTCAGTCTTTTTCTTCTTCTTGTTGTGTAGTTCAATAATTCCTTTAGTCCTATGTTTTACTTACAAGTGCAATGATTCATTCTAGTCCCATACCCACAATGAATCGATGTAAGTAATCGAAGGACTAAGGAATGATTTTCCTACCTTATAGTGAGTTAATCTTTACACTATATATTCATTACCTTTCATAAGCCATTCTTTATTGATAATGCCATTTATTTCATTACTTTCATGTTAGGGAAGATATGAGGTATTTATTTAACATTACGCTTCTACTTCCCTTTATTGGCATCATATAAGAAGTCATTATAAGCCAACCTTATCTGGCTGTGCCCATTATTTGCTGAAACTTCATGAGTGTGATATTGGCACTTGACATTCTTAAGCTATTCATCATTGCTCACTTTGAACATACGTTCCATCATCATCATTCATTCTCACTTTCATAGAGACATCATAGGGAATAAAATCATGCGAGCTAACATGAAATCCAGTGTCTGCCTCACACCAAAAAGGGGTGATTCACCGGTTAAAATGAATCTAGACCATGTGAGCTACTCATGGAATCCAGTGTCTACCCCACACATGGAAAGGGGTGATCCTCGGCTAAGGCGAATCCATATCAAGTGTTCACTCCACACCGAAAAGGAGTGGCTCACGGCTATAGTGAACCAAGAACATATCGTGAGCATTAACTGACATAGATAATGTGAGCTAAACATGAAATCATTTGTCTGCCCCACACCGAAAAGGGGTGGAATCATCGGCCAAGGTGAAACCGTACATGCCTAGATCTCTTAGGTGGAAACCATTGACTAGTTCTTATGTTGGCTAGACATAGTTCGAAGACTAGGGACTTAATGAGACTACTTATCCACATCGGTTGTAGCCTCGTTGCATGAGACTTACACGTGCAAGCACATACTTATAACTAGTCTATCAGTGTTGTTGCTCACTTTCATTATCTTCTTTATATTTTAGAGTTGACTCAAGAATTATGGAAGCTTGCTTCTAGATTGAGATTTACTTACTCTTTTGATGACTTGTCATCCTTACTTTACATTGATGAAATGTGAATTGTCCTTACATAACATCCTTACTTTACATTGATGAAATGTGAATTGTCCTTACATATCATCCTTACTTTACATTGATGAGATGTGAATTATCCTTACATCTCATCCTTACTTTACATTGATGAAATGTGAATTGTCCTTACATATCATCCCTAGGTGTTAATGAGATTAGTCTCACACGTTCTAACACCTTCATTCGTGAGTATTCTTTCAACATAGTAGCTTAGGTGTAAGTAAGACTTGTATCACTTTCTTTAACACCGCATTCTGGTCACTTATTTAGTTTAGACCCCTTTAATTATGTTATAACTCACGTTACTTCTTTACTTTAGTGTAGTAGCTTCATATCATCGTTTATGTACGATGAGCACTTCTTTCAATGACTTACATATGTTCATAGTTCATTCTTTTAGAGCATGCTGGGAGTTGTCCCAATGGATGGAATGCCCTTATGGATTCATTGACTTACTTTAGAAGTGCTTATAATATCATTTGATATTCTAACTACACAAGATTGACATATGATTAGTATTGGCCTCAACATTTGGGAAGTTATACTAGCAAATCATTTTTATTGGCATAAGCCAATTTTACGTATGTTCATATTTAAATTGAATATGTATGAACCCTTAGCCAATCTTTTAATCATTTACATAAGCTCCTAGCCATTAGCATGCATTCGTTTTGAGCAAGTAGTGTTAGCCAATTTTATTGGCATCAGATAGTCAATTCATTCAAGGTGTGATTTCATAGGATATCTTTCAAGCCAATCTTAGTTCATGACTTTAGGCATAACGTTTTTAAGTATTTTGGACAACATCATATTAAAATTGAGTATAACACTTTCATAAAGTCACCTTAACAGCAAATATGCATTAAGATGTCACACATCACACTTAACGTTTTTCGAACATATCTTAGTAATACATCGTTCTTTAATTCACGTAAGAAACCGTTAGCATCAAACGAGTCCAATTAATTGGTTTATTCAACATTCTTTAATAAAAAACCATACACATTAAGATCAGCCAGCACCACATACCAACAGCATGATCTCTAACCTATTCAACATTGGAATCGTATCAAGGATACTAGGGAAAGGGAAGTTCGACGAGAACTTTGGGAAAAAACCTAGTTTTTGAGATTTCATGAATTACGACGATGGAAAGTACTCTTGGAGAAACAATTTCAGGAGAGAAACTCATACCTTATGTAGATTCGAATCTACGACGATCACCCTAACGAAATCCTTGAAAAGTACTTTTAAATCGCCTAAGAGAGACTTTAGCGTTCTACGTTCTTGCGGTTTGTTGTTTACTGCCTTAGTCGTGAGTCTCTCAAGATTTGATCGTGAATTCTAGGTTTAGGAACTGATCTTGAATTATAAAACTTAAGACTTAATTAACTTAATTAATAAATTAATTACTAAAATACCCCTCCTAAGTTGACTAGACTTAGGAGGACCATTGACTTAGCCAATTGCAATTTTGACTAAGTGTCTCGGCTGATCAAGGCTTAATTTAATTAATTTGATGGCTTAATAATTAAATATGGGACTTAAGGAAATTACCAAAATGCCCCTAAGTCATTAGGACCACAACTAACAACTTTGGACCATCCTAGGTTAGGTACTAGGTTGTCCATAAGCTAGTTAGGTGCCACCCGACCAAGTCCTAGGTTGTCGGGTGCATTAGGGGGTCCAATTCGGTTAGTACTAGGTTAGTTGTCTAGTTAGGATAGTTGGTTAGGACTTAGAGTTAGTTAGGCTGGCTGGTCCCACATGGAGGGACCCGCCCGTGCGTGTCTTGCCTAACCGCCCTAACCAAATTCGGTTAGGGTAGTTCCGTGGTCCCCCTTGGCCGGCTCCTTCACGTGTGATGCCCATGTGCTTGCACATGGGTTTGTTGCACTTTCCTAACTAATTTATCTTAATGGATCATTTGGGAATGTTTACTTATTGTCCCAAGGACCCTCACCATGTCCTTGGGCACTGCTTAATTTACATGATCATTTTAAATGGTCATGTGCTATGGTATCTAGGCTTGACACTTGGATGTCTCATACCTCACACGTTGGTTGTGGGTCTATATGTACATAGTGACAATTATATTAGCTTAGGGTCTTCATTCTAGGTACATTTATTGAACATCAATCTTGGATTGGGTATGGCAACCCAAAACGTATATTTCATCTTCGTATATAGAAAATTGGCAAATACCTCTTAGCCAATTTTTCTATACTATGCCCAATATTTCTCAAGATTGGGCACTGGGGTGCCTATGTACCCTTAATAGGCTATTCTAAGGGCATGTTGGGCTCTTCATTAGACATAAGATTTTCCGGAATGTTACAGTAGGTAATGAGAGGATCTTTCCCCGTGGTGAGCAAGTCCCTATAGTTGACCAAGAGGATGTGAATGAGGCAGATCCCCATGGAGTGGAATTCATGAACCTTCGTCAAGGGGGATGAGTGTGAAAAAGTTTTCTCTCAAATTCACCCAACTCTCTAAGTATGCCCAAACCATGGCAGCCAACTCTAGGTCTAGAGTGAATAAGTTTGTGATGGGAGTGTCTAGTTTGGTGGAAGAAGAGTATCGTATGACCATGCTCCATAATGATATGGATATTTCTAGTCTCATGGTGTATGACCAACAAATTGAGGAGTCTAAGTTTAGGAAGATGAATATGTATGGAAAGAGGCCTAGGTCGAATGAACCAAGTCAACCCAATTCTAAGAAGAGGTTCTTTAGTCAAGACTCTTCCATGGGGAACAAGGATAGGGTTTCCAACCAAAATTCTCAAGGTGGCCATGCTTTTGAGAGGTCTCGGTGTGCTACTTGTGGGAAGCAACACTTGGGTAAGTGTCTTGCCGGAACGGATGGTTGCTTTGGGTATGGTAATACGGGTCATAAGATGAGAGATTTCTCTAACCTCAATACAAAAGGGAAAGAGGTCAACCTAGCTCCTCATGGTGGTCCGGATCCTAATGCTCCAAAGAGGAATCATTTCTATGCACTCGGAGCTAAAGAAGGAACTAATCTGGAGTGAAGGCCCCGGTAAGTCACAATTCCTTATGGTTGTTTTGTTTATCTTAGATGCGTTTACCCTAAGTGGGGGAGAATGAGTTGAGTAGAGAAGTGTTATATACCTTTATCTTTTCCTTTTATTTTTACTCAAGCTTGAGACCAAAATCCTTAGTAGTTTGGTTATGTTTTGGAGTCTTGCATTTGAGTATGAGTTGCATGTCTCCTTATGTTATGAGTTTCATTGATGATATGATGTTTTGCATGCTCTTGATAATATCATATTTATATGAGTAGATTAGTAATTAATCTATAATTTGTCATGTCAATGTGTAGCTAATGATATTGCTTAATCGCTTCAATATTGTTATGTTTATGTGCCAATGTGTGATTTGAAAGTTATTAAATGTTGATCTTTGAAATGTTATCATGAGAATTTCTAATGTTGGAGAAGTTATTTCCTCCATAAATGGAATGAAAAAAAATGAAGAAGTAAGTGTGTGCTTTGAACTAAGGAAATAGTTCCAAATTGGCTTGTATTGCTTAAAATGATCAATGATATGAAGTTAGTGTTCCTTGTAAGTTTGGTGCATTGACTATGAGTGTTATGACCATGTGTTATATTCTTCTAGTCCATGATGTCCTTGAAATTGTTTTGTGTCATTCGAGGACAAATGTTTTCTAAGTGGGGGAGAATGTAGCGACCCTCATAATGAACTAGGTTAAATTAGAGCTTCGCAAGTGTTTCATGAGTTAATAATGTGTTAAAAAGGTGAATTTTAATGGTTGAAGTCAGTTTGGTAAATTTAGAAGTCAAACGTCAAGGGACGACCAAGACGTTCGACGATTAGACGTTTAAGTGCTTATGTGAGTTCTTGTGTGCCTTTGCATGTTTGGTGAGTTGTTTGGAGTCCAAATTTATGTGGGAGGAACCTAAGACTTAGATGACCTTTTTTAGGGGTTTAAAGTTTGGGTACGACTCGACCTAGGACCCACGAGGGGCCCTAGAAGAGGACCCTCACTCTAAGGTAGAAACTGCCAAAACTACTACAATCGACGACCCTTCATCAACAGGCCATGCATTGGACGCCCCCCATCGTCTTGGGTTTAGTGTATATATCTGATAATGTTAGAAATTATTAGATTTGTATATCTTTATATTATATTATGATTAGCTACTGCCTTAAATGCTATTTTATGATTAATTATCGGAGAAATTGAGAAATGGTGGTGAAATCTTGAATGAATGGTAAGTTGGTTATATTGTTTAGTTCTTATGGTGAAATGATCTTGAGTGGTATGGTCCACCTTTGGTGGCGGTGTTTATTTGAAGTATATGAATATATGTATGAATATGTGTATTGTGATTATGGACTTGAATGCATAGCATGTGAAATGAAATGATGATTTTGAATGATATACATGTGGTGCTCTTATGAAGTTGTTAATGTGTGACGTGAAGATATCATGTCTAAATGAAGCTTATGTGCATGATAATGTGTGAAGCGTGCTAGTGTGTGGATTATGATGAATGAAGGTATGAACATGTGTAGAAGTCAAGCTATGAATGTGGTGATTATTTGAAAGGTGTTCTCACATGTTCACACACTATGAATGAAAGAATGAAGTTATGAATCAAATGAGGGAATTGTAGGGTAGAAACTCTTCGTGAGTGGACATGAAGTGTCTAGACCATCCCCACTATTCCTATAGTATGAAAAGGGGAATTTTGGGGTGAACACTTTTTGTGAGTTGAGATTAAGTGTTTAGTAGCCTCACTATTCCCAAGAGCTTTCTAAGATAAGTTTGAGATTGAATACCCTTCGTGAGTTCAGATGTGGTGTTCAAAAGTAAACTCTAGGGATAAGTACCCTTCGTGAGTTGAGATGTGGTGCTAAATAACTATCCCTTAACCTATAGTTAATGAATGTTTAGGACTCCGTGAGGGAGTTATGCTTAGAACCGAAAGGATATGAAGTAGGGGAGAATACACTTCGTCAGTTGAGATGTTGTATCGAATATACCCCTTGAGATGAGTACTACTCGTTAGTAAGAATGTGTTACTTAGAAGCAATCTCCTTATCCCTCAACTATGCACCCGCATAGGAGTAGCTATTGGTAAATCCATGTAAAGAATCAATAATGACCCTACCTTAGACAAGTGGGGATACCTCATCCGGTAGGGGTTAATACCAGGATTCCATGTCTAGCTCTCATGGTCTATGTCGGTTGAAGCTAGCCCCCACAAAAGAATATAATGAACTAAGTCTTCTAAAGGGTGCACTACTTAGGGTGGTAGTGGTATGGGACGCTATATATCCATTGCACAAGTAGGCCATTCATAGGGAGTCTTGGTGTGTCCTTATGTGAAAATGAATGAATGGGTCATTATGTGATGTAAATGAAGTAATTTGATTTTATGTCTAATGAAAGTGAAGCATGTTGATTCTATATCTAAGATTTATGAAGTATGATGATTTATGTTTAAGATTTATGAAGATTATGGACATGATGAATGTGAGGTGCCTAATCTAAGGGAATCCTCAAGGAGCACTAAGGTGGAAGTAGTAGTATGGGATGATACTTTCACATTGCACTAAGTGTAACTTGGGGTTCTCTTGGAGGAGGGTTCTTATGTGAAGTCTTTAAATGCAAGTATGTTTCTCTAGTGTCATTAATGTTGAATGTTGGCTTGTTAAGTATGGTGAAGTATGCTTACCATTGGTAGTCTTAAGCATCACTTAGGTGTGTATTGAAGAGATTGTATGGGGGGTTTCTTCATGTCTTACCTTAGTGAGTCTTAGTATAACTTAGGATAGGGAAAATTTGTGGGAAATGAGTTTATTGTGAAGTGTAGTCTTATGTTGAAAATATGGAAGTTTTATCCTATGTGTTAAATGATGATCTATTTAATGTTTTGTGATTATATTCATGAGGCTTTTACTTAACTAGCATGAAAGCTTATTTCAACTAAAATTTCCTCTTTTGCATGTTTTTGCATAATGCCATACTTAGTACAATGTTTGTACTAACCCCATATTTTTTTGTACTCTATAAGTATAGGTTGGAGGCAAGTGGAAGTTTAGAAGGCAAGGCTTTGGAAGTTGACCCTCTCAAGACTCTGTATGTCCTCATATATTCGCGGGACATAGTCTATATTTCTTTAGTTCTTATTTAAGACTTGTATTAGATTTATTATGTATTTATTTCAATGTAAAGGGTCGTGACCCTAAGATATTTAAGATGTGTCTTTAAGTTGGTTTGTGACGATGAGACTTATTCCTTAGTATTTTATAAAAGAGTTTTTATTATTATTGTTGTGAAATGTTTTAATTCCGCAATACTTTTCATATCTTATGTAATTAATGATAGCTAAGAGGCTTGTACAAGACCTCCGAAGAGTCAAGTACGCCTTGTGACGACTCAGGAGTGCTCCTTTTTCTAGGATGTACTTGCGGGTTGTTACGATACACATAAATTGTCTTCAATTCAATTTTTTATTCTTCCAGTTAGTGCAATAAAGACCCTGAACTTTCACTTCATTTATATATTTTAACTATAAGTTCTTACAATTTAATACCTGAACAATTGTCATCCCTACATATTTTAAAAATAAAGAATCAATAACTAAAGTGTTTTTTCGGCGAGAGTTCTATATACGAAGTGTATGAGTAAAAGCGACAATTGACAATGTAAGTTATTTTTAAAAACAATAGTTGCACGTTTCACGATAGTTGCAGTTAGTGCAATAAAGACCCTGAACTTTCACCTTATTTATATATTTTAACTATAAGTTCTTACAATTTAACACCTGAACAATTGTCATCCCTACATATTTTTAAAATAACGAATCAATAACTAAAGTGTTTTTCGGCGAGTTCTTTATACATGAGTAAAAGCGACAATAGACAATCTAAGATATTTTTAAAAACAATAGTTGTACGTTTCAGAATTTAGATTACATTCAGAACATGAAATATAATTTAATTTGTAACGGCACGATCGCTAGTGAAACTGAAACAATATATTATTACACACGAAAATTCAAAGGGTGTGTACTTTGGCATAACAAAAACTGCCACTTGTCAGTTATTTTGGTGAGTGTTACTTCTCATGAAAACAATTTAAAATACCCCTAACGTTGACAATGTATTTACAAACACTGCAAAACATAGAAATGATGTGTACGTTCCCATATTAAGTCACTGCCTCATGCCTTTCACTACATTAAAGTGAAATATAATAAGAATAGAGTACACAATTCCTTATACAAATGACAATTTTATTACAACCACCTGCATTTACATCGGCTGGAATTATAATTGACACATACTCTAAAAAAGCAACATCCATTAATTTACTATCTCCATCTTCGTCAACAACCACAAAAGGGCCACACTACAATTGGGATTGGAGTCGGAAATTATATCCAAGTGCCCAAGGTACTGGGACTAAATAACCACATATCACAACGTGTTCCATACAACTATTGTAAAATTCATGGAAGAAAGACAACCTTACACAGATACGGGTGGACACAAGTTACTATTAACCAACTGTTGGAAAACATATATGCACAGCGGAAGCATATTAGGATCTTTACTACTTACATGAATAATAGATAAACAATACCGTTTATGCTAGAACACATAATCATGCTAGAACACATAAACATACTGAAATTTAATTCGATAAATATCTCTTGAAGCGTGAACAGATACCTTAAGTGAATCTACAAGATAGACGGGCCTTCAAGCGAATCTACAAGATAAACAATAGCTATGGTCTTATACAATGATCCCAAGTCACATCTGAACTCTCTCAATACTTGGGTGTGCAAGTATCGAATAAAAACTAATTCCTCTATTTTTAGGTTAGGATAATTCCTATTTATTGAGATTTATTCCTAATCCAAAAAGGACTGTAAACCTAGTTTTTCTAGAAGACTAGAGAAAACTATATTATTCTTACTTTTTTCATAGAAATATAATTCTGAGTTCTAATTAAATATGGGCACTATAGCGACCACAAAATTAATTACCAAGGCTATTATGGAAATAATTTTAAATAATTAATTTGAATTATTCTTACCATAATAAATTACAAATCATTTCACTAGAAATTCGTAAGTGCACTCCTCTATTTATATTTCGTAGTTTCTCATTACCACTTATGTAATTCCCCATGTTAAGATTTCAGATACTAATCAATAAATTAAATGACTGACAAATTTAACTTAATGATTAATTTTCTTTAGAGCACTTCTTAACTTATTTCATATGTCAGATTCATAAATTCACTTGCAAGGTTTGACACGATGAAAACTTTAAGTTTCTCAAAAAGGCATATCAATCAATCTTTATAAAGAGACATGGATTCGATCAACTAACTTATTATTTCACTATATATATTATTATCATCCAAATTACCAGGCAAATTGACCCATCTCGAAATCTCACCTTTGAATAAATCAAAATGATAATTAATATATATATATATATATAGAAGATCGTAATAGTTATATCAGGATTAAGAATATAAGTACATTTAATAGTTTAGAAAATATGTTTTTTTGTCAATCAGTCTAAATAACTATCTCTACTCTGTCCCGTTCAATATATACAAAATGCACTAGCACAAGAAGTTGGAACTATACCGTTCCCATAATCAGGATAAATTACATATAATCTTGTCTTACAATCATACCCGATTACATGTCCAATTTCCATCCTAGATTGTGAACAAAAAACTTTATACTTATAAGAATCGATGATTTAATCCTCTGTGTATAAGCTAAAACTCTAAATCATCTACTATATAAGTAAATAGACACCATAAACGAATATATGATCTATTGAAATTAAGCAAATATTTATTCTCTAATAAATATCATTTCTTAAAATATGGTTAACAATATACATCTCAACAATCTCCCACTTAGACTTTTAACCATCACAATTGTTATAATGTACTATATCTAAATGCATGGTTAATAGTATATACCCTAACAATCTCCCACTTAGATATTTAATCTTGAAAATTGTTAGAATACTATGTCTAAACACATGATTAATAGTGTATACCGTAATAATCTCCCACTTAGACTCTTGACTATGCATTTACAACTTTCACAGGCATTCCTTTATTTCTTTTCGAAAGAAAATTTACCAATTATTTTCTCATGAAAGTTTGTCTAGTAGTGCTTCGTCGTAACAAATCGATTTTGTACTAGATCTTGAGAGATCTTATCATGAAACCCTCTAAGAGTGTACTTATTTTCAGGAGCTCTATCATAAAATTTCTCTCAAGCATACAAAACAAATCAATCTTCGTTATGATTCTCCCACCACGACTAAGTACTACTATTATAATCACACTTTCATGTTCTTGAGTTTTAATTTTTTCTTCAAAATCTTTCGATATTGAAATATTAATCACTTTTCATGATTTGTTCTTTTAATTTGTTCAACATCACTCCCACTACTTGAGATAGTAGTTTTCTTATGTCTAGTAACATTTCTCCCACTACTTAAATGCAATAGAACATCAATTATGACATACCCATTAGATGTTCTTGAGCGTCAGAATTTATAATTGACTTATTTGTTATTTCTTTATTCAATTCCTGTAAAACTAGTTTACTTCTAGGAACATGGTTTACTAAATGATCCTTTTCTAGAAATCAGACAGTTGTGTTAACAATTGCCTTATTTTCCTTAGTGCACTATAATAAACCCTTTTCAATCTTTAGGATATCCAACTAACACACACATTTTGTTCTTAATTCCAATTTTCTTATCCTCCCACTCCGCACATGTGCTGGACAATCCTATATCTGAACATGTCACATATTAGGCTTACGTCATATCCAACTAGTTCTATAGTTGTTCAAGGTACTAATTCGAAAGAAATTGAATTCAGAATGTATTATGCAGTTATTAGAACCTATCCCAAAAGAAACAAAATAACTAATAATAAGTCAAAGATTAATCTTATCGTCTTCATAAGCATCTACTTTTTTTCTCTTCTACACCAATCTATTATAGAGTGTCTAGTGTAGACAATTGAAAGACAATTAATCTATAAGATAAGTGACTTATGAGCTCTGCAGAGAGGTTTACGTCACTACAATCAGATTGTAATGACTTTTTATATTTTTCATGATGATACTTTCATGCGTCTTAAATATTTTGAGTTTATCAAGACATTTAGACTTACAATATAAAAAAAAAATATTCATATCACGACTAACCTTCTTGAAAACTCAGAAAAACTCAAATTCACCTCTTGCACATATGCTCATTTATTACACAAATAAAAATAGATTAATTATAACTTATGACTACCACTTTTTCCCATTTAAGAGGAAAGGTCTCTTAGTCATTTTTCCTTCTAAACAAAACGTACATGTTGGTAGTGATTTCACTTTCAATGACCCGTTATGTCCATCCATTAACCAACCTCAAAATTGTATTCTAAATAAATGACTTAGATGCTTATATAAAGATAAGTTCATTAAATTTAATAGATATTTTCCCTTATGAGACAGATTAATACAATTAAATTCATGAGAGTGTCACACTCGGAGAGTACACCCCAGATGCGACCGGCGTTGTCGTCCTCTCAGAGGACTCAGACAACCCTCTTAGCGTTCGTCATAACATGTCATCAATTAAAATTTGCGAAAAATTAAAAGCTTTTAATACTATGTGAAATATACTTAGACTTCATACATAATAATCATGAAAGCATACGTACGATATTCTAAAAGCTGTCTCATATAAAAACCCTCTAAAGATAACGAATCTGGACTTAGCCAATAAATAGTCAATACGCTATATAGCCTTAATACAAAAGAATCCAAAGAACATAAATGGAAATACGAGTATTCTTAAAATCTACTAAAGTCTTCGTAAGCTAGAATAATAAAAAGATAGAATTCCCGAACATGAGGACCTACCAACACTTGGAGAAAGAGTTCCAAGCTTCTTCAATCGACCTTCTTAATCTTCAATGGTCGGACCCTACATTTGTAGTAATATAAAGTAATTGGGTTAGTACGCGACATGTACTAAGTATGGGTATATGCACTTAACATTTAAGGACATGCATGAAAAAGAATCATTTATCATTTCTTTGGAAAGCATGCTAAGTCATATGAATGTCTTCAATTCACATACCATAGTATATATACCAGTTAAGGATTTCATCAACATAAAGCATGATCATAATCAAAGACATATTATCATAGAGTCATGTTAACATTTCATATTCAATAGATCATATAAACATAACATACAAAACACTTACAAATGATTCCATCCCCAACCTACAAGTGCAATGGTCATGTGAAGCCCCATAACCCCACACAACCAAGTAGATAAGATATGAGACCATAAGTAAAGTTTTGCTTCATATAACTTGTAACATAAGTAGTCATCACCTCATAGAGCAATATAGACCAATAAAATGTTCGTTAACGTAACAAACTTCATATAAGAGTAACAACATGTATTATAAGCATCATATCTTTCATGTTATCATATTACATAGGAACAATCTCCTAGGACTTCCCTTCGTGTCAACTTGTGCAATGTCTAGCTAGAGTCCCATAACCCTGCATATACTAAGTAGACTTCTCAAGTCACCCTAGTCAATGTCCATTTACTTGTCTTTCATTTTACATGAGGGAACTTTCGCCTTAACCGATATAGACCATGTGAGCTAAACATGGAATCCGGTGTCATAAAACCCTACACCGAAATAAGGTGGTCTACCGGCCAAAGTAGAAACAAACATGGCATAGTTTTCTCGGGGGATCCACTAGCTAGTATCCAATGGTGGCAACATAGTTCAAGAACAAGGATATGTATTAGAGACCCATAGTTCCACATTACATGGCAACCTCTATCTCATGAGAGTCATTATGAACCTACCTTCCAACTAGCGAAGGGACACCTCTCATATATAGTCCATCGGTGCTTAGCTTAAGTCCCTTTCTTGAATAACCTTTAAGTTGTCTTTTATAATATACTTATCATAGGTCATATGATATTAACTCCTTGTGTATACATGATCATGAGATCTTTAGGATTAGGTGAGAATTTCCTTTCATCATAACCCTTCGTATGTGAGATTAACATAACATAATCACCTTGTGTAAAGCATACAAGAGGATATCATAAACTTGCATTTTTGTATTCTTATCATGATTTCACATTAACATGTTCATATACCAACATATATTCATAGAAACATCATGCATACTTCATTATTATATTATCATCATTCATAGGCTAACATAAACATCATAGAGAAATCACAACTTTAGAAGACTTACCTCTTGCTTCCAAGTACCTTATTCAAGAACTTACGTTCAATTTTTCAATAATCATAATAATAACATAGTGAAATACTCAATACAATAGTCAATACCAACTCTTCAATTCATATACAAGATCAATTCATAATGTAGGATAAGAGAAAGGGTCACTAAAGAGTTCTTTCAATTCTTAGTTTCAATCCTAACGTTTACACGTTATCAAGTAGTTGAAACAACCCATTCAAAACCATCAATTAGAGAAAGATAATGCATCACACGAAATTCAAACATTATTAATCGAATACTCAACAATTCTTGTGAAATAAACCATAGAAAATCATTATTTTTTTCACCGAAAATCATAAATATAGAGTTAGGAAAAAAAAACGTTTTGTAGAGAAAACCCTAGAAGTTGAATTCTTGAAAACCATATTCGAAAGGAACTCTTTGGGAAAGGAATCCCAAGAGTGAAAAAACCATACCTTATAGACGAATAATCCATGAAATTTGATTGGAAATCTTGGAGTCTTCGTCTTCTTCCTTAAGCTCTTCTTGTTCTTCAATGGAGTTTGGAAAAGAGAGTGTTTCTTGAGAGATTAGAGAATTTTCATTTGAATCTGATTTAGGGTGTAAAAAGTGGTATAAAACAGACCTAGAATCAATATATAGTCGTCCTATTAAATACCCAAAAGACCCTTCACTTAAATAGGTCTTTTTATGAAGTTAAATTACCAAAAATACAACTTTAACGATTATGCGAAGTGGTTGCGGGTCGCGGGGCCAATTCCCGTTATTTTTCTAAATTTTGGGTCGAGGCAGTGAGGTGTGTGTCAACCTCACGTCGCGAGACTGCCTCTCAATTATTGAGGCAGTAGCCTGCATGTAGGCTGTGCGTCGCACACCTCATGCTCCAATCTTGCTCGCTTAGGCTACTTTGGAAGCCTACCTACCCATATTGGGGTCCTCCCCAAGGACCCTTCGGATGATCCTTGGGGTGTATTTAGTGGACGCTTGGACCCTTTGTACCATATACTATCTATCCAAGGTCTCTTTACAAGTTTTGGACTTCATTTGACACCTCAAAACCTTCACCAAACATAGGGATGTCAACTAGTTCGAATTAGCTAGTTTTCGGACGTCAAGGTCTTTCTTTGTCATTTTGGCTCTAACCTTTTCCAAATGAACTTATTACATTAATATAGGTCTGGAAACATCATTTTAGATATTATTGAATATATTAAGCTCTAGTCTAAGTCATGACATTTCCGGAGTGTTAGAGAGAGATAATACTAATAAAAGAATCACACATCAATGTACCACAAGAAGTAAAATATTCATCATTTATGTAGTTAGAAACTGAAAATAATTTCTTCTAACATAAGGTACATGTACAATGTATTCTTTGAATTAATATCTTATCTCTACCAATAAAAAGTCTTAAGTAGCACTAAGTGGGTGCGTAAAGTCTATTGAGAATATGATACATAAATATTTTAAGTAGATCAAAATATTTCGAATAATCCCAAATAAAAAAATTCAGGGCTCATTTATACATATATATTGTAAGACCCTCAAAATGAGTTAGGGTGTATAGAGACTAACATGGTTGTATTAAGGTTCTATGGTCCTAAAATGTCTTATAATATGGTTTAGAGGCAGTGTATAAAGTTTGAGGTGATTTGGAAGTCAAACATCAAGGGACGACCAAGACGTTCGACCACTAGTCGCCTATGTCCCTCATGTGTCTATATGTGCTTATATGTGTATGTCATGAGCTTATGATGTCTTAAAATGAGTTATAATTTTGTTTTTAGTCAGTGTATGAAGTTTCGTGAAGTTTGGAGGTCAAACATCCAAGAACGTTCAAGACGTTCGAAAGTTAGCCCTTGAGACGTTCATGTGCGTCTTGATGGGGCCTTGCATGTTTGGACGAGTTACGAGTATTTATTTTTGGTGAAACTTATTTGGGAGGTCTAAAACTTGTTAAGGTTTGTATTTACGTGGAAACATCTGGGTACGACTTCAAAAGGGCCCCGCAAAAGGGCCCACAAGAAGGATCCAAGGCTGGTTGAGACACTGCCTTGGAAGTGTCAATCGACTGAACCAAACGATGGCCAGTTGGTTGACCAACGGCCCGTATGTGAGGTCTCGTCGAGTGACACTTAGCTTGGTCAGGTCTCAAACCAAAAATTGGCCAAGTACCAATCGACAGAAGCCCAGTCGATTGGGTCCGTCGATGGTGGCCTGTAACTGCTGCCTTGTGTCTGTTTTATTTAAGGGGTGAATGGGAAATTCACCCCAAGTCCTAACCTGACTCTAATTGATTTATTTACCTATTTTTGGGTTTATATAAGTGATCAAACATGGAATTGGTAAAGATTGATTTAGATTCTTCTAACCTATAAAGTGACTATTGTAATATATATGACATGATCTAAATGTTAGGGTAGATAAAAGCATGATTTCGTTTGAGTAATGATCTCTTTATCTACTGCCCTACATGTGTATTGATGATAAGTTGTTATTGATGATCAATGAAAGCGAATTGGTTTAAAGATCTATGTTCTTCTACTTTCTAGTATATATGTGGTGTATTGTATTAGATTGTAATATGATCTTGTAGCGAATTGTACATGGTTTATTTTATGATTATGGTACTTTAGCTACAACCCTATACTTGAATTATTGATGAAAGAGTATTAATGGTCAATGATGACCAAAGGCTAAAGGATAAATAAGAATTGCTCTACTCTTCTACTTCTCTATTTCTGTATAGTAATGTTGATGAAGCCTTGTATGGCATTTTGTGGTATGGTCCACGGAAAAACCCTCTCTTTGCCTAACGTGTTTGATTAGTTGTTTGTTTGTAATTTTCGTTGTGAGTTCTTCAAGTGTGAAGAACTTTGGTTGTGTTTTATGTTCTTAAGCTTTTGTTAAGCAGAGAAAACGTGAATAAAATATAGAGAGAGAGGCAGATCGTGAGAGTGAATGAAACCTGAAAAAGAGAGAGGTTCCTTAGGATTAGGAGTCTAGTTTAGGACTTAGTCAAATAAGGTTTTATTAAATGGTAAAAAATCTTATTTCCCTTTTATTTTAAATTAGCTAATAAATAATAAATATTAATTAATTACATTAATTTACCAACTTAAATAAAAATAATTTAAATCATCGCTTCCACCTAGGTTCGAACCCGGGTGGAGCAATACTTCACTCAAGAAGCCAATTTTCGGCCCTCTCTCTCCAAAATACCCCTCCACATTATTAATTAAATAATTAATTACATATTTAGGGTAATTACGATACTACCCTTAGCCTGGTAAAAGACTATTTTACACCTAGACCCTCCAAACCTAAGATTTTCCCTTTTTAAGTCCGGTAAAGACTCATTCAAGTAAATCTTCGTATTCGAGAGCCCTACATGGCGGACCCAACCTTTCCTAGCTCAACTAACTCCCCAAGTTAGTTGGCTTGGCTGTAGGAAGGGTTCAGAGGTCTGGTTATACGCGCATCAATCCGTGTGAACCCAGTCTAATCGTAGGCATTCTAGACACATTAAGCATTACTTATCATATCCATTTTTAGGGTTGTTTCACCACACATGACCATACATTCATATTCATGCACATAGAAACCAAACCTAGGAACTATCTTATCAAGGTACACATGTGCAATGCGTAGACAAGGTCCCATACCCTTGCCCATACTAGTACACCTATCAAGTCATCCTAGAAAGGAAATACTAACATACTTTACATACATATACTTTACATGCTAGTAGTAGGCACTAGTGAATATGAGAACCACCTTTCATTTAGACACCATGACCTATACTACTTGTAAGCATGCATATAGAGTGAGGGTGTGTTACATTGGTCAATATGATCACATAATGTCTATCAAAAACATATTGAGGCAGCCACCCTCTTAAGACCATATTACACTTTTAAACATAGACCACACAACACAATTTAGCATAGGAGGCAAGCTAACTTCATATTATACTCTAAGGCTCCTAACATTAGCTATTCACACATTTACATAGGGGTTCATGGGCAGGGTCATCAATCATTAACACTTCATTAATGGAAGCACCTACACATGACCTTACATAACCTTTTACATGCTCATAACATAGTAACATAACCTAGATTCACAACTATAATAGAAGACTATGCACAAGTTACACATAAGATGATCATCATAATCACTCAAAAAATATATTCATCAATTTTCCTTAAAGGCCATGGTCAACACATATATAATGACAATAAAGTAAACGTGCGCACCATAATTGAAATTTGGTGTTGAAACTGATTGGACGTGAGTTTTAAAGAAGGTTTGGGCAGCAACTTCAAGGCTTGAACGTCATAAAAGGTATGGGTTCTCTTCTCTCTTGGTCCCTTTCCCAAGAGACCCCTTAAGATTCAGTCAATTCTAATCCGAAAACTAGGATTGTTCCCCGTTGCATGTTCCTGTCACTAACTCCTATTGATTCGTAGGTTGGGTGTGTTGTTGGTAGATATTAGGCATGTAATGTGTTTCGTGATGAATATGTTCATGAATGTGCGTTTGGATTCGTACGAATGATAACCTATGCTTTTCGAAAATATGTGTTTATGTGTGTGCAATGGTTAGTCGTGACTTTGAACACATATTGAAGCATGAAAATGAATTGTTTTATGTTGTATTTCACGTGCACAAACTTGTATAAATCGTGATGTTTATATGAAGTATAATGTGGCGATTTGAGTGAAAACTATTGGCTAAAGAATCCTGAAAATGCACTAAAAATGTACTAAATGATCCATGAAATGTCCTAAGAACTAGTGATTAAATGCTGCAAAAAAAATAAGAGGCTGGAAAAATGTGATCAAATTTCCAGCATGCTGGAAATTTGATTTCGGCTAATGTTGAAATTTAGGAGAGTTTGAAAATAATGTTTAAAAATGTGAGGTCAGTAGGGATTGAACCCAAGACCTCAATATAAGAAAGCTATAATTAATTAAAATAAAAAGAAGTGTGGCACACGGGATTCGAACCCGAGTGCCTTAGCCGAAATCCCTAAAATTAAAACAGAAATAAAGAAATGTGGGGAGTGGGATTCGGACCCACCACCTCTCAATCAGATTTAAGGAGAAGATTAAAAGAAAAATAAAGGGTGAGGCGTGTGGGAATTGAACCCACGACCTCTACGCAGAACCAAGGGAAATTAAGGATAAGAAATTAAAGTGGGGTTGTGGGGGTTCGAACCCACACCCCCTCGGCCAAAAGGAGAGGACTTAAAAGAAAAGAAAATAAAAAGAAATGAGGTTGTGGGGGTTCGATCCCACATCCTCTCAGTCCCATTGAGCGAAAAATGAAGAGAAAACTTAAGGGGAAATAAAATGAAGGCGTTGGGGATCGATCTTAGGTCCCCAAGCCGTATGAATCAAACCAAAATGAATAAAAATGTAAGTGTTGTCCAAGGGATTCGAAATCGGGTTTCCTTGCCCAAATTCGTATTGATACAAAGTCATACGTGAATAAATGTTCAAAAATAATGTTGCCTACATAGATCGAAATTGAGATCTTGGCATACTTACAAGATGCATAAGTCTTGTACCACATAATCTTAGGAAGATATGAATCACTTGAACGAACAATGAATTAAGCCTTATGGCTTGTATGTATAATCCATAAGTCTAGCATACGTTTAAAGTAAGTGAACCTAAGATGTATGTAACGAAATGATGAAACTCTAGAAGGGTTATGTAAGAGTGTGAAACACACTAATGGCCAAGTGCATTGGCATATGATGAAATGAACATTCACGTAAAATGGGGTGAGTAAATATGAAGAGCAAATGTGCTAAAGTTAATGAATGTGGTACAACATGATAAGAGGCTAACGTTAAAGTGAGAGCAATCTCAAATGAGCCTAAGTAAATGTTACCAAAACGTACTCACCTATGAGAGTGTAAAGTTAATGAGGAGACCAGTCTCTATGAACACTCTAATGAAAGTATTGAGAATAATGTATACTTAATACTAATGATGAGATGAGAAATCATCTATTGACTATGATGTCCTCATACTAGAGCCAGCTTCCATGACGTATGAGTTGAATGTAATGGAACTTTATACTGAGCACGGATAGGCTAGCTATAAGCGGTGATGTCTTCTTTCGGAAAGGGCGGAGGTCACATAACTCTCATGAGATGAGACTGTCCGGCTTGCGGGTGTGGGTCTCCTTATATCTCCTAGTCATCGAACCTATACTCCAATATAGGGATCTGGCGGGTTCAATACCCATGTACGCTACATGTTTTGGGTCACTTATGCCGGTGATTCCACCTCTTTTTGGTGTGGCGGGGAGACACTAGATTTCATGATGCTCACATGATCATGTCGGTTAAAGTTAAAGTTCCCAAATGAATGAATGAGGACAGCCTCAAATGATGCACATAATGAAATGAATGATACCAAAGGTGTTAGGATAGGATAATCAAGAGGTGAGTTAGACTTAAGTAATGACACTAGGTCATTCTTGGTCATTGCACAGCGAACCCGATGAAAGTCTTAAACTACATCAGGTATAGCTGGTGTTTACACTAGCCTATGAATGAAATGAAATGAAGTACGTATGAATGAAGGAAGCAGACTGTGTGTTTGCAAGAAGCTCCCTAGTTAGGCCCCATATGTTGAATCCTCATTTTGGAAGTCTTAATGTTAAGTCCATGATCTAAGGTCTCATGGCATATGAACGAACGATATGAAAGATGTATGTGCTATATGCAATATGTTATGTACTATGTGTAAGATGTTATGTAGTGTGTGCAATATGATATGTATGATGATGCATGTTACTCTCATGGCATGACTTTCCTAATCCAATTTGGCAAGTCCAATGACTTTCCAAATCCAAATTTGGCAGGTCCACTAACTTTCCTAATCCAAATTTGGCAAGTCTACTGACTTGACTTACTATAATTCATGTTGTTAGGAAAGAGATATCTTACTCATGCATGTCCTTGGTGTGTGCTTGTGTATACCCATACTTAGTACAAGTGTGTACTAATCCCATACAACTCTATATTTTTAGGTGCAGGCACAGGTGGACGCTAGAGCTTACGATTAACGTTGCAGCTATCCGGACGTGGAGCTTTCATCCAGACTTGTAGGCCCTCATGATTTTGAGGATGTCTACCGTTATTATCTAGCTTAGATGTTGGCTTTATCTAGTGGAGCATGTTCCACTAGTGTTTCTTTCCACTTTTATTTCAGACTTTTTATTGGTGCCATTTTGGCAAAATACGTTTAATGCAATTTATGAACTGTTTCTTCATTTGATTATCTCTATATTAGATGGTTGATTTGTGAACGCCTGTGATGTTAAGTTAAAAATGTTTTGCATGAAATAAGAAAACAAAAAGTTCAAATTTCCGCTAAAATTAACCTAGATGAAGTAAGAATGACGTATGTAGGCTTGTCTGCGACCTCTGAGAGGTCAACGACGCCGGTCTCGTCTGGGGTCTAGATTCCGGTCGTGACAAAGTTGGTATCAGAGCACTAGGTTACATTTCGAGAATAATAAGTTCACATCAACCACATTGAGTAGTTTCTAAGTCATGGTAGTGAAGTGCACCACTATCCTGAATTAGAGACTGCATGATGCGTAGGAAAATTTCCTTCTTCTGATCTTATTGTGCTTTTCCTAATGTCTGATTCTTGGTGTTATGAGCATTCTAACATCAATTCTTATTGTTTTCAGAGAATGAATACTAGGAGGAACGTTGGTCAGAGGGGAGGAGGAGCAGCTGCTAGGGGCAATCAGGTTCCACCCCAGGCTCTAGCTGAAGGAGTGGCTATGCCGGTTAACCCTGCTGGATTGACTGATGCGAGGTGCGGGCATCTCTAGCCCAGATGGCACATGCCATCACTATGCAGGCCCAGGCCATGACTGACCAGTTAACCGGCAGAATGTTCAGAGGGAGAACCCACCGGTTGTAGCATGGCTGACAGGATGAGAGATTTCACGAGGATGAATCCTCCTATTTTCACGGGGTCTAAGACATCAGAGTATCCCCAGGAGTTTGTGGACGAGGTGCATAAGATTTTGGTGGCTATGGGGCCACATATACTAAGAAGGCTGAGCTGGCTTCCTATCAGCTCAAGATGTTGCACAGACTTAGTGCAAGATATGGCAGGATAGCCGAGCTTTGGGCGGAGTTCCGGTCACTTGGGAGCTTTTTAAGACAGCCTTCCGGAGAGATTCTTTCCCAGGAGGATGAGGGAGGCCAAGGTTGAAGAGTTTATCAACCTTAAGCAGGGATCAATGACATTCAGGGAGTATTCCTGAAGTTTGTTAAACTATCCAAGTATGCTACTTTCCTTTGTATCTAACAGTAGGGATGAGATGAGTAATGAAGTTTGTTAAACTATCTAGGTATGCTACATCCCTTGTATCAAACAACAGGGATGAGATGAGCAGGTTCCTCACAGGAATCACCGGAGATCTGGAGGAGGAGTGTCGGTCTGCGATGCTCTACGATAACATGGACCTCTCCAGTTGATGGTACATGTCCAGCAGGTAGGACAGCCGGAAGAAGAGGGGTGTCCGTGATGCTAGGAGGCCTAAGCCTCACAATCAGGCAGGTCCTAGCAATGGAGGCAACAGGAACAAATTTGGGGTCCATGAGAAGCCCAGATTTAAAAAGGGGCAGCAGATTTCAGGGAACTCTAACTTTCAGAGGAGTACAGCACCTAGAGGAGGCAGAACCAAGCCCAAGAAGGGCAATGGAGGTGAGATGCAGCGTCCGAGAAAGGACTGTGCTAAGTGTGGCCTTGCTCACAGTGGAGAGTGGAGACAGGGCACTAATGCCTGCTTCGGTTGCGATAAGAGCGGGCATATGGTTAAGGACTGCCCATAGAACAGAGGTCAGGCTGGAGGTAATGCTCAGCCTAGGCCTACTCCACAGGGTGCAGCAGCAGCCGAGCCTCCTAAGAGTAATAGGTTCTACGCCCTTAAGGGCAGGGAGGAGCAGGAGAAGTCCGTTGATGTGGTCACAGGTATGCTGCAAGTATTCTCAACTTCTGTTTATGCTTTACTTGATCTAGGGTCTACGCTTTCCTTTGTAACTCCTTACTTGCTCTCACTTTTGAGATATTGCCTGAAGTTTTGCATGATCCTATAGTGGTTAGTACACCCTTAGGAGAAAATGTAAGAGCTGATAGAGTGTACAAGGATTGCCAATAGTTGTATGTGGTAGGACTATGTGTGCAGACTTGGTTGAGTTACCTATGAACGATTTTGACATCATTCTTGGCATGGACGGCTTCATAGTTGTATGCTTGTATGGATTGCCGTAGTAGGGTTGTGAGATTTTGTTTCCTAATGATGTAGAGATGGTCTTGGAGGGGTAACTCGAGTCATCCTAATCCTTGATTTCGAACCTTAAGGCCAATAAAATGATGTCCAAGGGGTTATTGTGTCATCTTGTGAGTGTTAATGATTTAGATCATGACATTCCTTCCATAGACTCAGTGCCTGTAGTGAATGAGTTCCAAGATGTATTTCCTGATGATTTGCCAGAAGTTCCTCCCCCCGAGAGATTGACTTTGGTATAGACTTAGAACCCGATACTAAACCAATTTCAATTCCTCCTTACAGAATGGCTCCAGCTGAACTCAAAGAGTTGAAGCTGCAGTTAAAATATCTCATGATAAGGGTTTCATTCAGCCGAGCATATCCCCTTGGGCGCTCCAGTGTTGTTTGTGAAAAAGAAGGATGGAACCCTTAGAATGTGTATCGATTATCGGCAGCTCAACAAAGTCACTATAAGAATAAGTATCCACTTCCCAGAATAGATGATTTGTTCGATCAGCTCCAAGGGTCTAGTTTCTTCTCTAAGATTTATCTTCGTTCAGGGTATCATCAGCTTAGGGTTAGGAATAGAGATATCTCAAAGAATCCTTTCGTACTCGTTATGGTCATTATGAGTTCTTAGTCATGTCATTTGGTCTCACTAATGCACCAGCTGCATTTATAGACCTCATGAACCGAGTCTTCCGTGAATACTTGATTCTTTCGTCATTGTATTCATTGATGACATCCTCATCTACTCTAGGACCAAGGAAGAGCATGAACAACATTTGAGACTAACCTTGCAGGTACTTAGACAACATCAGTTGTATGCCAAATTCAGCAAGTGTGATTCTGGCTTAGATCAGTGACCTTCCTGGGTCATGTTGTGTCCGATCAGGGCATGGAGGTGGACCCCAGGAAGACTGAGGCTGTGAAGAACTGGCTAAAACCTCTTACTCCCACCGATATTCGTAGCTTTCTGGGATTGGCTGGTTACTACCAGGTTCGTGGAGGGTTTTCTTCCATTGTTGCCCCACTGACAGCTTTGACTAAGAAGAAGGTCAAGTTCGAGAGGACGGAGACTTGTGAGAAGAGTTTCCCCAAGCTCAAGGACAGACTCACTTCAGCCCCGGTGCTTACTTTGCCTAAGTGTGGTGAGAATTACACTGTTTATTGTGATGCATCTAGGGTTGGTTTGGGTTGTGTTCTTGTGCAGGTTGGTAAGGTGATAGCTTATGCGTCCAGATATCTCAAGGTTCATGAGAAAAATTATCCCACTCATGACCTAGAGTTGGCAGCTGTGGTGTTTGAACTGAAGTTGTGGGAGGCACTACTTGTATGGGGTGCATGTGGATGTGTTCACAGACCACAAGATCTCCCAGTACGTGTTCACGCAGAGGGAGTTGAATCTATGTCAACGGAGATGGTTGGAGCTGTTGAAGGACTATGATATGAATGTCCACTCCATCCAGGTAAGGCTAATGTTGTAGATGATGCTTGAGCAGGATGAGTATGAGAAGTACAGCCCACGCTGAGGATGAGAGAACAGAATGGTGAAGATGTGCACAAGACTGGCCAGACTGGTGTGCGATTGGTTGACTCTACTAGTGGGGGTGTTTCAGTTCATCCTAGTTCTGAATCATCCTTGGTAGTTGAAGTCAAGCCAGGGTCAGCATCTCGATCTTGTGTTGATGGAGCTGAAGGACTCAGTGTTGATAAAGATGAATGAGTCTTTTTACTTTGGGAGGTGACGGCATACTTAGGTACCAGGACAGGCTGTGTGTACCAGATGTGGATGATTTGCGCTACCAGGATCATTGCAGAGGACCATGGTTCCAGATATTCCATACATACAGATTCCACCAAGATGTATCATGATCTTAAGCAGATCTATTGGTGGGATGGCATGAAGAAGGACATTGCAAGAATATGTGTCCAAGTGTCCTAATTGTCAGCAGGTTAAGGCAGAATATCTTAAGCCTGGCGGTCTTACTCAGATTATTGAGGTTCAGACTTGGAAGTGGGAGGCCATTAATATGGCTTCGTGGTTGGTTCTTCCGAGGACTAGGAGACAAATGACTCCATATGGGTTATTGTGGACAGGATGACTATGTCTGCCACTTTATCCCTGTGAAGTCTACTTACTGACCGAGCGATTATGGAAGACTCTACATTGATGAGATTCTGGATGGCTGATTCCTTTGTCTATCATTTCTGATAGAGGAGCCCCAGTTACTTCACATTTGTGGAGATACTTCTAGAACGAGCTTAGTGCACACAGGTTAAAAGCTTAGTACTGCCTTCATCCTCAGACTGATGGGCAAGCGCGCACCCATTCAGACATTGGAGGACCAGTTGAGAGCGTGTGTGATTTGGACTGAGAGATAGGTTGGACGACCAATCTGGGCTTGATAGAGTTCCTCGTATAATAATAGCTATCACTCCATGCATTGGGATGGCACCGTTTGAGGCACGTTATGGTAGGGAGTGTAGGTCCCAGTTGGATGGTTGTCGAGTTGGAGAGTCCATCCATTTTGTCCAAAGATCATTCATGAGGCCTTAGAGAAGGTCAGGGTGATTAGGGACAGGTGGCTACTGCTTACAGTCGAGAAATTTATGCAGATAACAGAAAACGACCCTTAGAGTTTGATGTTGGTGACCAGGTCTTATTTGAAGATATCACCTATGAAGGGGGTGATGAGGTTTGGCAGGAAGGGGAAGTTGAGTCCGAGGTATGTTGGGCCATATGAGATCCTACAGCGTGTGGTGAGGTGGCTATGAGTTGGCATTGCCTGCGGAGCTAGCTTCTGTTCATCCAGTCTTTCATGTCTCTATGTTAAAGAAGTGCCTAGGTGATCCAGCATCGATTCTACATGTGGAAGGTTTGGGGTTGATGAAGACTTGTCCTATGAGGAGGTACCTGTTGAGATCTTAGACAGACAGTCAAGCGCTGAGAACAAGGAGATTGCCACAGTGAAGGTATTGTGGAGGAATCATCTTGTTGAGGGTGCTACGTGGGAGGCCGAGGCCGATATGAGATCCCGCTACCCTCATCTTTTCAGCTCTTGAGGTTAGACTTCCTACTCTTAAGTCTAAGTTTCCTTATCTCTCCATTCTTTGTTGCTATTGCTTGACTGTGCATAGTGATTATGTTATGTTATGACTGCATTGTGCTAGATAGTTAGTAGTGTCATTCGGGGACGAATGTTCCTAAGGGGGATAATGTAACAACCCTAAAAATGGATATGATAAGTAATGCTTAATGTGTCTAGAATGCCTACGATTAGACCGGGTTCACACGGATTGATGCGCGTAGAACCAGACCTCTGAACCCTTGCTACAGCCAAGCCAACTAACTTGGGGAGTTAGTTGAGCTAGGAAAGGTTGGTCCAGCCATGTAGGGCTCTCGAATACGAAGATTTACTCGAATGAGTCTTTACCGGACTTAAAAAGGGAAAATCTTAGGTTTGGAGGGTCTAGGGGTAAAATGGTCTTTTTCCAGGCTAAGGGTAGTATCGTAATTACCTAAATATTAATTAATTATTTAATTAATAAGGTGGAGGGGTATTTTGGGAGAGAGGGCCGAAAATTGGCTCTTGAGTGAAGTCTTGCTCCACCGGGTTCGAACCTAGGTGGAAGCGATGATTTAAATTGTTTTTATTTAAGTTGGTAAATTAATGTAATTAATTAATATTTATTATTTATTAGCTGATTTAAAATAAAAGGGAAATCAGATTTTTTACCATTTAATAAAACCTTATTTGACTAAGTCCTAAACTAGACTCCTAATCCTAAGGAACCTCTCTCTTTTTCACGTTTCATTCACTCTCACGATCTGCCTCTCTCTCTATATTTTATTCACGTTCTCTCTGCCAAAAAAACAAGAACAGAAAAAACCAAAGTTCTTCACACTTGAAGAACTCACAACGAAAATTACAAACAAACAACTAATCAAACACGTTAGGCAAAGAGAGGGTTTTTCCGTCGAAAGTTTGGTGTTGAAACTTGGATTGGACGTGAGTTTTGGAGAAGGTTTGGGCTGCAACTTCAAGGCTTGAACGTCATAAAAGGTATGGGTTCTCTTCTCTCTTGGTCCCTTTCCCAAGAGACCACTTAAGATTCAGTCAATTCTAATCCGAAAACTAGGATTGTTCCTCGTTGCATGTCCCTGTCACTAGCTCCCATTGATTCATAGGTTGGGTATGTTTGCTGGTAGATATTAGGCATGTAATGTATTTTCGTGATGAATATGTTCATGAATGTGTGTTTGGATTCGTACGAATGATAACCTATGCTTTCCGAAAATATGTGTTTATGTGTGTGCAATGTGTAGTCGTGACTTTGAACACATATTGAAGCATGAAAATGACTTGTTTTATGGTTGTATTTCACGGGCACAAACTTGTATAAATAGTGATGTTCATATGAAGTATAATGTGGCTGATTTGAATGAAAACTATTGGCTAAATGAATCCATGAAAATGCACCTAAAAACGTACTAAATGATCCATGAAATGTCCTAAGAACTAGTGAGTAAATGCTGCAAAAAAAATAAGAGGCTGGAAAAATGTGATCAAATTTCCAGCATGCTGGAAATTTGATTTCGGCTAATGTTGAAATTTAGGAGAGTTTGAAAATAATGTTTAAAACATGTGAGGTCAGTAGGGATTGAACCCAACACCTCGCTATAAGAAAGCTATAATTAATTAAAATAAAAAGAAGTGTGGCACACGGGATTCGAACCCGAGTGCCTTAGCCGAAATCCCTAAAACTAAAACAGAAATAAAGAAATGAGGGGAGTGGGATTCGAACCCACCACCTCTCAGTCAGATTTAAGGAGAAGATTAAAAGAAAAAATAAAAGGTGAGGCGTGTGGGAATCGAACCCACGACCTCTAGGCAGAACCAAGGGAAATTAAGGAGAAGAAATTAAAGTGGGGCTGTGGGGGTTCGAACCCACACCCCCTCGGCCAAAAGGAGAGGAATTAAAAGAAAAGAAAATAAAAGGAAATGAGGTTGTGGGGGTTCGATCCCACATCCTCTCAGTCCCATTGAGCGAAAAATGAAGAGAAAACCTAAGGGAAAAATAAAATGAAGGCGTTGGGGCTCGATCTTGGGTCCCCAAGACGTATGGATCAAACCAAAATGAATAAAAATGAGAGTTTTGTCCAAGGGATTCAAAATCGGGTTCCCTTGCCCAAATTTTGTATTTATACATAAGTCATACGTGAATAAATATTCAAAAATAATGTTGCCTGCATAGATCAAAATCAAGATCTTGGTATACTTACAAGATGCATATGTCTTGTACCACATAATCTTAGGAAGATATAAATCACTTAAACGAACTATGAATTAAGCCTCATGGCTTGTATGTATAGATCCATAAGTCTAGCATATGTTTAAAGTAAGTGAACCTAAGATGTATGTAACAAAATGATGAAACTCTAGAAGGGTTAAGTAAGAGTGTGAAACACACTAAATGGCCAAGTGCATTGGCATATGATGAAATGAACATTCACGTAAAATGGGGTGAGTAAATATGAAGAGCAAATGTGCTAGTTAATGAATATAGTGACAACATGATAAGAGACTAATGTGAAAGAAGAGAGCAATCTCAAATGAGCCTAAGTAAATGTTACCAAAACGTACTCACCTATGAGAGTGTAAAGTTAATGAAGAGACCAGTCTCTATGAACACTCTAATGAAAGTATTGAGAATAATGTATACTTAATATTAATGATGAGATGAGAAATCATCTATTGAGCTATGATGTCCTCATACTAGAAGCCAGCTTCCATGACGAATGAGTTGAACGTAATGGAACTTTATACTGAGCACCGATAGGCTAGCTATGAGCGGTGATGCCTTCTTTCAGGAAGGGCGGAGGTTCACATAACTCTCATGAGATGAGACTGTCCGGCCTGCCGGGTATGGGTCTCCTTATATCTCCAAGTCTTCGAACCTATACTGCAATATAGGGATCTGGCGGGGTTCAATTCCCATGTACGCTAGCATGTTTTGGGTCACTTTGGCCGGTGATTCCACCTCTTTTTGGTGTGGGGGAGACACTGGATTTCTTGATGCTCCCATGATCTATATCGGTTAAAGTTCCCAAATGAATGAATGAGGCCAACCTCAAATGATGCACATAATGAAATGAATGATACCAAAGGTGTTAGGATAGGATAATCAAGAGGTGAGTTAGACTTAAGTAATAACACTAGGTCATTCTTGGTCATTGCACAGCGAACCCGATGAAAGTCTTAAACTACATCCAAGGTATAGATGGTGTTTACACTAGCCTATGAATGAAACGAAATGAAGTACGTATGAATGAAGGAACCAGACTCTGTGTTTGCTAAAGAAGGTTCCCTAGTTGAGGCCCCATATGTTGAGTCCTCATTTTGGGAAGTCTTAATGTTAAGTCCATGATTCTAAGGTCTCATGGCATATGAACGAACGATATGAAAGATGTTATGTGCTATATGCAATACGTTATGTACTATGTGTAAGATATTATGTGTTGTGTGCAATATGATATGTATGATGATGCATGTTACTCTCATGGCATGACTTTCCTAATCCAGTTTGGCAAGTCCAATGTCTTTTCAAATCCAAATTTGGCAGGTCCACTAACTTTCCTAATCTAAATTTGGCAAGTCTACTGACTTGACTTTCTATAAATCATGTTGTTAGGAAAGAGCTATTCTTACTCATGCATGTCCTTGGTGTGTGCTTGCATATACCCATACTTAGTACAAGTGTGTACTAATCCCATACAACTCTATATTTTTAAGTGCAGGCATAGGTTGACGCTAGAGCTTACAGGTTGACGTTGCAGCTATCCGGACGTGGAGCTTTCATCCGGACTTGGTAGGCCCTCATGCTTTTGAGGATGTCTACCGTTATTATCTAGCTTAGATGTAGGCTTTAGCTAGTAGAGCATGTTCCACTAGTGTTTCTTTCCACTTTCATTTCAGACTTTGTATTGGTGTCGTTTTAGCAAAAATACGTTTAATGCAATTATGAATTGTTTCTTTCATTTGATTATCTCTATATTAGATGGTTGATTTGTGAACGCCTATGATGTTAAGTTTAAAAATGTTTTGCATGAAATAAGAAAACAAAAAGTTCAAATTTTCCGCTAAAATTAACCTAGATGAAGTAAGAATGACGTATGTAGGCTTGTCTGCGACCTCTGAGAGGTTAACGATGCCGATCTCGTCTTGGGTCTAGATTCCGGTCGTGACATAATCATTATGTGTTATGTGAAATGTTTGCTCATATATATGTATACACACTCACACATGAATGATGATCTAGTCAATAGAGGAGCCTTGAAAGATGGGCTCAAGTGTATCCTTAACTAGATAGTGCTAATACATATGTTATGTCCATGTGAAAGGATTTCTCACATGAATTAGGCTGATGAACTCTCTTCTATGACCTATGAGCTAAGCATATGAGTGGATGACTCTCCTAAGCCTATGTTTTACAAATAAATGATAATAAAGGCTTTTTCAATAAAGGGAACTTAGCTTAGCACCGAGTGAACTTGTAGATGAGGGGGTGAAACTTTCCCACATAGGGAAGGTAGGGTTCACTACGGTTCTCACGGGGTGGATAGCCTCATAACCCAAAAAGGGTGTAGAGTGATATTTCTATGATTGCCCCCATGGTCTTAGTGTCGGTTAAGGCTATAGTTTCCCTAAAGTAAAATGGACAATGGAAGTAAATGATAATGACCCTAACTAGGATAACCTATGGGTAGTTGGTTAGTGTAGGTGAGGGTATGGGACTTCACCTATACATTGCACAAGTGGCTCTTGAGGGAAGTCCTAGGAAGTGTTCTAATGCATGTCACTATGTATATGTTCTTTATGCATGACTTTGTAGTATTGGTCTACTTGTTATGAAGATGTGCATGGTATGAGTCTATATGCATGATGTTGATCTTATTGACTATATGATGAAGGTCTTGCTTTACATAAATGAAGTTGTCTTCTTTTACTATATTGATGTATGACTTGGATGTAAAGGCTTGTGGCCTCATGATAGGTTTACTAACTATGTGTGGGGTTATGGTGCTCTACATGTACATTGCACTAGTAGACTTAGATTGGGGGCATGAGTTACGTCTTATAAGGTTCTATGTGAAGTAAAATAAGTATATGTGCATAATGTCTAGGAGTCCACTGTAATGTCCTTTTAGTCGTGGCTTAAATATGTATATGTTGTATTATACTCCTATTATGGTATGTGTTGCTTCATGTAGGTTATATGTACGTTTACTTGTGACCTTAAGGTGATGCATTGCACCAAGTATCACTAGAGGGTTACTTGGGAGGTTAATGAATAAAAGAAAGAAATGCTCACTGTAAAATAGGAATAACTCACTGTAATGTGACTTGAAAATGTAATAAATTTTATATGTGATCTTATGAAATGTTTGGCCTTTCAATATGTTTATATGATGTATGTGAATGATATAAATGCTATTGGATAAAGGGTTTATGAAGATTTACTCAAAAGGTATGAAGTATGATATCAAGAAAATGTCCCTTTTAAATGCATATTTTTGCATGGTTGCCATACTTAGTGCATTCTTGTACTAATCCCATTCTTCTCTACTTTTTACACAAAGTGTATGTTATGGATGCTTAAAGGATGTCTTGAATGGTGAAGAGCTTGATAGATGATTTCCAAGCTCAATGAAAGGAATCCATAAGTTCAAGGATATCCTACTTATGTCTTTACTGTAAAGTGTTGAAATATTGTACAGTTATGTAATGTGTCTTAAGGGCCGTGTCCCTAATGTACTCTAATATTATTGAGTCTAAGATGGCAAAGATACTTAAGGTCTAAGTATGTAATAGGATATTTTATATATATGAAGTAAAGTTTCTAGCATATGATGTGCTATAAAAAGTTTTAAATTTTCCGCTTAATTTACTATGTCAATGTGATGAATGATAACTATGGGCTTGTATAAGACCTACGAGAGGTCAAGTACGACATGTTACTTCTAGGGGGTGCTCCTCGGTTGTGACAAATGTGGTATCAGAGCATGAGGTTTATAAAGTTGTTTTAGGTTCTAAAAGTCTCATATTGCCACGTCTAATAGAGTCTCGTATCATTGGTGGTGAGTCGCGATACATCAAATGGTACGGGAGGCTATAGGACGATAGAGTTTCCCTTTTTCATCATTCTCATATCGTGCCATAGAACTTAACTCTATAAGATCTCTTTCTTATGTTTTCTTGTCAGGTGGTCTTTTAGATGTGATTGCTTGGATGAGATTGTTCTCTATGCTTGAGGGAGAAAAGGTGAGTTTAAATGCTTATTGTGGTTTTATGGTTGAATGAGTATGTGTGAAGGTGAATTTTGGCATGTTTTGATGATGTGATGCCAATTATGGCTATGTATGAAGTTTATGTGGAATCGCATGTTATGTTGAAGAATGTGGGTCATGATATAGTTACAGCATGTTAGAACTTATTATGGTTGACATGAGTTTCTTTTGGAATGATGTGTTACTATATGATTCTTACATGATGGTAGCCTAATACTATGATTTGAACTTGAAACGCTTAGTGACTACCTATGGAAGCATGCTACCCTAAGAATTTGTGCTTAAAAGTGTTCAATGTTTCCCTTTGTATATATGTGGTCTTTGATAAGTTGCCTAATATGTATTGGAGTCCTTTGTATAGACTTGATCCTAGGTGTGAAGGTATTATGTTTTGTCTTGGTACGGTGATGATGTAGGTTTTAGTGACCTAGAAGTCACCTTACTGTATTGTTTAAGGAAAAAGAAGAAATTTTAAGGCTAAGTCTACTCAATTGTTTCCCCTAATGATGTATGACCTTGGTGTCTATTATATTGTATGAAAACCTTATGTGGTTGAATGGTGTGACATAACTTGATGATTGGGGATAAATTACCTAGGAAATGAAGTTTAGAATACCTTGATTGACTTACTGTATATTCCTTTTAAATGGTAATAACTTTTAAGTGATGAAAAATTGAGGGTTGTTAAGTTAATACCCTCTCAAAGTTGGGTTAAGTTACTCTTAATTGGGTTTAGCCTAAGTGGGGGATGGTGATGGAATAGTAAGGTTGTAGATATTTTTCTATTTTGTCCTTCTATTTTTGCTTGAACTTGAAGCTAATGAATTCTTAGTAAGTTTGTTCACGAATATAGTCTTGAATAAAGTATGAATTGCATGACCTTTATATGTTTGTTATGCATTGATTGACATTACCTTAAAGATATTGTGAAGATTCCAAGGTGCATGAAAGGAAATTTCGATAAAAATCCATGTTTTCTAATTTGTATGGTGCCTCTTAACATGAGGTAAGGTAAAAAACTTGGTTTTAGTCACTTGTGAGGTGTAATGTTTAGCCTTATAATGAAAAGTTGAGTCTCTTTAACATGAAATATGTTGAGTCTCTTGAAAACTATGTGACTTTTATGATTTGGAAAACATGATTGTAGGCTCATTCTTGAAAGATGAAAGCATGTTTAGCTAAGTGTTCATATGTGTGCCTATAATTTGTATTGTTTTTCCCAAAAGATGCTTACTGTGAAGGTGAGTACTATGTTAGAATTTGAAATTTTGTGAAATGGCTTCCTATTTGTTGTGATGTATTTGGTGTGACTTACCATTTAGACTTCACTAGGAAGAAAACATGAGCATGCCTTGGTTTAAAAAGTTGAGAATTTCTCATATTATAGTAAAGATAGCCTTTGTGCATTCGCTTGGGTGTGAGCTCATGATACATGTAAGTGTGTTGAGGAGATGGACATTCCTCCATGGACACAACTAATCATTGTATGGTTGAGTATGACCCTCATAGCACTAGGTTTAACTAATAAGAATCCATTGTCAACCTATCTTACTCAAGTCTATGTGCATTGTAGTCCAATGTGCCTAAGTGTGACTTAGAGATGGTTGTAAGATGATCTCTTAATGAATTGAAGTGTAATGACCATGTTATTATTAGGAGAAGGATGTTCCTCCTATGAACATGATTAGAGCCTTTGTGGTTGAAGCATTATAGAGTGAGTAAATAAAATTTTGCTTGCTTGTGTGCACTAAATGCTAAAATCATTTGAAGTTATGTTCCTTGTAAGTTTGGTGCATTAACTTCTATGTTATGGTGTTATGATTGAGATGAAATAATCTATGATGCATTGAAGTCCTTGTTGTGATTAAAGTGTTCTAAGTGTCATTCGAGGACGAATGTTCCAAAGTGGGGGATATTGTAAGACCCCCAAAATGAGTTAGGGTGTCTAGAGCCTAACATGGTTGTATTAAGGTTCTAAGGTCCTAAAATGTCTTATAATATGGTTGAGAGTCAGTGTAAAAAGTTTGAGGTGATTTGGAAGTCAAACGTCGAGGGACGACCAAGACGTTCGACGACTAGTCGCCTATGTGCCTCATGTGTCTATACGTGATTATATGTGTATGTCATGAGATTATGAAGTCTTAAAATGAGTTATAATTATGTTTTTAGTCAGTGTATGAATTTTCGTTGAGTTTGGAGGTCAAACGTCCAAGAACATCCAAGACGTTTGAAAGTTAGCCCTTGAGACGTTCATGTGCGTCTTGATGGGGCCTTGCATGTTTGGACGAGTTGAGAGTATTTCTTTTGGGTGAAACTTATTTGGGAGGTATACAACTTGTTAAGGTTTGTATTTACGTGGGAAACATCTGAGTACGACTTCTATTGGGCCCCGTAAAAGGGCCCACAAGATGGACCCAAGGCTGGTCGAGACACTGCCTTGGCACTGTCAATCGACTGAACCAAACGACGGCCAGTTGGTTGACCAACGGCCCGTAGGTGAAGTCTCGTCGATTGACACTTATATTGGGCAGGTCTCAACCCAAAAATTAGCCAAGGAAGAATCGACGGAAGACAAAGGACGGCCAAGTCGATTGACCAACGGCCAGTCGATTGGGTCCGTCGATTGTGGCCTGTAATTGCTGCCTTGCGTCTGTTTTATTTAAGGGGTGAATGGGAAATTCACCCCAAGTCCTAAACTGACCCTAATTGATTTATTACCTATTTTTGGGTGTATATAAGTCATCAATCATGTGAACCTCCCATTCCCAATCCCCTCGACACGAATTGAACATTTTCCTCCAAAAATATTCTCCTTAGAAACCACCATTGTTGGTTAAGCTCAAGAGCAGCTTGGAGCTTGGATTTCCATGTATGATTCACCAAGTTTTAGAGTTTTTCAACTAGAAAAAGGTATGGTGATCCTTCATCTCTAAGTAACCTTTCACTTGGAGAGTTCTTCTCAAAGTGTTCAAAGAAGGTTTCATGATCAAAGATCTTCTTCTTCAATCTAGCCATGGGTTCTTTCCAAAAAAAAATGTTTTAAATGGTTAAATAATTATGAATTGGTGTTAACGTATTGGTTTGAACGTGATTTTACTCCAATTGCATGATGAACCCATGTTCCTTCCCTAAATCGATTTAGTCCTTGCATGGGCTTTGTGATCATGGCTTGTTAATGGTTAATTTGTGATTCTCTTACGTTGCATTGCTTATTACTAATGTTATTTACATGAATTGATTATAAATTGATGATGAAGGATCCATGTGGATCAATGTATGAAGGATTGAACATGTTTATCTTAGTTTTCCATGATTCACTTTAACATGGCTCTTTTTATAATTTAATGTTAAATTAAAATAAGTGATGATGATTATAGCTACTGTTTTAGGATAATTTAATGATTAAATTATGGATAGTAATCTCATATGATCAAAGTAAAGAAGAATAGGCTTGAATTGATCTAGTTTCTTCTAGTGTATCAAGTGGTAACTTATGATCTTGACGTTATGTTGGTTGTCTTGTGACTCGATGATGGTTAATTGTCCTTAACTACTACCTATATGTACAATGTGATGATAATTAGGTTTAATTGATCTAATATGAATAGATAACCATGGAATTGGTAAGGATTGATTTAGATTCTTCTAACCTATAAAGTGACTATTGTAATATATATGACATGATCTAAATGTTAGGGTAAATAAAGCATGATTTTGTTTGAGTAATGATATCTTTAGCTACTGCCCTACATGTGTATTGATGATAAATTGTTATTGATGATCAATGAAAGAGAATTGGGTTAAAGATCTATGTTCTTCTACTTTCTAGTATATATGTGGTGTATTGCATTAGATTGTAATATGACCTTGTAGCGAATTGTACATGGTTTTTTTTATGATTGTGGTACTTTAGCTGCAGCCCTATACTTGAATTATTCATGAAAGAGTAGTAATGGTCAATGATGACCAAAGGCTAAAGGATGGGTAAGAATATCTCTACTCTTCTACTTCTCTATTTCTCTATAGTAATGTTGATGAAGCCTTGTATGGCATTGTGTGGTATGGTCCACTTATGGTGGCGGTGTTTACTTTATTGTCATTATATATGTGTTGACCATGACCTTGAAGGCAAATTGATGAATATACGATTGAGTGATTATGACGATCACCTTATGTGTAACTTGTGCATAGTCTTCTATTATAGTTGTGAATCTAGGTTATGTTACTATTGGTATGAGCATGTAAAGGGTTATGTAAGGTCATGTGTAGGTGTTGCCATTAATGAAGTGTTAATTATTGATGACCCCTACCCATGAACCCCTACGTAAATGTGTGAATAGCTAATGTTAGGAGCCTTAAAGTATAATATGAAGTTAGCTTGCCTCATGTGCTAAATTATGTTGTGTGGTCTATGTTTGAAATTTTAATATGGTCTTAAGAGGGTGGCTGCCTCAATATGTTGTTGATAGACATTATGTGATCATATTGACCAATGTACACACACCCTCACTCTATATGCATACTTACAAGTAGTATAGTACATGGTGTCTAAATGAAAGGTGATTCTCATATTCACTAGTGTCTACTACTATGCATGTAAATTATATGTATGTGAAGTATGTTATGTATTCCTTTCTAGGATGACTTGATAGGTGTACTAGTATGGGCAAGGGTATGGGACCTTGTCTACGGATTGCAGATGTGTACCTTGATAAGATAGTTCCTAGGTTTGGTTTCTATGTGCATGAATATGAATGTATGGTCATGTGTGGTCATTAATGTGTTATGTGAAAGGTTTACTCACATATATGTATACACACTCACACATGAATGATGATCTAGTCAATAGAGGAGCCTTGAAAGATGGGCTCAAGTGTATCCTTAACTAGATAGTGCTAATACATATGCTATGTCCATGTGAAAGGATTTCTCACATGAATTAGGTTGATGAGCTCTCATCTATGACCTATGAGCTAAGCATATGAGGGGATGACTTTCTTAAGCCTATGTTTTACAAATAAATGATAATAAAGGCTTTTTCAATAAAGGGAACTTAGCTTAGCACCAAGTGAACTTGTATATGAGGGGGTGAAACTTTCCCACATAGAGAAGGTAGGGTTCACTATGGTCCTCACGGGGTGGATAGCCTCATATCCCAAAAAGGGTGTAGAGTGATATTTTCATGATTGCCCCCAAGTTCCATAAACTATGCTTGCCACATAGGATCTAGCAAGTGATATCACATAATATGCTAGCATGATATATGTCTTACCTTGGCAAGTAAGATGCCCTCTTTTTGTTGTGAGGGGATAACACCAAATTCCATGTTTAGCACCCATGGTCTTAGTGTCGGTTAAGGCTATAGTTTACCTAAAGTAAAATGGACAATTGAATTAAATGATAAGGACCCTAACAAGGATAACCTAAGGGTAGTTGCTTAGTGTAGGTGGGGGTATGCGACTTACATATACATTTCACAAGTGGCTCTTGAGGGAAGTCCTAGGAAGGTGTTCTAATGCATGTCACTATGTATATGTTCTTTATGCATGACTTTGTAGTATTGGTGTACTTGTTATGAATAAGTGCATGGTAGGAGTCTATATGCATGATGTTGATCTTATTTACTATATGATGAAGGTCTTGCTTGACATAAATGAAGTTTTCTTCTCTTACTATATTGATGTATGACTTGGATGTAAAGGCTTCTGGCCTCATGATAGGTTTACTAAGTTTGTGTGAAGTTATAGGGCTTTACATGTACATTGCACTAGTAGACTTAGATTGGGGGCATGAGTTAGGTCTTATAAGGTTCTATGTGAAGTAAAATAAGTATATGTGCATAATGGCTAGGAGTCCACTGTAATGTCCTTTTAGTCGTGGCTTAAATATGTATATGTTGTACTATACTCCTATGATGGTATGTAATGCTTCATATAGGTTATATGTATTTTTACTTGTGACCTTAAAGTGATGCATTGCACCAAGTATCACTAGAGGGTTACTTGGGAGGTTAATGAATAAAAGAAAGAACTGCTCACTGTAAAATAGGAATAGCTCACTGTAATGTGACTTGAAAATGTAATAAATTCTATATGTGATCTTATGAAATGTTTGGCCTTTCAATATGTTTATATGATGTATGTGAATTATATAAATGCTATTGGATAAAGAGTTTATGAATAATTACCCAAAAGGTATGAAGTATAATATCAAGAAAATGTCCATTTTAAATGTATGTTTTTTGCATAGTTGTCATACTTAGTGCATTCTTGTACTAATCTCATTCTTATCTACTTTTTACACAAAGTGTAGGTTATGGATGCTTAAAGGATGTCTTGAATGGTGAAGAGCTTGATAGATGATTTCCAAGCTCAATGAAAGGAATCCTTAAGTTCAAGCATATCCTACATATGTCTTTACTGTAAAATGTTGAAATATTGTATAGTTATGTGATGTGTCTTAAGGTCCGTGTCCCTAATGTACTCTAATATTGTTGAGTCTAAGATGGCAAAGAGACTTAAGGTCTAAGTATGTAATAGGATATTTTATATATATGAAGTAAAGTTTCTGGCATATGATGTGCTATGAAAAGTTTTAAATTTTCCTCTTAATTTACTATGTCAATGCGATGAATGATAACTATGGGCTTGTATAAGACCTACGAGAGGTCAAGTACGACATGTTACTTCTAGGGGGTTCTCCTCGGTTGTGACAAACGTGGTATCAGAGCATGAGGTTTATAAAGTTGTTTTAGGTTCTAAAAGTCTCATATTGCCACGTGTAGTAGAGAGTCGTATCATTGGTGGTGAGTCGAGATACATCAAATGGTACGGGATGCTATAGGACGATAGAGTTTCCCTTCTTCATCATTCTCATATCGTGCCATAGAACTTAACTCTATAAGATCTCTCTCTTATGTTTTCTTGTCAGGTGGTCTTTTAGATGTGATTGCTTGGATGAGATTGTTCTCTATGCTTGAGGGAGAAAAGGTGAGTTTAAATGCTTATTGTGGTTTTATGGTTGAATGAGTATGTGTGAAGGTGAATTTTGGAATGTTTTGATGATGTGATGCCAATTATGGCTATGTATGAAGTTTATGTGGAATGGCATGTTATGTTGAATAATGTGGGTCATGATATAGTTAAAGCATGTTAGAAGTTATTATGGTTGACATGAGTTTCTTTCGGAATGATGTGTTACTATATGCTTTTACATGATGGTAGCCTAATACTATGATTTGAACTTGAAACGCTTAGTGACTACCTATGGAAACATGATACCCTAAGAATATGTGCTTAAAAGTGTTCAATGTTTCCCTTTGTATATATGTGGTCTTTGATAAGTTGCCTAATATGGATTGGAGTCCTTTGTATAGACTTGATCCTAGGTGTGAAGGTAGTATGTTTTGTCTTGGTAGGGTGATGAAGTTGGTTTTAGTGACCTAGAAGTCACTTTATTGTAATGTTTAAGGAAAGAGAAGAAATTTTAAGGCTAAGTCTCCTCTATTGTTTCCCCTAATGATTTATGACCTTGGTGTCTATTATATTGTATGAAAACCTTATGTGGTTGAATGGTCTGATCTAACTTGATGATTGGGGTTAAATTACCTAGGAGATGAAGTTTAGAATACCTTGCTTGACTTACTGTAAATTCCTTCTAAATGGTAATCACTTTTAGGTGATGAAAAATTGAGGGTTGTTAAGTTAAGATCCTCTTAAAGTTGGGTTAAGTTACTCTTAATTGGGTTTACCCTAAGTGGGGGATGGTGATGGAACAGTAAGGTTGTAGATATTTTTCTACTTTGTCCTTCTATTTTCTCTTGAACTTGAAGTTAATGAATAATTAGTAAGCTTGTTCACGAATATAGTCTTGCATAAAGTATGAATTGCATGACCTTTATATGTTTGGTATGCATTGATTGACATTACCTTAAAGATATTGTGAAGATTCCAAGGTGCATGAAAGTAAATTTCTATTAAAATCCATGTTTTCTCATTTGTATGGTTCCTCTAAACATACTAATTGAGAATTTGACTTCATGTGGTAAGGTAAGAAACTTGGTTTTAGTCACTTGTGAGGTGTGATGTTTAGCCTTATAATGAAAAGTTGAGTCTCTTTAACATGAAATATGTTCAGTCTCTTGAAAACTATGTGACTTTTATGATTTGGGAAACATGATTGTAGGCTCATTCTTGAAAGATGAAAGCATGTTTAGCTAAGTGTTCATATGTGTGCCAATAATTTGTATTGTTTATCCGAAAAGATGCTTATTGTGAATGTGAGTACTATGTTAGAATTTGAAATTTTGTGAAATGGCTTCCTATTTGTTGTGATGTATTTGGTGTGAATTACCATTTAGAATTCACTAGGAAAAAAACATGAGCATGCCTTGGTTTAAGAAGTTGAGAATTTATCATATATTACAGTAAAGATGGCCTTTGTGCATTCGCTTGGGTGTGAGCTCATGATACATGTAAGTGTGTTGAGGAGATGGACATTCCTCCATGGACACAACTAATCATGGTATGGTTGAGTATGACCCTCATAGAACTAGGTTTAACTAATAAGAATCCATTGTCTATCTATCTAACTCAAGTCTATGTGCATTGTAGTCCAATGTGCCGAAGTGTGACTTAGAGATAGTTGTAAGATGATATCTTAATGAATTGAAGTGTAATGACCAAGTTATGATTAGGAGAAGGATGTTCCTCCTATGAACATGATTAGAGCCTTTGTGGTTGAAGCATTATAGAGTGAGTAAATAAAAGTTTTGCTTGCTTGTGTGCATTAAATGCTAAAATGATTTAAAGTTGTGTTCCTTGTAAGTTTGGTGATTTAAATTCTATGTTATGATGTTATGATTGATATGAACTGATCTATGATGCATTGAAGTCCTTGTTGTGATTAAAGTGTTCTAAGTGTCATTCCAGGACGAATGTTCGAAAGTGGGGGATATTTTAAGACCCCAAAATTAGTTAGGGTGTCTAGAGCCTAACATGGTTGTATTAAGGTTATAAGGTCCTAAAATGTCTTATAATATGGTTTAGAGTCAGTGTATAAAGTTTGAGGTAATTTGGAAGTCAAACGTCGAGGGACGACCAAGACGTTCGACGACTAGTCGCCTATGTGCGTCATGTATCTATACGTGCTTATATGTGTATTTAATGAGATTATGAAGTATTAAAATGAGTTAAAATGATGTTTGTAGGCAGTGTATGAAGTTTCGTGAAGTTTGGAGGTCAAACGTCCAAGAACGTCCAAGACATTCGAAAGTTAGCCCTTGAGACGTTCAACTGCGTCTTGATGGGGCCTTGCATATTTGGACGAGTTGAGAGTATTGTTTTTGGGTGAAACTTATGTGAGAGGTCTAAAACTTGTTAAGGTTTGTATTTACGTGGGAAACGTCCGGGTAGGACTTATAAAGGGCCCCACAAAATGGCCCACAAGAAGGACCCAAGACTGGTCGAGACACTGCCTTGGCAGTGTCAATCAACTGAACCAAACAACGGCCAGTTGGTTGACCAACGGCCCGTAGGTGAGGTCTCGTCGAATTACACTTAGATTGGGCAGGTCTCAACCCAAAAATTGGCGAAGGACCAATCGACGGAAGCCAAAGGACGGCCAGTCGATTGGGTCCGTCGATGGTGGCCTGTAACTGCTGCCTTGCATCTGTTTTATTTAAGGGGTGAATGGGAAATTCACCCCACGTCCTAACCTGACTCTAATTGATTTATTTACCTATTTTTGGGTGTATATAAGTCATCAAACATGTGAACCTCCCTTTTCTAATCCCCTCTACACGACTTGAACCTTTCCCTCCAAAATTATTCTCCCTAGAAACCACCATTGTTGGTTAAGCTCAAGAGCAGCTTGGAGCTTGGATTTCCATGGATGATTCAACAAGTTTTTTAGGTTTTCAACTAGAAAAAGGAATGGTGATCCTTCATCTCTAAGTAACCTTTCACTTGGAGAGTTCTTCTCAAAGTTTTCAAAGAAGGTTTCATGATCAAAGTTCGTCTTCTTCAATCTAGCCATGGGTTCTTTCCAAAAAAATGTTTTAAATGGTTAAATCATGATGAATTGATGTTAATGTATTGGTTTGAACGTGATTTTACTCCAATTGCATGATGAACCCATGTTCCTTCCCTAAATCGATTTAGTCTTTGCATAGGCTTTGTGATCATGGCTTGTTAATGGTTAATTTGTGATTCTCTTACGTTGAATTACTTATACCTAATGTTATTTACGTGAATTGATTATGAATTGATGATGAAGGATCCATGTGGATCAATGTACGAAGGATTGAACATGTTTATCTTAGTTTTCCATGATTCACTGTAACATGGCTCTTTTTATGATTTAATGTTAAATTAAAATAAGTGATGATGATTATAGCTACTGTTTTAGGTTAATATCATGATTAAATTATGGATAGTAATCGGATATGATCAAAGTAAAGAAGAATAGGCTTGAATTGATCTAGTTTCTTCTAGTGTATCAAGTGGTAACTTATGATCTTGACGTTAGGTTGGTTGTCTTGTGACTCGATGATGGTTAATTGTCCTTAACTACTGCCTATATGTACAATGTGATTATTATTATGTATAATTGATCTAATATGAATAGATAACCATGGAATTGGTAAAGATTGATTTAGATTCTTCTAACTTATAAAGTGACTATTGTAATAGATACGACATGATCTAAATGTTAGGGTAGATAAAGCATGATTTCGTTTGAGTAATGATCTCTTTAGCTACTGCCCTACATGTGTATTGATGATAAATTGTTATTGATGATCAATGAAAGAGAATTGGGTCAAATTGATGAATATACGATTGAGTGATTATGATGATCACCTAATGTGTAACTTGTGCATAGTCTTCTATTATAGTTGTGAATCTAGGTTATGTTACTATTGGTATGAGCATGTAAAGGGTTATGTAAGTTCATGTGTAGGTGCTTCCATTAATGAAGTGTTAATGATTGATGACCCCTACCCATGAACCCCTATGTAAATGTGTGAATAGCTAATGTTAGGAGCCTTAGAGTATAATATGAAGTTAGCTTGATATGAAGTTAGCTTGCCTCCTGTGCTAAATTATATTGTGTTGTCTATGTTTGAAAGTGTAATATGGTCTTAAGAGGGTGGCTGCCTCAATATGTTGTTGATAGACATTATGTGATCATATTGACCAATGTACACACACCCTCACTCTATATGCATGCTTACAAGTAGTATAGGTCATGGTGTCTAAATGAAAGGTGGTTCTAATATTCACTAGTGCCTACTATGCATGTAAAGTATATGTATGTGAAGTATGTTATGTATTCCTTTCTAGGATGACTTGATAGGTATACTAGTATGGGCAAGGGTATGGGACCTTGTCTACGCATTGCACATGTGTACCTTGATAGGATAGTTCCTAGGTTTGGTTTCTATGTGCATGAATATGAATGTATGGTCATTAATGTGTTATGTGAAAGGTTTGCTCACATATATGTATACACACTCACACATGAATGATGATCTAGTAAATAGAGGAGCCTTGAAAGATGGGCTCAAGTGTATCCTTAACTAGATAATGCTAATACATATGTTATGTCCATGTGAAAGGATTTATCACGTGAATTAGGTTGATGAACTCTCATCTATGACCTATGAGCTAAGAATATGAGGGGATGACTCTCCTAAGCCTATGTTTTACAGATAAATGATAATAAAGGTTTTTTCAATAAAGGAAACTTAGCTTAGCACCGAGTGAACTTGTAAATGAGGGGGTGAAACATTCCCACATAGGGAAGGTAGGGTTCACTACGGTCCTCACGGGGTGGATAGCCTCATAACCCAAAAAAGGTGTAGAGTGATATTTCCATGATTGCCCCCAAGTTCCATAAACTATGCTTTCCACATAGGATCTAGCAAGTAAAATGACCTAATATACTAGCATGATATATGTCTTACCTTGGCAAGTAAGATGCCCTCTTTTTGGTGTGAAGGGATAACACCAAATTCCATGTTTAGCATCCATGGTCTTAGTGTCGGTTAAGGCTATAGTTTCCCTAAAGTAAAATGGACAATGGAAGTAAATGATAAGTACCCTAACTAGGATAACCTAAGGATAGTTGCTTAGTGTAGGTGGGGGTATGGTACTTCACCTATACATTCCACAAGTGGCTCTTGAGAGAAGTCCTAGGAAGGTGTTCTAATGCATGTCACTATGTATATGTTCTTTATGCATGACTTTGTTGTATTGGTCTACTTGTTATGAAGATGTGCATGGTATGAGTCTAGATGCATGATGTTGATCTTATTGACTATATGATGAAGGTCTTGCTTGACATAAATGAAATTGCCTTCTCTTACTATATTGATGTATAACTTGGATGTAAAGGCTTGTGGTCTCATGATAGGTTTACTAAGTATGTGTGAGGCTATGGGGCTTTACATGTACATTGCACTAGTAGACTTAGATTGGGGGCATGAGTTAGGTCTTATAAGGTTCTATGTGAAGTAAAATAAGTATATGTGCATAATGGCTAGGAGTCCACTGTAATGTCCTTTTAATCTTGGCTTAAATATGTATATGTTGTACTATACTCCTATGATGGTATGTGTTGCTTCATGTAGGTTATATGTATGTTTACTTGTGACCTTAAGGTGATGCATTGCATCAAGTATCACTAGAGGGTTACTTGGGAGGTTAATGAATAAAAGAAAGAAATGCTCACTGTAAAATAGGAATAGCTCACTGTAATATGACTTGAAAATGTAATAAATTCTATATGTGATCTTATGAAATGTTTGGCCTTTGAATATGTTTATATGATGTATGTGAATGATATAAATGCTATTGGAGAAAGGGTTTATGAAGATTTACTCAAAAGGCATGAAGTATAATTTCAAGAAAATGTCCCTTTTAAATGCATGTTTTTGTATGGTTGTCATACTTAGTGATTTCTTGTACTAATCCCATTCTTCTCTACTTTTTACACAAAGTGTAGGTTATGTATGCTTAAAGGATTTCTTGAATGGCGAAGAGCTTGATAGATGATTTTCAAGCTCAATGAAAGGAATCCTTAAGTTCAAGGGTCTCCTACTTATGTCTTTACTGTAAAGTTTTGAGATATTGTATAGTTATGTAATGTGTCTTAAGGGTTGTGTCCCTAATGTACTCTAATGTTGTTGAGTCTAAAGATTGCAAAGAGACTTAAGGTCTAAGTATGTAATAGGATATTTTATATATATGAAGTAAAGTTTCTACCATATGATGTGCTATGAAAAATTTTAAATTTTCCGCTAAATTTACTATGTCAATGCGATGAATGATAACTATGGGCTTGTATAAGACCTCCGAGAGGTCAAGTACGCCATGTTACTTCTAGGGGGTGCTCCCCGGTTGTGACATGTATCCATGCATCTCAAATAGTCAATCGTTGGGATTAGAGAACTACTCATGCAATACACATGTACAATTACCAATTATTCACTCCATAAACTTATACAGACCTAACTCAGTTGGAGAGTCTACTGTTAATTCAAGTCAAGTGAAAATTCTCTAGCTACATTGATCCAATCTTATATTACTCAGTTTAGGAGAGTTAATATAGATTATCAAAACTAGATGATTAAATACATAATGACTTGTATCATTTTCATCCGATAGGGAGGAGGGTCTAAGCCAGCAGATAAAACTAATACTTCACTACTATTAATCAAATATGACAAAAACTGATATAATGATCCAAAAAGAATATTTCTTACTAGTTTGTTCTTATTAATCTACCAAATTTCAAATCAATCCGAGTTTTCTTTTTTCGAATTCCAAAACTATGATCAATTTGATTGAAAATGTTGTTTGGCCAAAATAGAATTTAAGATTTTCCCCCTTAGTAATTCTTATCATATATCATCATTTTGTGAAATAGATACACAAATCAAGAATAAAGAACGACATTCTAAAATTCCAAATTAAAAGCATGATTATTGATGTAGTGTGGTTTCACGGTACTTTTAATGCTTTTTCCTTAAGTTTAGTGTGTGTCCAAAGCCTTTTTGTATTGATTTTTGATGTAGGTTTCTCTATATTTGCAGGAAATCTGTCCAAAGGAGAACGCGGAGGTTTTGAGCAGAAATTGCAGAAGTGACCACCTACGGAGCTCACGACGGTCCGTCGCGACTGTGACGGTCCATAGGTGGCACCGTAGTGAGAAGAGAGTAGCTGCTGAAGGAAGATGGGGAAGTCTGACTAAGTGTGGGACTACGGAAGCTCACGACGGACCGTCATAGCCACGACGGTCCGTCGTGATTGTCAGAGAGTAGTCCCAGTACCCAATTCCAAGAAGTTTCTAAGTATTGTGGAATGGAACCCCTCGACGGACCGTCGTGCTTGCAACGGTCCGTCAGACCTGTCCGTCGAGGTTAACAGAGTTGATGAAAGAAACAGCAGAGATTAGAGTTTAAGTATAGAGCGACGGAGGCCACGACGATCCGTCGTGGCCACAACGGTCCATCACATGGGCCGTCAACTCAGACGCGTTTTGGACAGATTTTCCTTAATTAGATTCCTTCTTTTATTAGGTTTTATTTTATTATAAATAGTTCGAAAAACCTCATTTTTGGGGTTAGACTTTTGGATATTTTTTAGTTCTCTTGTTTAAGTATTGAACTATTGATTTTGGTATTTGATCATACTTTTCCGGAATCGATTGTTAGTGTTTTTTGTGAATTATTCAAGTGAATTTCTGGATTTTCTTGCTTCTCATTAAAGTAAGTGCATGAATTCTTATATTATTAATATGAATTGTGTGATTATGACCATGGGTAACTAAACTCCATAACTAGGGTTGTGGGAACCATGGGTAAATAACAAGGTAAAATGTAGCTAAAATAACAATTCTAGAATAGTGTCTTGCATGTATTGATAATTCTTTCGTTTAGAAGTCTTTTTAACGGATGGCCAACGTTAGAACTCGCCTTAATGCTACTTGCCGGACCAAGGAGGTAGATAATAGGAAAAGAATTATCAATGTAGATTTAGTGTATACTATATGAATAGGCTAGTGTTGGTTGGTACGAAGTAACAACTTAGTCAAATATCGATTACGATGCTTAATATGAGGTAAAGATAAGGTTTAGTAAAGCAACACACGTAGCCGGACCAAGGTGCAGAGTGAAATTCTCTAGATGCCGGACCAAGGATTTAGAGATACCTAACTTATCATTTTACATGCAAGATATTAGGAAAGAATTGTTATAACTTGAATTACCGAGTTAGGAGCCTGTGGGGAACACTTAAGACCTAGTTACTCTCATCACTTGATTAAACTCCAATACTTGAACCTGTTAGTTGATTACTTTAATTTAGTTAATTACGTTTATTAATCAAAACCCCCTTTAGTTATTTGTTTTCGGAAAATAATTGACTAAATAGAAGTAATAATAGAATAACGTTAAGTCTGAACCATTTTCCTTGTGGGATCGACCCCAACCTCATTAGTTGGGTTCTTTACTTTGTACGACCGCTTTACTTCTTATTTGAGAAGTAAATTTGAGCGTATCAAATTTTGGCGCCGCTGCCGGGGATAGTGGCTTTTAGATTAACTTAAAACTTATTACTAAAGTTTAGTCAATATTTTTCCTAATTTTACTTTTTCTGTTGTTTTTGTCTCTTGCGGGTCTAAATTCCGTGTATGCCAATTATGCGGAGTAGAAGAGAACCCTTGTTTCCATACGACCATGAATTAGAGCGTACACTACGCAATATGAATCGAAACTTGGGTATTAATGACGATGATCCCAACCAGGACATTCCATCTCCAGTTTATGCTCATGGTCGGTTATAACCTGAAAATCGTGGTGAAGATGAACAAAGGGGACAACACCACGCTCCACGCCCTCAAGAGTACTATAGGGGTTATGATAACATCGCAGACTCTGATGGGCCACTTGTCTTGCCCCCTCTAACACACGGCCACACTTTTGTGGTAACCAGTAGTCTGATGCAAATGCTCACTGCCAGAGGTTTGTTTTCAGGGCTACCTTCTGAGGATCCACATGCCCACATCGCTAAGGTAAGGGCAGTGTGCAAAAGTTGTGGAGGGAGGCCCGATTTGAATATGGATGTAATAAGGCTAAGAGTATTTCCTCTTTCACTGATGGGAGAGGCTGCTATCTGGTTTACTGAGCTCCCTTATAACTCAATCTTCACTTGGAATCAACTGAGGGATGCTTTCTTAGTACGTTACTACCCGGTCTCTAAGAAACTAAACCACAAAGACAGAGTGAACAACTTTGTAGCACTACCGAGAGAGTCAGTTAGTAGTTCTTAGGATAGGTTCACTTCATTCTTGAGAAGTGTCCCCAATCACCGCATTGATGATGAGTCACTGAAAGAATACTTCTATCGGGGACAGGATGATAATAATAAAGCGGTGTTGGATACAATAGCGGGTGGTTCTTATGGGGAGTGTACTTATGCCGAGATTTCTGAAAAGTTAGAGAAAATCTCCCAAAATAATAAAGCTTGGAGTACTAGGAAGTCAGATACTGGAAGAAACACCTTCGCAGTACAATCCTCACACAATCCAGCCACAGACGAGATTCGTGAAGAGATGGCTCAGATGAGAACTGAGCTTGGGTTGGTATTAAAACATGTCACTGGGGTGCAGAAAAGGTAAATGCAGTGAACTACTTGTCTAAACCACCACCGCCAAATGATGAATATTATTATGAGGAGGATTCCTATGCGGTGAATGAGCAGACGGGGGGTTTCCGACCGAACGCCCAAGGCTCCAATCAGGAGAATTGGCGCCAAGGTCAAGGAAACCAAGGTCGGAACTATGGTAATTATAACCGCGAGGGTCATTATGTCCGAGATGGGAATTACAACCGTGACAACAACTTCAACCGGGGTAACTATGGTAACAGAAATGATAGGAGTGGGCCCTATGTTCCTCCTCAAAATTGTGAACTTGATCCTAGGGATGGTGGAGGTAGTATGGCGCGAGTTGAGGATATGTTTCACAAAATGATGAGGAGGTTCGATGCTAGTGATGAACACACTAAAGAGTTAAGGAGTGACTTAGCGAGTATTGGGCAGAAAGTTGATACACATGCAATCTTGATTAAGCAGCTTGAGTTGCAAATGACCTAATTATGTGAACACACGGCAACCGGGCACTCTCCCTAGCAACACTGTCCAAAATCCGAAAAATGATGGACACTGTATGGCAATCACTACTCGGGGTGGTAAGCAGACCATTGACCCACCTATGCCGTCTGATGTAGAAAAGGTGATAAGAGATGATGATAAGGTGGTGGAGGTTAGTGGTGAGTTAGAAGATAAAACGGGAAAAGATGTTGAAGTACCCAAAAAGGTGACTCCCATGCCTAGACCACCACCTCCCTTCCCACAAAGACTAGTGAAAAAAACCGAGGATGGTAAATACCGGCGTTTTATAACGATGTTGAAACAGCTTTCCATCAATGTCCCTTTGGTAGAAGCTCTGGAACAAATGCCCGGTTATGCCAAGTTCATGAAAGATCTGGTTACGAAGAAAAGATCGGTCACTTTTGAGGATGATGATAGAATGCAGCACTGTAGTGCTATTGCTACAAGATCTCTAGTGCAAAAGAAAGAAGATCCGGGTGCTTTCACTGTTCCTTGTACAATCGGGTTATTACATTTTGTGAAAGCATTATGTGATCTTGGGGCAAGCATAAATCTCATGCCCCTCTCGATTTACAAGAAGTTGGGTTTGGGTGACCCAAAGCCCACTGCGATGCGGCTACTGATGGCCGATCGAACAGTAAAAAGGCCTATTGGGATACTCCACGATGTGCTAGTAAAAGTGGAGTCGTTCATATTTCCGCTTATTTTGTTATTCTTGATTGTGAGGTCGATTTTGAGGTGCCTATTATTCTTGGGAGGCCATTCCTTGCTACGGGTAGAGCCTTGGTTGATATTGAAAAAGGGCAGATGAAATTTCGGTTGAACAATGAAGAAGTGACCTTCAACATTTGTAGGTCCATGAGGCAGAGTGGTGAGCTCCAATCGGTGTCTGCCATATCCTACAAAGTTGAAAAGTCATCTGAGGTACAAATTGAAGAACGTCTGGGTGTTGAAGCACTAGCGGCAGTGATCATGAATTTTGATAGCGATTGCATTGAAGAGTATGGGTCATTGGTCGCGGCACTTGATCGAGGTGATGTTCGGTTTAAACCGAAGAAATATGAGTTAGATATGAAGAATCGCGAGTCTCCACCCGCGAAACCATCTATAGAGGAGGCTCCAAATTAGAACTAAAAGCTCTCCCACCTCATCTAAGGTATGAATTCTTAGGAAATGGTGACACTTTATCGGTAATCATTACATCAGATCTGAATGTACAACAAGTTGATAGTTTGGTGAAAGTGTTAAAAAGGTTCAAAAGAGCGATTGGGTGGACTATTGCGGATATTATTGGGATCCCTCCCGGTATTTGTTCTCATAAAATCCAACTCATGCCCGATCATAAGACAAGTATTGAGCATCAGAGACGCTTAAATCCACCTATGCAAGAGGTAGTGAAGAAGGAAATTATTAAGTGGTTGGATGCTGGAGTAATATATCCGATCGCTGATAGTAGTTGGGTATGCCCTGTTCAGTGTGTACCTAAGAAAGGGGGAATGACTGTGGTCCCCAATGAAAAAAATGAACTTGTTCCAATGAGACCGGTGACTGGATGGAGGGTGTGTATGGACTACCGGAAATTAAATGCATGGACCAAAAAAGACCATTTTCCTATGCCCTTCATGGATCAGATGTTGGATAGACTTGCCGGAAAAGGGTGGTACTGTTTTCTTGATGGTTATTCGGGGTACAATCAGATTTCTATTGCACCGGAAGATCAAGAGAAAACCACCTTCACTTGCCCATATGGGACCTTCGCGTTCAAGAGAATGCCGTTTGGGTTGTGCAATGCACCCGCCACATTTCAGAGATGTATGATGTCGATATTCTCCGATATGGTGGAGGACACTATTGAGGTGTTTATGGATGATTTTTCTGTGGTTGGTGACTCCTTTGAGCGGTGTTTGAGTCATTTATCTGAGGTTCTTAAGAGGTGTGAAGACTGCAATTTAGTACTAAATTGGGAAAAATGCCACTTCATGGTGAAAGAGGGTATTGTATTGGGTCATCGCATTTCAGAGAAGGGTATAGAGGTTGATCGAGCTAAAGTTGAGGTAATAGAGAGACTTCCCCCACCTATCTCTGTAAAAGGTGTGAGAAGCTTTCTTGGCATGCAGGTTTTTACCGGAGGTTTATCAAGGATTTTTCAAAAATTGCGCATCCTTTGTGCAAGTTGCTTGAGAAAGATTGTAAATTTTATTTTGATGAATCCTGTCTTAAGTCATTCGGTGAGTTGAAAGAAAAGTTAGTGTCTGCACCCATCATTATTTCTCCGGATTAGAGCATTCTATTTGAGGTGATGTGCGATGCTAGTGAGGTTGCTCTTGGTGTGGTATTGGGACAAAGAAGGGACAAAATCCTTCATCCCATTTACTATGCTAGTAAAGCCCTCAATGAAGCCCAAAAGAACTACACAGTGACTGAGCAAGAGCTCCTTGCAGTAGTCTTTGCTTTCGAGAAATTTCGCTCCTATTTGCTAGGCACTAGAGTTATAGTGCATACTGATCATTTTGCTTTGAGATATTTGATGGCAAAGAAGGATGCGAAACCGAGGTTGATTCGTTGGGTATTACTATTGCAAGAATTTGACTTTGAGGTGAGAGATAGAAAAGGGACCGAGAATCAAGTCGCTGATCACTTGTCCCGTTTAGAAGATGAAGCAATGAGAGAGTTGGGAGATAAGACTGAAATTGATGATACTTTCCCCGATGAGCATGTATTGGCCGCCTCTCAAGACTTGATTCCATGGTTCGCAGATTTTGCGAATTATCTGGCTAGCGATATTGTCCCACCGGACTTGTCCTTTCATCAAAGGAAAAAGTTCATGCATGATGTTAAAAAGTTCTTTTGGGATGAACCATACTTGTATAGGAGTTACGCCGATGGGCTTATTCGGCGTTGTGTGCCGAAAGTTGAGATGTTGAGTGTTTTGGAGGCGTGTCATTCTTCGCCAGTAGGTGGGCATCATAGTGGTATCCGGACAGCCCACAAAATCTTACAATGTGGCTATTATTGGACAAGTATCCATCAAGATGCTCATGAGTTTTCCAAGGCATGTGATAGATGCCAAAGAGATGGTGGCATTTCGAGGAAGCAAGAGCTCCCTTTAAATCCCATTCTTGTGATCGAATTATTTGATGTATGGGGCATTGATTTTATGGGCCCTTTTGTGAGTTCTCATGGGATGAAGTACATTCTAGTAGCGGTTGATTATGTGTCTAAATGGGTGGAAGCTATTGCACTCGCAAATAATGAAGGGAAGAGTGTCACCGCGTTCTTGAAAAAGAATATATTTTCCCGATTTGGCACCCCAAGGGCTATTATTAGTGATGGGGGATCCCACTTTTGCAACAAATTGTTTAAGGGATTATTGGAGAAATATGGTATTCGCCATAATGTGGTCACTCCTTACCATCCTCAAACTAGTGGGCAAGTTGAGTTGTCAAATAGGGAGATCAAGCAGATTTTGTCAAAAACGGTGAACGCTAGTAGAACAGATTGGTCAAGGAGGCTTGATGATGCTCTTTGGGCCTACCGGACAGCATACAAGACTCCCATAGGTATGTCCCCATACCAACTTGTATATGGGAAGGCTTGTCACTTACCGGTTGAATTAGAGCATAAAGCCATGTGGGCAATGAAGAAGTTGAAATGGATTGGAATGAAGCTGCAGAACAGAGGTTAAATGGGTTGAATGAGCTCGATGAATTTCGCCTAAAAGCTTATGAAAGTTCAGCCCTTTACAAAGAAAAGATGAAGAAGTACCATGATCAAAAGATTGAGAAACGCGATTTTATGGTTGGGGATTTGGTGCTTTTATTCAATTCTAGGTTGCGCTTGTTTCCAGGAAAACTCAAGTCCAAATGGACTGGCCCTTACTTGATCACCCAACTATTCCCTCACGGAGCGGTTGAGTTGGAAAACAAGGAGGGTGTGCGGTTTAAGGTGAACGGACAACGAATCAAAATCTATCTGGGGCATGCTGAAATGGCAAATGAAGTGATCGAGGCATACCATCTTGATGAAGTCTGAGTAATCAAGTGTCCTCCGTCGTGCCGCGACGTTAAATCAAGCGCTGGTTGGGAGGCAACCCAATATGTATCCTCTAAGCCAACTATAGTTTTTTTTATGACTTTCTAGTAATAGTTGCATTTTCTTTGTTTTTCGTTTTGTTAGAAGTGTTGGCTAGAGCGTAGTTTAGGGTCCGTGTCCAATAAGTGTCCAGATAAATACAAAAAGAATAGCTTAATGGGTGTTAAATTTGCAGGTAGCACATCACCAGAAAAATCTGCAGAAAATTGGTCTGCAGCACTCATTGACGGATCCATCGACGGACCGTCACGCATGCGACGGACCATCGCAGGAATCCATCGTGCCCAGGTAAGTTTTTCTATTTCTTTTAAATTAGGGCACCCATGACGGAATCCACGACGGACCGTCACACTTGTGACGAACCATCGACGGGGACTCGTCGTATCAATACCCGTCAACCCGACCCAACCCGACCAGCGAATATTAAAAGTTTTTAAACCTTTTAACTTCCCACCTCTTCATTTCAACCGTTTCTTTCCCTCATTTCTCCCATTTCCTCTCTTTTCAACTCCCTACCACTCTCATTCTCTTCCCAAACTCCTGATTCACCATCCCTTCCCAAATTCCCCTAATCTTCCCTCTCCCAATCTCCTTGTTTCTTCAAGTAATCTGCTGGTCGGAGCCTTCTGTTCTTCTGCTGATCTTCAGAGTTGTGTGCCTCACCCTGTTTTCATCTTCTCCAAGTCTCAGGTATGTGGTTCTTATCTCTAACCCATCTACATTTCATTTTTGTTTTCACATACTACATGCCAGTTTCTGAATGTTGGGTCTTCGAATTTTGACCCCTATTGTATGCTAAGAACTCATCCCGTTCATCCTACATGCCTTAAGACCCGTCATATAAGTAAAAAATGATGTGGGTATTGGGTTAACTAAATCAAAAGGGGGGAATATGTTTCTGAAACTTGTTCTGACCTAGGTTGATAGTCCTCCAAATTGGCATGCTAAAACTCGAGAAACTATTGCCTTAGAATTGCTAGTTTGCTGGGTATTTGGGTTAGAAATTGTGGGTACGTAGTCTTTCGATTGAAATTTTAGGGGACGATTGAGGCATCCTCAGTTCTGTCACTGAAGGACAGAACGAGACCCCGTCGACGGACCGTCATGGGGTCCGTCCCACCAATCCCCGATTTATTTTCTCCAAGTGTCCAATGACGTACCTCTACCACGGACCGTCATACCCTCGACGGTCCGTCCTGCATAACCGTCATGGTTGTCAGAGACCCTACTCCTAAGGGTCTCAAAAAAATTTCTAAGTGTCAAATGACGGACGTCTACGATGGACTGTCGTACCCTCGACGGTCCGTCCTGCACAACCGTCATGGTTGTCAGAGACCCTATTCCTAAGGATCTCAAAATTTTCTCCGAGTGTCCAATGATGGACATCTACGACGGACCGTCGTGCCCTCGACGGTCCGTCCTGCACCACCGTCATGGTTGTCAGAGACCCTCTTCCTAAGGGTCTCCAAACTTTTTCTAAGTGTCCCACGACGGACCTCTACGACGGGCCGTTGTGCCCTCGATGGTCCGTCCTGCTTAACCGTCATGACTATCAGAGACTTTCTTTCTGAGGGTCTCCAAAAATTTTCTTAAGTAATTCATGACGGTCCGTCATACTCACAACGGGCCGTCAATTGGTCCGTCATGCTTCACAGACACTATAGCAATACCATTACAGTTTTGATTTTACGTTTGTTGTTTTTTTCTTTGCATGTCTTGTTTGCTTCTACTGGTACTAATTGTTATTCTTTCCATGTACTTACACTTATGGCACCAAAGCAAGATCGAGTTTACGCACGAGGGCATTCAAAGTTCGTCGCCCCATCTTCCCGACTGGTCATTGGCTCTGACGATGAGCGTGACCCCGAGTACGTGCCCCCAGGCACTGTCACTCCTGCACGGGCTGCACGCGTCACCAGAGCCACGCCCACGAAGGTGGCGTCTGGCGTAGTCACTGCCTCCCAGTCTGACGAGGAGCGCACACTGACCGGCACGCCTTCTGGGTCTGCTACACACACCAGGGATGCTTCCGGTTCTGAGGAAGTGTTGGGTTCAGAAGAAGTCTCCGGGTCTGAGCAGGCTTCTGCTCCAGCCACTGCATCCCAGTCTGCCTCGTCTGATGAGACCGACAGTGCTGATTCCACTCCAGCACCACAGACTGGAGTCCCCGCCCCGGTTGCCGACCAGCCCAACCGGTGGTGTGTAGAGGGGCAGTATCAGGTGTACTCCGACGCCAAGCTGCCGAACGATAAGGGAGTCATGACCCGGACCCTTACACTGGAGAGGCAGGTCCTTAAGGGGAGTCTCCCCACCATGCCGGATATCCATGCACTCTTCACCAGGCACCGGCTAGATTGTACGGCTCGCGCTTTGGGCCGATACAACGAGGAGTTGGTCTGAGAGTTCTACGCCTCGTATGTGGCGACTCTCTGATCCCAGATTGATAGGCGGGCTGCCCCCGCCAAACAGGCCCCACTTGATCACATCAGAGTCTGCGTCAAGCGGGTAGACATCTCCTTGCCAGCCATCCGCCGGTATCTATACGGCAAGGATGTTGATTCCACCAGGACCCCTCTCACCGCCGAGTTTGACTATCGGTGGAAACTTGTTAAAGATGGATGGTTCTTGCACGAACCAGCGCTGAGAGAGACCACCAAGAGGTGGATGGCCCAGCATTTTTCTATTGATGGAGAGGCTGCTGACTGGGTACTGGAGCCTAAGGGAGCCATCAAGAAGGCTAACTTAACCTTCACGGCCAAGTTTTTATGGTTGATAGTCCGCCACTGCCTTTCCCCCACTGCTGCAGATAATATAGTTACATGGGATCGCGCAGTTCTGATGGCAGCGATGATAGAGGGGTTTGAGGTCGACTTCGCTTGGCTTCTTCAGGAGGTCATGCACGAGAGGGCCTTCAAGGTCACCACTACTTACCCATTTCCGTGCATGGTGTTTTCTTTGTGCAGGTCCGCAGGTGTGCCCATTTGGCACATAGATCAGCTCAAGACCCCGCAGGGCAATGTTGATATCGTCCTCATCAGGGATGAGGCCAATGAGTTGGCTCCACACAGAGGGCCCTGCCCGGAGGTGCCTCCGCTTGGTGAGAACCTAGCACATACAGTAGAGCAAGCCCGAGCGGCTACCCAGGCTACATCTGAGCCTACTGACACCACCCCGGTCGAGTTTATCCAGGGTGGTAGCACCGCCCCGAGCTCCTCTCGCTCGACTCCTTCCACTACTCTGGTCCCACTTGCTAGGGTCCAGAAACTCGAGGCCCAGATGGCCACACTTCTGCATCACATACAGCCTTGGATGCAGAGGTCTATTGCTGAGGCGGAGGAGCGCATGGAGCGGAAGATGGCCCAGCATACGGAGAGGAAGATTATGGAGGTTCATCAGCGCTTGGACGCTTTTGAGTTGCGGGTGCTAGCCCGGCCAGCTCCTTCGGTGGACGTGTCGACCCTTCAGGCTGTGGTAGAGAGTCTGAGAGCGGATCTGGATACGATTCTAGAGGCTAGGGTGCCCGAGTCTGAGGCCCCTTCTGCAGAGCCTACTGAAGACACAGTGATGGCTGCCTTATTCGCCACTTCAAATGTGCCACCACCTCTCCCACGAGAGCATGCCAAAAGGCATAGGGTTCGAGACGAGGATGAGGCTAGGGCAAGAAAGAAGGAGCGCCGAGAGATGGAGGCTGCGAGGAGAGCCTCGATTGCTGATGAGGAGGCCCGTCAGATGAGACTATAGAGTTGCCGGGGGGCATCTAGCTCCAGAGTTGTTGAGATGGAGAGAGGCACTACTGATGGTGTTGTTGCTGCTGAGGACACTACTGAGGGTGTCCAGACTACAGAGGGAGTGGGTTCTGGGACACCGGACCCACCAGCTTGTTGATCGCCGGCGCTTTGCGCCTCAGGTTTGCTTCACCTATCACTCGCTTAATTTAGATTCTTTTTATGCATTGGGGACAATTGCATATCTTTTTTGTTGGGGGTGGAGTAAATGGAAAGTGTGTGTTAGGGTGAAGTCTGAGTAGCCCAATTCACGATCCTCTCTTGGGGTTTTCTTGCCTGTGTTCTTTTTCCCCAAGAGACTGATTACTTTTATTGTTGAACCGGCATGTTTATATATTGTGTACGTAGTATAACTCTGAAGCATGATGGCTAAAACAGAAATGATATCCTGATGTAATAAAAATGATGCATGACTAGGCATAGTAATTGATAAATGTGTGGCTCTAAGCATGACATAGAGATATACTACTGCATGATCCTGAATCTAAGACTCGAACTATGTGTCTGATAATCTGGTAATGTAATGAGATGTCAAGTGAGTGTGAGGAAAATTCGAATGATCCACCATTGATACTGAGCTAGAACTTGCCTGGGTAGTCTTGCTAAAAGTAAGCCGAAATAAACAATTAGGAAAGGATCATAGGCCCTTGTTCGAAATAGTCAATCTTGAGCCTAAAATAACAGAAAACCAAATGAGGTTAATCCCTTATTGATCCAAATGATTTGAGCTTAAACTAGATCTTTCTTTTTCACCCCAACTGATCTTCTCTGGGAACAATGTGTTGGCCTTGGTCCCTCCTTGGACATGTGCACCTCAGTTTATGCCAAAAGCATAAGTTGAGGGTGGCTAATGCAGAAAGCAACCTTGTCGTGGCCCTGACCCAACCATGGGTATTGTGAACCTTGACTCATGGCAAAATCATGAGTTGAGGGTGGCTGTTATAAGGAATACTCCGGAAAGTGGGGTTGAAAGAATAAAGAGGAAGAAAGAACAAAATAAAAAAGTGATATTTTTTATAATATATATATATATATATATAAATAAAATAAACGCAAGAAAAGATAAGAGTCACTTACACAAAAGGAGAAGAAAGGGAAAATAGCAAGGTGAAAGAAAATTGAGGAAATAAGGCGAAATAAAATGATAAAAAGGTGGTACGCTTAGTCGATATTTCAAGGAGGGCAATAAGTCACTAAAGAATACCTAAATATACCATACCTGACCCTGAGCCTATGTTACAAGCTAAGAAAGTCCTATCGTGATCCTAAGAGTTGTTATGGCGAACTTAAAGCAGTGAAATAAGGGCAAGCTTATGGCAATATGTATAAATGAGTTGTGAAGTTGTTCTGAGAGCGAGTGTTGAAAAGTAATCCTTATACTCAAACTGAAATCATTGTGTGAAAAATGAGGATGTTATTTTGAAGTGAGGACACTAGTTGCAATACCGGAAAAATTAGCACCTTGGTGAGAAATTGAAGAGGATAGGTGTCAGTGCGTAGTGAGTCTGTGTCATGGTCTGATCCACATAATTCAAGCCTAATAGTGATAGCATGCATGAACATAATGAGAATAATCGGGATTGATAGCCAAATGATTGCGAAAGCTAAAATAAGGATACTCTTGTACAAAGATTTTGTAGTGAGTCATAGTGTGTCGCTTGTGGACAAACAACGAATTTAAGTTGAGGGTGTTGATGTACCGTGGTTTCACGGTACTTTTAATGCTTTTTCCTTAAGTTTAGTGTGTGTCCAAAGCCTTTTTGTATTGATTTTTGATGTAGGTTTCTCTTTATTTGCAGGAAATCTGTCCAAAGGAGAACGCGGAGGTTTTGAGCAGAAATTGCAGAAGTGACCACCTACGGAGCTCACGACGGTCCATCGCGACTGTGACGGTCCATAGGTGGCACCGTAGTGAAAAGAGAGTAGCTGCTGAAGGAAGATGGGGAAGTCTGACTAAGTGTGGGACTACGGAAGCTCACGACGGACCGTCATAGCCACGATGGTCCGTCCTGCTTGTTCGTCGTGATTGTCAGAGACTAGTCCCAGTACCCAATTCCAAGAAGTTTCTAAGTATTGTGGAACGGAACCCCTCGACGGACCGTCGTGCTTGCAACGGTCCGTCAGACCTGTCCGTCGAGGTTAACAGAGTTGATGAAAGAAACAGCAGAGATTAGAGTTTAAGTATGGAGCGATGGAGGCCACGATGATCCGTCGTGGCCACGACGGTCCGTCACATGGGCCGTCGACTCAGACGCGTTTTGGACAGATTTTCCTTAATTAGATTCCTTCTTTTATTAGGTTTTATTTTATTATAAATAGTCCGAAAAACCTCGTTTTTGGGGTTAGACTTTTGGATATTTTTTAGTTCTCTTGTTTAAGTATTGAACTATTGATTTTGGTATTTGATCATACTTTTTCGAAATCGATTGTTAGTGTTTTTGTGAATTATTCAAGTGAATTTCTGGATTTTCTTCCTTCTCATTAAAGTACGTGCATGAATTCTTATATTATTAATATGAATTGTTTGATTATGACCATGGGTAACTAAACTCCATAACTAGGGTTGTGGGAACCATGGGTAAATAGCAAGGTAAAATCTAGCTAAAATAACAATTCTGGAATAGTGTCTTGCATGTATTGATAATTCTTTCGTTTAGAAGTCTTTTTAACGGATGGCCAACGTTAGAACTCGCCTTAATGCTACTTGTCGTACCAAGAGGTAGATAATAGGAAAAGAATTATCAACGTAGATTTAGTGTATACTATCTAATAGGCTAGTGTTGGTTGGTACGAAGTAACAACTTAGTCAAATATCGATTACGATGCTTAATATGAGGTAAAGATTAGGTTTAGTAAAGCAACACATGTAGACGGACCAAGGTGCGGAGTGAAATTCTCTAGATGCCGGACCAAGGATTTAGAGATACCTTACTTATCACTTTACATGCAAGATATTAGGAAAGAATTGTTATAGCTAGAATTACCGAGTTAGGAGCCTGTGGGGAACACTTAAGCCCTAGTTACTCTCATCACTTGATTAAACTCCAATACTTGAACCTGTTAGTTGATTACTTTAATTTAGTTAATTACGTTTATTAATCAAAAAACCCTTTAGTTATTTATTTTCGGAAAAGAATTGACTAAATAGAAGTAATAATAGAATAACGTTAAGTCTGAACCATTTTTTTCGTGGGATCGACCCCAACCTCATTAGTTGGGTTCTTTACTTGATACGACCGCTTTACTTCTTATTTGAGAAGTAAATTTGAGCGTATCAATTATGTACACATTGAATATTAAAATTCAAAACACACCTCAAAGATATCCATGCATCTTAAATAATAAATTTTGATGAAAAAATGACTACTCATGCAACATACATATGTGGTGTCAAATATTTACTTCAACAAATTTAAAACAAAAGCTAACTCAGATGGAGAGTATATGTTAATTTAAGTCAAGTGAATATAATTATCCCTAGATCCATTGATCCAATCAAATATTACTCAATTTACGAGAATCCATACAGATAACTAAAACTAGAGATTAAACTTTAATGACTTGTATTAATTTCATCTGATAGGGAGGAAGGTCTAAGCCAACACATGAACTTAATACTTCACTACAACTTAGTCATGAAGACCATAGAGAATAATCTCTATCACCACTATATGTTAGTCGAGTAATTTTTTGGTAAAATTAATTTTTTAAAATACAAAGAAATATCTAAAAATACCATTTGAACGACCTCAAATTATCAAAACACCGCATAACAATAAGTATTTTAAATTTGTTTATCTCTAATGAACCTACCGAATTTCAGATCAATCAGAGTTAAAAAATAATATTTATCTCCAAGCAATGATCAAATTAAGATTCAAACAATCTGAGGAGAAATAATCATATCAACATCCTTATCGTATATCCATTTATGTCAACTCATCACGTGTAATCATGCACCACATATAATATAAAAAGAATCAATATAAAGGATGTCATTCATACTAAATCACATTTTAATTTCAAAGAACAACTTTAAAATCATTTTAACGACCTCATAAAATATAACCACATAGCAATGAGTACTTCTTAATAGGTCGTTATCAATGAACTTACCATATTTTAGGTCAATTGGAGTCTATAAAAATATTTATTTCCAAATCTATGACCAAATTCAAATTCAAGTGATTTAAACATCCTTAGGAATTAAAATAATATAACCTACATTCTTATCACATATCAATTCATGTCAAATAATCATGTGCAATCATATTCCAAATTTAACATAAACACAAGTGATATAAAGAATGATCTTATAATATTCAAATCAAATTTTAATCAGATAAACTATTCAAACCCATCTAAACGATTTCGTTGGAACCATCAAATTTCAAGTCATTCGGATATCATAAAATTCATGACCACATAAACTATGACCAAATTTGAAAAATAATCGTTTTAGGTATAGTTAAAGATTAAAATAACATGATTCAAATTTTCATTCTCTTTTAATAATTATCTCATGAGTATAAGACATACTTGTGTCCTTTCTTTCAGATAAGACACATAGCTAACATCTTTACAACATTTTGGTCTCTCAATTAATACACTTGAGAATTCAAGATATTATATTTCTCCCTTTACACCGGTGAAAATCCTTAATATCTCTTCTCATGAATTAATATCTAAAGGTAAATATCTTTCCAACTAAACAAACCTTTACTAGTATACATTTATGAAGAACAATACATACATGATACATTGAGGATATTCTAACGACTCAAATAAATAGACCACTTTCGTAGATCCTAATCATTTATCATAATTCTCAATTCACATATTGTAATCTCAAACATATGAAATATTAAGAATTCCTAATAATTTTTCAAATAATTAAACCATTTTAGTGGTATTTATTTATGCATTATATAATTCTTAATATATATTATATGAGTTCATATATTCACGTGAGGAAGAAATTATATGCTCATGTAACTAATATAAGAACAATTAACCAGACCGCTAAAACTGCTAAACAACACAAGGCAATCAACTTAGACCTTATAGTGGATTAAACGCAATCGTTCAAAACACATCTCGCACGTGCAACTACTTTGAAAACCCAAAAAAAAAAAAAAAACTTTTCTCCCACCTTTAAATGTGGCAGACAACTTTATTTTATTTTGTTTTCTCAAAAAAAATAATTTACAAGCAAAAGTTAAAAGGTTGGTTTTCACGTGGGTTGAAAAATAACCCATTCTAGTTGCCGCCGAATTAAGGTCACAAATAGCACATAATATTTGTTGGTTATCACATAGGTAAGATATGAACTTTGAACACGACAAAGAAAAAATATCATATTTTTCCTTATGCGAGGATTGAACAGATTATTACCGTCACATCAAATTTATCTCAACCCTATTAATTTTCCATGCTTAAAATATCAAAGCAAGCTTAAAATATAACATACTCATGCATTTATCACACATATATACACATACGTTACCAGTTATCTTTTTAGATGCAAGCAACGCTCTTGATGCCATTGTTGGAAAAACATATATGCACAGCGGAAACATATTAAGATCTTTACTACTTACATGAATAATAGATAATCAATACCGTTTACGCTAGAACACATAAACATACTGAAATTAATTCGATAAATACCTCTTGAAGCGTGAACACATACCTTCAAGCGAATCTACAAGATAGACGGACCTTCAAGCGAATCTACCAGATAGTCAATAGCTATGGTCTTCTACAGTGATCCCAAATCACATCCGAACTCTCTCAATACTTGGGTGGACAAGTATCGAATAGAAAACTAATTCCTCTATTTTCTAGATTAGGAGAATCCCTATTTATAGAGATTTCTTGCTAATCCAAAAAGGACTAGAAAACCTAGTTTTTCTAGAAGACTATAAAAAACTATATTATTTTTACTTTTTTTTATAGAAATAGGATTCTGAGTTCTAGTTAAATATGGGAACTACAGGACCACCAAATTAATTATCGAGACTTCCTATTATGGAAATAATTTCAAATAATTAATTTGAATAATTCTTACCATAATAAATTACAAATCATTTCACTAGAAATTCGTAATTGCACTCCTCTATTTATATTTCGTAATTCCCCATTAAAAACTTATGTAATTCCCCATGTTAAGATTTCAGATAGTAGCCAATAAATTAAATGACTGACGAATTTAACTTAATAATTAATTTCCTTTAGATCATTGCTTAACTTATTTCATGTGTCGGATTCATAAATCCACTTGCAAGGTTTGACACAATGAAAACTTATAAGTTTCTCAAAAAGTCATATCAATCAATCTCTATAACGAGACATGGATTCCATCAACTAAATCATTATTTCTCCAATATATATTATTATCATCCAACTTACCAGGCATATTGACACATCTCAGAATCTCACGGTTTAATAAATCAAAAGGATAATTAATATATACATATCATAATAGTTATATCAGGATTAAGAGTATAAGTACATTTAATATTTTAGAGAATATGTTTTTATTCAGTCAGTCGAAAACAACTATCTCTACTCAGTCTCGTTCAATACATACAAAATTTACTAGCACAAGAAGTTGGAACTATATTGTTCCCATAATCAGGATAAATTACATACAATCTTGTGCTACAATCGTACCCAATGGCATGTCCAATTTCCATCCTAGATTGAGAATAAAAAACATTATACTTATAAGAACCGATGATTTAATCTTTTGTGTATAAGCTAAAAATCTACACACTAAATCATCTACTATATAAGTAAATAGACACCATAAACGAATATACGATCTATTGAAATTGAACAAATATTTATTCTCTACTAAATATTATTTCTTAATATATGATTAATAGTATACATCCGAACATCAACAACATAACAAAGGACCAATTCTCCCGTGTCAAATATCCGGAGAATACAAATAAAGGTTAGCACACACCGATAAAATGTTGGCTTTGTGGACATAAGAAATTAATGCATCATAGTTTGCACTGCCTGACTTGCCTCTTGTAGGAAAAAATACATCCATCGATGCGGTGAACTATACCTGATAATTGGTCATTTAACTATATTGTCTACAACTTTTATGATAATCATTTTTCAAATAGAGGCGATCTTTGCTTGCCAAAATTTTAAACCTCAAAAATACATAATGACTGAAAAAATTACTACTGTGCTCAATATTGACCTATTTAGCATTAAGCATATGAGAAACATACAACTCAATGAGCAACAGTAAAGTGGATAATATCCAAACAAAAACATTAGTAATTCAAGTATAGTATCAAATACAAATTACAAAGTATGTTACCTCATTTCAGTAGGTAGGCGTACACCACTATCTTTAGTGTATCCACTATTATGCACAAATAAAATGCTTTTGACAGTTGTGTGAAACAGGGCAAATGGAATTTATCACAGACATAGTTATAGATTTCAAAGACTCTGCTAACATACCCAAAGAGATTATATTGCTTCAACCCACAGAGATTTCAAGGATGTTGAATATTTTTGGGTGTGGAGACGAGGGCACACTATTGATTTCTCACAACTTGAATTTTATTATATCAAAGTAAAGACCCACTTCGGTCTTGCAATTTTTATAGGCAACTCTCTCTAATTTCTTACTCACTTGTTTGCTCTCTTGTTTACTTTCTTGGCTGCTTTCTTTCTTGGTTGGTTACAACTCAAACGGACCACCTCTATTTATAGGACGTGATGAAACAATCTAGCTAAACATATTTTTCTACTATATTCTAGAATATTCTTCAACTAGTTAATTCTAGAACTACCCTATCTAGAACATTTCTACACTATTCTCTCTAGAATACTCATTCTAGAGATCTTTCTTCAATTCTCCATACCTTCGGAATATTCTAGATTTTTCTTGACTTGTGTTAAGTACATAATTATGTTGGTGATGAGTTCTTAACACACACCCTCAACACCAATTTCATTTTTCCTTTGCGTCTATTGTGAGCGATTCTTGCTTTACAGGCATCAGTTTTGGAGTTTCATATACTCTTGTTTTCCATGAATTGTTATTTTCTCCTTTTGAAAATATCTCCTTTGTATGTGAGTGAGTTATACTTTTCACATACCTTTTCTTCTTGTTCACCCTCACTTCTTTGTCCTTCTTCTTCAAGTTATATTGTAGCTCTTGCTCTAATTTCATTGAATCTGGCAAGGAGATTTCGTTGTACCACCATGTTGGTATTTGTCAAGTACAACATAAGTTGTCTCGGTTGGCATGACGTATATTGATTCTAATCTTCTCCCTTCCATGATTGATGTGCTTGTAACTTTTAAGTTTTGATATACTTTTACGTCATTTGGTCTAAACAAGACACAGTTACCATAATCTGTTAGTTGCGATATAAATAATAAGTTCTTCTTCATACTTGGAACATGGTAGACATTTTGAAGTTCCACTTGTCTTGAGTTGTGATGAGGCACAAACACCGTCTTGCTAATATGAGTTATTGGCATTTTTGAATTATTTGCAGTAACCACCACTCGACTACCTTTATATTTACTCATGTTAATGAGATTTTTTTCATCACCAGTCATGTGATATCCTGAATCAACAATCCAATCATGTTCATAATCGACCAATTTCTCACTCACAGTTGCAAGTGCAATCTCCTCTTCTTTGTTAGAGTGACAGGTGACAAGCTCCTCTTGTTGATTAGTTTCTTCAACTGCATAAGAGGTCTCGAAATCCCAAACTTCTTCTTCATCTTTCTTATTTTGAATAGAAGTTGCTACATTACCATCAGCTTTCTTGTACCAGCAGTCTCTCGCATAATATCCTTTCTTTCCACAATTATTACACTTATTCATTTGCCGGTTGTTGAAGCCTTTCGCCTTCTTGTTTTGTCGTTTAGTTCTTTGATGTTGGATATCTTGGTCTCTCCCAGGCCGTGAGCTTTTCTCCTCTTATCTTTTTTGATAGGCTTGACTTTTGCTGAAGAGTTTTCGTCTTTTATAGTAAGACTTTATAATGGCTTCTACAAATCGTCTTCTTTTGCCAATAGATTTTCCAACTCAGATAAAGTTGGTTTTGTTGCCACCTTCGTGTGGCTGTAATTATGCCTCTATACTCTGGCCTTAGACCATGAATAATGATTCTCCTCATTCTTGTCTCTGTGAGAGCATTCTCTGTATCTAATTTTGATATTTCATGACATAAAGATTTTACCTTTGAGAAGTATTGACTGATCGTCATATTCCATTGAGAGATCGACAAAAGCTCATTTTCAAGCCTTTGTAATCTCGCATCATTCTTCTTTGTCACAATCATTGCTAAGGTGTCCCAAGCTTCTTTGGGTGTGTTGGTATTCTTAAGCCATTGTAGGAAATCATCTTCGATGGTTACAGTGAGAGCATACGTGGCCTTTCCAGCTTTGACCTTCCACCTTTTTGTTGCTTCAACATCTGTTGGTGGTTTGGAGTATGATTCACCAATGATATCCCATAATTCCTGACCGAGAAAGTAATATTGCATTCTCGTGCTCCATGATCCGTAGTTGCTTGCGTTGAGCAACTCAACGCTATTCAGAGTGCTTGCAAATTCTGCCATTGATAAGTGACTTGCAAATTGTAGCCTCCGACAATAGCTTGTATGATCTCCTTTAAGTTCTTGCCTCGCTCTTATCCACCAGGCTCTGATACCACTTGTTGAATATTTTTGGGCGTGGAGACGACGGGCACACTATCGATTTCTCACAACTTGAATTTTATTATATCAAAGTAAAGACCCGCCTCGGCCTTACAATTTTTACACGCAACTCTCTCTTATTTCTTACTCACTTGTTGTTAGTTCTCTTGCTTACTTTCTTGGTTGGTTACAACTCAAATGGAACACCTCTATTTATAGGACGTGATGGAACAATCTAGCTAAGCATATTTTCTACTATATTTTTTCAACTACTTAATTCTAGAACTATCCTATCTAGAACATTTCTAGACTATTCTCTCTAGAATACTCATTCTAGATATCTTCCTTCAGTTCTCCAAACCTCCGGAATATTCTAGATTTTTCTTGACTGGTCTTAAGTACATATAAGTTGGTGATGAATTCTTAACACAGGATAAGATGCTGCAACGAAGATTTCCAAGATTTCAAAATGAAACAGACTGCCCTCGAAAGAGAGTGGAAACAAACCATATCAAAAGATTCAGGGGCCATTATGCTAGATTGAAGAGGAAGCTCACATTAATCACCCACAAATATAAGTATGAGCCAATTAAGAAAATACAGCAACTACTACACTTTGTGAAAAGCTTTACCAATTTAATGAATTTAACAAACTGCGCGACTGGAGAAATGATGAACAAATGAATGGTAAGCTGATATTGTCCGACATTATATATACTCCCCGCCCCCACAATGTAAAATGGACCTTACTTGTTGTTACATAACCCTGTAAAACACTTATATATAGAAATCCACCACATACATTAACCTAAAATAATTAGTCGTAGATATGCACCATAAATATGGAAGAATAGTTAGTATATATACATACTGAATGTATACATTTATAATAACACTTTTCAGGTAACCATTATGCACTGGCATCTGAATCGCCAGTAGGACAAAGAGGAACAGGCTCAATTTCCATGTATGAACCGATTGACCGCATCATGCTAATTACTGGCCAGAATACAAGTACGTATCTTCTGCCTTGGACAACATCCACACACCTATAACCCATTAATGGGTGTACGACATTGCTAATGTTGCATACACCTCTTTCAACTGATTGTAAACTAAATTATGTGGTATATGAATATTCAACGCCATCAAAAATTGGGACCTCCAAGATACAAGTGCCAACATTGTGGAGCCATTTTATGGTATGAGGAATGGACGAACAAAAGTAACAATACAAGACAACAAAAATTCACATTTGTTGTATGGAAGGCCGAGTTCAGCTATCATTACCGAGTCAACCTCCAATCTACCTCAAAAATCTATTGGGCAAAGACTCTGTCCAACTGGTATAAGTTTTAGAAAGCATATTCGAATGTATACCTCCATGTTTGCATTTACATCCATGGGAGGCCGAGTAGACAAAGCAATCAATTGTGCAAAAGGACCTTACGTATTCAGGATTAGTAGTCAAAATTTTCATCACATTGGCTCGCTATTACCGGAACATGGTAAAAATCCTCAGTTTGCCCAGCTCTATATATATGATACTGACAATGAGATTGATGATAGAATCAATACTATGCAGGATGAGGAAGTTGAACCACAAATTGTATGGGGAATATCTGAAATGCTTGATGACCATAATGTTTTGGTAAAATCATTCCGGATGGCAAGGGATAAATATCGACAACAACCAGAATTTTTATTCCAACTACGCCTCCTATCAGAACGGAGCAACGATGGCCAACAATACAATACACCAACAACTTCAGAAGTGGCAGGATTAATAATTGGAGAACTCACAGATGCACACTTTCAGTGCGATGTTATTGTAGAACATCGGGAAAAAATGGTCTACAAAGAATCACTGATTTACACTCATCTTTCATGGCCATGAATTACCCATTAATACAGCCATATGTAGAAGATGGATATAGGCTTGGAATTCAGTTGGTGGATGTACGTAACAAATCATACGCGAGGAACAGCTTGAGCATGAGGCAATATTATTGCTTCAGAATACAACAACGGATTAATGAAGGACACACTCTTCTACAAGCTGGAAGGTTGTTGCGACAATACATGGTGGATGGTTATATGGCAACTGAAGAAGAAAGATCTTGGTATATCTGAAATAATCAACCAAAACTACGAATAGATCTTTTTGGGGGGTTGATGGATGCTATTGTTCGGGGAGATTCAAATTGTTCAAGGGTTGGGAAAACAATTATACTACCTTCGTCGCACACTGGTGGACTACGATACAGGGCACAAAATTATCAAGATGCAATGACAATATGTAGGTGGGATGGTTACCTGAATTTTTCCTTACGTTCACTTGCAACCCAAAATGGCCTGAAATTAATGAAATGCAATACTTGATATCACAAGATAACGATGGTAGACGGGTGGACATCATATGTAGAGTTTTCCAGATCAAGTTGTTTCAACTAATGCAACATCTTAAAAAGAAAAAGCCCTTTGGAAAAATTGTGGCATGTAAGTACCGTGTATTACATAATTTATATTACATTACAACTAATTCGTACAATACACAGCCTAAACAAGAGAGCATTTCAATAACACGGACTATGCATTTCGTTATAAACATATATATTACTTTATTCACAACCGTCCAAAGCGTTTAAAGAAACAACTTTATACGCAGGTATATATACAATTGAGTTTCAGAAAAGAGGATTACCACATGCGCACATACTGCTCTTCCTTTATGAAATATTAAAAATACCGTCATCAGATCATATTGACAAAGTAATATCAGTATAAATCCTTGATGTTGCAGAAGACCCAGCTGGCTATAATGCAGTCAAACACTTTATGATTCATGGATCGTGTGGAGACTTGAATCTGAAATGCCCATGTATGAAACATGGCAAGTGCACAAAACATTTTCCAAAGAAATACAATGATCATACCAATTTTCATACGGATGAATTCCCTATTTATAGGCGAAGGAACACATGTATTGAAATTATGAAAAATGGAGCCAAATTAGACAATAGATATGTTGTTCCATACAACAGGAACTTACTTGTCCTATTTGATGTACATATAAATGTTGAAGCATGCAATTACTCAAGGTCAGTGAAGTACCTATTTAAGTATGTTCATAAAGGGTCCAATAGAGCAACAAAAATAATAGAAAATACTGAAAGTATAACACACAATGATGAGATAAAAAATACCTAGATTGCAGATATATATATCGGCTACGGAAGCTTGCTGGAGGATTTTTCAATTTGACATACATCACAGGGAACTGGCACTTGAGAGACTACCTTTCCATTTAGAGGGACAAAACACCATAATATTTGAAGAATCAAGGAGGGTTGAATGCGCCCTAAGCAGACCTAATATAGAAAAAACAAAATTCACAGAATGGTTTGAGGCAAACAAAGAAAATGTCGATGCTAGAGAGCTGACATATTATTATTTTCCAACAATACGGGTATGGAATGCAAGAGACAAAAAATGGACCAGGAGGTAGAAGGGCAAAGCAGTTGGGAGAATCTACTTTGCCCACTCCGCCAGTGGAGAACGTTTTTATATGTACATGATGCTTAATTTTGTCAAAGGGTGCACTTCCTTCCAAAGCATAAGAACAGTCAACGGAGTAGAGCATAAAACATATGGACAGGCCTGCTACGCATTAGGCTTATTAGATGATGATAAAGAATGAAATGATTGCTTGGTGGAGGCTTCAGGTTAGGCCACTGGTAATGAATTGAGACATCTCCTTGTAACGATTCTTATGCATTGTCAAGTGTCAGATGCAAGATAACTATGGAAGAATAACTATGAAATATTATCAGAAGATATAGCGGCGATTCAGAGAAAGAGATTGCACATGAAAGATTTACAATTAAATGATAACTAAATTGAGGCGTACACATTGTTTGAGATTGAAAGCATCCTATTGAAGATGCAAAAGTTTTAAAGACATAGATGTCATGCCCCTTCCAGATTCGTCGTTACTTTGCATTGTAGGCAACCGACTAATAAATGAGGAGCTCGACTATGACACAAATTCCCTTAAACGGGAGCATGCAAAATCCTATGTAAATAGTTGCCAGCGTCAAGATTATGATGCCATAATAACATCCGTACAGAATGAAGAAGGCAGATTAATATTCATTCATGGCCATGGTGGTACTAGCAAGATATTTATATGGAATAAAATAATTTCTCACCTCCTATCACAAACAAAAATAGTTCTACCCGTTGCGACTTCTGGTATAGCAACTTTGTTATTACCAAATGGAAGGACGACACATTCACGATTTCATATTCCATTGGGTGTCACTACAGAGACAACCTGAGATATAAAACAAGGGAGCCAACTAGCTGAACTTTTAAAAAAACTTCATTGATTATCTATGATGAAGAGCCAATGGCAAATAAATTATATTTTGAAGCGTTAGATAGGACCTTGAGGGACATACTCCGAGACAGGTATGAAAATAGTGCAGACATATCTTTTAGGGGCCTAACACTCGTATGTGGTGGAGATTACCGACAAATACTATCGGTTATTCCAAAGGGGACTAGATCTGACATTGTTGATACAGCCTGAACTCCACTCACTTGTGGCCCTTTTTCTTTATTTATGAATTGAAGGAAAATATGTCTCACTCGTGAAAAACTAACAGGTACTGAGGCCGCAAAAATATCTTAATTCGACAAATGGTTGTTGCAGGTAGGAGAGGGATCAAATTATGATGCGACAAATAAGGACATGACGTTTGCATTGAACCATCTAGCGATCCTATCGGATCGATTGTGGTTGCGGCATATCCATCGCTATTGCAGAAGTACAACGACCCGGAATACTTGAAAGAAAGGGAAATCCTCATACCTAAAAATGAAATGGTGCATGAGTTACATGAAATAATTATGCAGATGATACCAGGGGAAGGAAGAACATATAGCTCAGATAATGTGTGTAAAGGAAGCGTGAACATAAACAAGAAAGATATATTGTACCCAACTGAATTCCTAAACAATCTACGCTTCCAAGGGATCCCTAACCATGACATACACTTAAAAGTAGGAATCCCTGTTATGCTTCTGGGGAACCTAAAAGAAACAAAAGGCCTTTGCAATGGTACAAGATTAGTCATCACGCATCTGGGTATTTGGTCTGTTAGCGCAAACATCATTTCTGGTAAGAACCTTGGATCACGTGTCACAATTCGAAGAATTATTCTGTCACGTAAAACAAAGTGGCCATTCAAGTTAAAAAGGCGCCAACTTCCATTGGCCACATGTTACGCTATGACAATCAATAAAAGCTAAGGACAAACACTACATCAGGTAGGTCTGTATCTACCAAAACAGGTATTCACACATGGACAACTGTATGTAGCCATATCTCGAGTAACAACAAGAGAAGATTAATTGTCCTAAATGCGGATGGCGACACAGAAGATCAAACATTCATTAAAAACATAGGGTGGTAGAAAGAGAAGAGGTATTCTTTTAAATTTGTGTTTTTCACGTGCTATGAAATAGTACCATTCAAATATACAATTCATAACAACCATTTCACAATATCATACATTCATATAGGTAGAGATACAACTAATGAATCGTGACGGAGATGGAAGCCAAACAAGGACGGCACAAAAGTTGCGCGCGAACAACATCTAGCCTACATAGAACAAGATCGGTCAGTTAGGCTGAATTAAAAAGACCACAAACACTTCTAGATAATAGAGACCATTTAAGTAATCACTTCCATATCTTTATCGGAGCGGCCAATACAAACATGTAACATCAGGCGTAGAAGTTGTATTGTATGTAGCTAATGTATGACTGTGTTAAAATACATAACTTGCACTTGCTGCGGAAACTTATGTACGCTTACAATGTCATCTGTCTACAAACAACATGTTTTATTATTACATATGATTATTTGATTACTTGTTAAGTCCAATGTGATACTAATTTGCTGCGGAAACTTATGTACGCTTACAATGTCCTCTGTCTACAAACATGTTTTATTATTACATATGATTATTTGATTACTTGCTATGTCTGACGTGATACTAATATACTGCAACTGACGAGACACTTAAGGAAGTATGAGGTACACAACATGGACAATTACAATTTCAGACGACATGAATTACAAATTACACACAAAATCCCAACTGAGCATGTGACTAAAAACAAGTAGTACAACAAACAAACAAATATATACATGAATTAGTTTATTAACATATACATCATAATAACTCTTTCCACAAAAGAAATAACAGACATGCATATATACATTCCATTACTACCATATGATGCATACAAAGTTAACACATTAGTTAAAAAGATAAAAACAGGAAAAAAATCACACCATTCAATATAGTACTGAAAACCAATAATTCGCGCAGGGCTCTTTACCTAGTCTATATATAAAAGGGAATACATTAATATGATAACATTAAATGACTACAAAAACGTAAAAAGGGTAAATAACAAAAATAAACAAACGTGTGAAGTTTAAAGAGAGAGAATATTTGATAAATTTAATACCTAACAACACTCTACAAAATATGGCACGAATTACTAAGCGTTAGATTGAGAAAAATCTAATAAAAAATTAAATCAAATACAAAAATTAAATATATTATTATGTGTGTTATTTAAAAACTTAGTTTGTAATTAAATATAAGTATATAGATATTTTGTTAATAGAAGCCTTAAGTAGTACACTTTTATAATTTTTTCAATTGTTGGGCTTATGTTTATCTCGAAAATATTATATAGTGATTTTTTATGAGTTTCAGAGCACGTGTCTTATTTAACACTTTTTAAATACATTTACAACTATCTAAATTTAAATCTATTTATCTCCTTTCGATTTTTTTACAAATAAACATCAAGAATTATGAAGAAAAAAAAGGAGAAACAAACTATATAAGAAAAGAACGTGAAAAGTGATATTTGTGAGAGAGGGAAAAAAACATAAACAAAATACTAATTTCAGTTAGTGCTATTTTTCACCATGTCTTGATCTTCTTGTTGTGTTATTTGATTTTGTGCAATTTGATGTGTTAAATAAATTTTAAGAAAATACAATGTAAGGGAGGGATAAATGAAGAGTCCGGAATTAAAATATTACTTTTTTCTCAAAATACAGAAAGAGTCACTCAATTTTTAATTTAATCAAAAAGACACTTTGATCCCTGTGCAGTGACATATGTTTTTGAATTAACTGTCGTTAGCGGCGTAAAATACATGCTCATCTCACTGCACAATCTACGTGATATATTTTGCAATTTTATTATTATTTTAATTCTTGTTGTCGATGCAGCGAGTTTGACACAATTTTTTGTTTTTAGAAAAAAATGATCGCTTTTTTAGTACACACTTGATCAATCTTGCAACTTTTCAATCTTGATCATTTCCATGTTCATTAACTTATAACTATACTACAGTTTACTTCTTTACTCTACTTTGCAGGATAACGAAATGAAGTGTATTAAATTGATTCAAAAATTGTCTTTGCAAAGTGGCTTTGTTAAAGTTTCAATTGCTTCTTTAATCTCAAATGTTCCTCAGAGTCCAATTGGTGTGTGGCATGCAGCATTGCATGTTTAAGTTTCAGAACTTATGGTAGGAGAGAGCTAAATACACCTTATGAAGTGGATTCTTAGCACTTTGTTTGGATTGTTGTTATGTATTGTTACATAATGTATTGTGTTGTATTGTATCATTTTAATGAATATAGTGTTTGAATAGACTGGATTGTTCTCTGCTGTTAAATTGGGTCACATATCCATAAATTGAGCTACTATGAAAAGATAAGGTAAAAGATGGAATATAATTATTAAATAATAAATAAAGATAAATGAGGCGTTAGAGATGGATATGAATATTACTGGTGCGTTTGGTGTTTGAGAAAAACATTTTTCAATTTTCGCATGTTTGGTTGACTTAAATATTTGGAAAATGTTTTTTTGAAATGATTTCCCTTCCATAATTAAGGAAAACATTTTACAAAATTCTACTTTATCCTTTATTTTTTTTCTTACCCTACACATAACTCGGATCCGACCCTCCCCAAATAAAAAAATTAATTATTTTTACCCCACCCCACCCATGCCACCCTATCAAAATAAATAAAAATTATTTTTGAGAAAATATTTCATACTTTAAAATTTTCATTTTTATGCCCCCGACCCCGTCAAATTTTTTTAAAGCAAATGTATACTATTTAGTTACTCATTATAGTTATAGTTTGCTATAACTATCACTCACAACTAACATTAGCCATTAATTACATGAGATGACTTCGAATTTGTATAGTTAGTCACTTTTGTATATGTATAATCCGCAACTAACAGTTCTTTGTTTGATTTGTATTTGTATACAATTGTTTGTATTTGTATATGACGATGATTTACTTTGATTTTTTTGTTTTGTCACCATATACCTTCAATCTTTTTGTGTATAACTTTAAAAAGTTCGTATAAATATGTAATTTTGGATTTTATATAATCTAATTTATATAATGTAATTTGTATAATATATTTTGTATAATTGTTTAAAGTTCAAATGTTTATGTTTGTGTCAATTTTTTATTTCAAGTTTTATTATATTTATATAATTTAAGACTTTATATTACTCAATTATACAAAACACACGTGAATTATACAAACGTACCTGTGAATTATACAAATTATTGTCCTCTCTCGCTCGCCTCTCTCTTGCTCTCCCAATCTCGCTTGCCTCTTTCCTCACTCTCTCAATCTATCTTGCCAGCATAGACAAATACATATGTATAATATACAATTATCTAATCGATATACATATCAATTCACCACTCTCCCACTCTCTGCCCTCTCTCGCTCGCCTCTCTCCTCCCTCTCTCAGGCTCGCTCTCCACTCTCCTCCCTATAATATGTAGCTACAATCATAATTAGCAAACTATAGCTATGTAACGTAATTAGACTATTTTTTAGTGGCTATATGCGAAAGTTCCTCTGTTTTAAAAAAATTATTTTTGAGAAAAAATTTCCTGGGTCAAAAGTCTAGGTCAAGTCTTGGATCAGGTTTCAGGGTCGAATTTCGGAACGGTCATCGGGGTCTTGTCCTAATTTAGGTGTCAGGGTCGAGTCCTAGATCAATAATGGGGGTTAATTTTCGGATAAAAGATTATTTTCCTGAAAAGTACTTTTTAATCTCAAGCAAAAAATAAAGGATATTTTCTGGAAAATATTTTTCATTCATTAACCGAACATGAGAAAATATGTTAGAAATCCATTTATTTTCAAGAAAACATTATATAGGAGAAGAATTTCTTCGGTATCAAACACGCCCTAAGTGGAAGAAGGCCTTTCGTCAAGTTATTATGACATAGTTGAATGAGAGTTTTTGGTGTGATCTTTTAGGAATGAAATGTACCCCACAGCATAACTTCAAACTAAAGAGAAGTTGGGAATTTTTTTTTGACAAACTTGCCGACCAGGCAGCGAGATGTAATTAAAAAAAAAAATTATTAAAAAGTGTAACTCGCTTAGCAAGAAGCTACATATTTTTTTTTTTTGACAAACTCGCTGCTTGACCAGCAAGAATTACAAACAAAAAAAAGAAGAAAAAAAAAAGAAAAAAGAAAAAAAAACGAGATGACTATGTATTTTACGCTGTTAACGTCAGTTAATTCAGAAACATATCTCGCCGCACAGGGAGCAAAGTTTCCCTTTTGGTTAAATTAAAACCTGAGTGAAGGAAAGAAGTAAATGTCGGCTCCAAACTCTGTAAATGAAAGGTGGAGGAGAAGTGAGAAGAGAAAAGCAGAAGTTATAGTGGTGTGGGATCCACAATATGTATTTTTATCAATTAAAAAAAATCCTCACACAACTATGACATGATATGCCCCACTCACCATAAATTTTTTCATGGGTTCCTTTCGGCAAATTTAAGACTGATATATTCTTTACTTGGCAAAGCTTAGAAAACTATTGAAAGCAGCAGGGAATCACAAACAAACTACAAAATCCTTCATTCAGCCCAAGCGGATATTTCATTCTCCGGCAAAAATTTGTTTGAACTCTATATCTAATAACGAGCACGTCACTTTGAAAATTACAAACACTTGATACTCTGGAAATTGTTTCATCATGCAACACTCCTGGAACTCATTCTTCCATAGCATCTCCACCTTCAATCACCTCTACCATCTCTCTCAATGGAATAATTTTTGTAAGAATAACTTCTGTAACCACAATTCAACCAACCACATTAGTAAAGTCCAGGCGCATTTTTCAGACACTAACTTATATATTTTAACAAGGTATTCCTCATTTATAATATTGGGTATGAGAATACTAACCAGTCTTTTTAGGGAATGAGTAACCCTTCTGTGGGTAGGTCCGGGGATTAGGCGACATATGATTCCTTAAGTACTCCGTGTGACCCTAAAAAATCAGTATAGGAGTTGAAATACTAGCAAAATAGAGAACATGTATAACAAGATGAAAAAATTGTCATTGATTGCTAACAGGAGATTAAACCTTTGTTATCACACAGATATCAACATTGCTTCCACTACCAAGATCATTGAACACCCCAGACAATATGGCCTCCGCTACTAGCTTTATCCCTTCATTTTTCTGCACAAAAATTCCATCTCAACATTTCGATAATTTACAATGTAAATAGAGGCCAGATTCAGTGGACTAAACATAGCTGCAAAAAATGAACTTACACTAAACCCTTCCCGGTATTTTGACTCAAAGATAGCCATAGCTGCAAGGGAACCAGAGCCCATTGTAGCATATGGCAGAGTATCAGTTGATCCATGTGGATAAATCTGAGAAGAGGCCATTAACCAGCAATTTTCAGGATTTTAACAATGGAAAAATAAGAATATATTAAGGTGAATCAAACACAAGACCACTCACAGTATGCAGATGTGGCCCTGAGACATCAACCCCACCAAGGACCAAAGCAGCTGAGACGTGCCCCTGGTAGCTGGTTAAGAGAGCATAGTTAAGCCTCTGTGTTAGCAATTTAATTGCACGGAAAGATGTTATTCAACATTAAAATATATGTTTCACCTGAAAAGATGAGACTTCAAAAGAGTGAGAGCTGTCACAACCCTGGATTCACGACCAGTGTGATACCTGTGAAGCTTCAGTTGGGAACTGACCATGTCTACAAAATAGCAGTTGGTACTTAAGGTGTGAGAGAGACAGAGTAGGATTTGAAACTTGAAAGAGATGTCATTATTGATAACGGAATTACATGAATATCAATTACCAGTTACTGCCTCAGTATCAGCAGCTGTTCCTGCTCCACAGCAATATATGTTAGGGGCCATGTAATGAATCTTCTCACAGTTCTTATCAGCAACAATCGGTCCTTCAGTGGCTCGTGTGTCTGCTCCAAGAATGACGCCATCCTGGAATACAAGAGATATTCTTAAGCTGTTACATAAGAATCACTTGCAAAGTCTGCTGGTAAAACATGCACCAATCATGGATACTCTTAAAGGCCACATTTTCCTCACAAAAGATTTAAAGATGTATATTAAACATATCTTCCTAAGTCTGCTGATCTCTTGTGCAACATCCCATAGATAATCAATCACAGACATTCATTAAAGCTACATCACCCGTACACAAAAAAAAAGAAAAGGAAGATGCAGGTGAATCTAAAATACTGTGAAGAGGAGAAAAAGAACGAACACCATGTAAGAATAGAAAAGATATTTTGACAAGTAGCACTCAGCAATGCAGTTAGCTATGTATATGGTTCTTAATTTCTTTATGGAAGATAGCCTCAAGCTAATAGCTAATGCTTCTATCACTAAAGAATGAGGGTGGTGGCTTTGTTGTGGTTGTAATTTCAAAGTGATGCTACTACTTTTGGAGGATTCTTGTTCCTATGGCTGACAAGTCAAACCACACCCTTCTTTACTTGCCTCATAATCTGTAAAAGCACACTTCCTTTGATGAGAGGTAAGCTCTAGAATTGGTGGATAGTCCAATCCTTTCTTTTCTTGAAGTTTAGCATGGAGGGGAGGTACTTCTGCCGCAAATTCATACTAAACTCAACACTTGACAAGGAAATTTAGGAGGTCTTTGCAAGTATATCTATTATATTGATGAAACGAGTTTCATCGTATTTTTTATCTAGCTACTCATTCCAGTTGGGAAAAAATAATTAAAAGCAAAGTTTTTTGGTTACCAGTAGAACAAAGTTACAGACATTAGCTAAACATGCTTGACTCTTGATAGCTCTGCTTTCCATAACATCTATGCCATGGCCAACTATTAACAACAAACCCCATATCTGAGTTGTTTCTTTTTTCTTTTTTTCTTTTTTTTTTTTGAGAGGGCAACATTTTGTATATATTTTATCAAAATAGCACTTAGGTTGTGCTGAAACCATAGTTACAAGTGAAAAAGAAGAAAACTGCTCTGGAAACATTAACAAAAACTATGGTGTCAATAGTTGAAACAATATCTTCTATGTATTTCTGGTTAGATCGAAAACAGAAAAGTGCAAAGCAATTTAACTTAATCCTCTGAACTGAACTGCTAGCGTCTTCTAAACATCTGAAATTTCTCTCTTTCTAGATTGTCCATAAAATGCAAGTTGGGACAATCCACCATCTATCTATGTATGGTAATCCTACACCTGCTTCTTCCCAGCTGAGCAAGACCTCAGTGATCTTCATTGGCATTTTCCAAACAATACCTCTAAGACTAATTAAGATCTTCTATAGCATGTCCGAGATCCTACAGTTTAGAAATGAAAGAGCTGACTATCTCAGCTTCTTCATCACACATGTAGCACTTTGAGCAAAGGTTGACTTTTCTCTTTCTAAGGTATACATGAGTCAGCACCACTTTCATGGCTAACAAGCCAAACCAACTAAAAATGCTACCTTGTAGGGTGTATTAACTTTACAGATGTTCTTCCAAGGCCCATTGGCCACTTGCTGCATGTCTCTGCTAAGAAGCTTGAGCAAAACTCTGAAACTTCCGCTACCGTGTACTTGCCACCAAAGTCTATCATATCTCTCCTGTATACGTTTGAATTCTTCCTGTGTTCTATACAACTCAACTAATGTATCCACTTCCCAATCATTCAGATTTCTTCTGAATGAACACAACTCTACTAATGCTCTATCTACTGTTTTCTATTGCAGTAGATCCAGGGAATAAACGTTTGGAAAGAGATCCTTTAGACAATAATTGGCAAGTCATTTGTCCCTCCAAAAAGATGTATTGCAGCCATGAAATACCCTGATAGTGGTGTGAGCCAAACTGTTCTTATGGATCTCCATAAGGTGAATTTACTTCCTTGTTAATGTTACCTTTATCAAAAAGAATTTACTTCCTTGTTATCCACTGGTTATCTGGACCATATTTAGCTCTTATTATTAGTATGGCCCAATTTTTTAAAAATCTACAGCAACCTCCACCTCCAACCTTTGATGAAAAAAGAAAAACTCTCCTTACTTTTTGTTTTTCCCCAACAGAACAAACTTATTTCTCTATTTTATCTTCCATGTTGGCAATTGGATAAGCTGAGGATCTACCTTCCAAAGAAAAAGTCCTCTCTACCACCAAACATCACTTTTCATATATTGTGATTCTCTTTGCAATTAATTAGGTTGAAAATATCTATGAGGGTGGGCGTGAAGATGAGGTGAGTTGGAGGGTGGGGAGGACAAAATCAATGAGGAATGCCACTTATAGAACTTGTTATCCCTACTTCCACTAGGGAAGTTATTTTCCTCATCTTTTAAGATTCTTGTTTTCCTATTAAAAATGTTCTCCAAAAAATTTGACCAACTGAACATGAGAAAATTGAAAACATCTTTTTCCATACCGAGCACACCCTGAATTGTACTTTTTATCAACTGATATAGGCTAATTGTCTTGGCATGGATATACATAAATCTGCTAATGAAGGTTGGGAAGATCAATAATAATGAATGGTCAAATTCATGGTTCTATTCAGTTGCAAAAACAAAATCCTAGTTTCAAAATCATGGTTTCTATTCATCCCACAAATAAGTTGGTAGAGTTTGTCAAACATTCCCTTCAAAGGACTCCAAGGGCAATATAGGCAGAGTTCTCTCATATTTATATATCAAACTCAGTAGGGAATTATGAACTCCATACTTCAAAGCAAAATGAATTAAGAGAAGGGGAAGGAAAGACGGGAAGAAATCCTAAGTCACAAATCCGATATTTTCTTGTACTAAGCAACTTTATTACTTCATCTCTTCTATTCTTCGTGTCCCTCAAAACAAGGTGTAGGTATTGATGAAAGACAATACCTTCAGTAGTAGCCAGCATTTTGAATCCTTTAGAACGATTGGCACACTAAACTCCCCATGCCTAAAATAAAACTCTCTTTTTACTCCAAATTGTCAAAGGATCTCCAAAAAAGACAAGTTTTTGACGGTAAGGCAAAGCTGTTTTTCTTGCACAGATTCCTCACAAAAAAATCCTTCTAACATATGCTTCCAACAGCCAAACATTTCGATAGATACAACCTATGAAATCTATTTCAGCACATACAATCTACTGCATATGAAGGTTTCTATCTTAAGAAACTTCAAAAGCAATGAAATAAGTCTCTCCTGTAATTTGCAAAACCATAGAAATCTAGTCCAAACAAATAAAAGCAAACAACTAGTTACAGAGTCAGTAACCACTCCACTCAAATGCCTTAGGCCTGAAATGATAGCTTTCCCAACTAAATGAAGAGATCCTGAAATGCTCTCCATGCTGTACTGCAAAGCAAATGACCCAAACCAAATGTCTTTTTCTCCCTTAAATAAATTAAAAATTAAGAAAAAATTGCATCTCAATGAAATACAGTAGGCAAATGCTAAAGCCCTGTGCCTATAACACTAGGCTGATTTTCCTTTTTTCCAGTCCTGCATTTAAGGTTTGGAGCAGTTTGCCTGTACCTGGAGCATTCCCCCACCACTATAGATACCAAATAACTTTGTCCAACGGAGTTTAGATGTGATGCAAGAGATCACCTACCGTTTGTTTTCAATGCTTGTTTTATCTCAACAAAACAAACATTCAATGTATAAGGGTTTAGCTCAACGGTGTCCAGTGATATGACAAACGCAGTTAAGACCCAAATTTGAAAAAGAAAAAAAAAAGATAAGGGAACTTCTGGTGTACCTGAAAAATTAAGCCAACAATGGTAGTACCAGTCTTAAGGAAAGAAGGAGACCGAAGTCCTTTATTCAGTAGCATCTCATTCCTTCTGCACAAATCAAAGCTAAACCCACCCTTTGAAGGAACATCTATTGTTGCGTTAGATGCCATTAGAGACAGAAAACGCACTCTTGATTACAAAAACAAAAGCAACAGAGTTTGCGATTTTCACCAGAGAGCTGATATCATATGTATGATCTTTTAAATTGACCGAAGCTTGGAGAATAAGAAAACAAGTGTTGATTTTTGTCGGGGCAACAAATGTTTTGGGCTCATTTTCAAGTTTTATTCGACCCGATATTGCACCCTACCAATTCAAGTAGTCACTATGTTTCGGGTGTCTCTTTTGCTTATTTAATGAAAAATCTATTATTAGAGCTATTTTTAAGTAGACAAAACAGAGTAAATTGCTAAAACTTCTCATTTATACCTCAAATTTAAACTACTTTATTGTACTATATATAAAATAAATAAAAAAACATTCCTACACTATCCTCAAAAGTTGCAACTTACATTCCTCTGTTAAAGTTTGTCAAGAAACAAACGACTTCAACCAAAAACTGCTACATTTATATTTCACCACAGGCATGGACCAATGCATGCGTTAAATTTGATAGCTCTTACAAATTACATTGCTCCACCGACAATTTTATGGTCGGCAAAAAGATGTAGATGTATCAAGTGTTATATAAGAGGGAATAGATCGATCTAATTGTAATGTCATTGAAATAGACATGTTTTTTGTTGTTGAAAAGGAAGCTCACAATCACTATCCTTCATGGTTCAGGTGTGTATAGGACAACTCTCACTTAATGTAATAGCCCGCGGCAAACCACACTGAAGAGGTAAATATTACTAAGAAAGTCTCATAAGACGAGCTTAATCGAGCAAATATATAGGGAATTTTGTACCTATGAATTCGGGATCATCTTGCTCAACCAACTCGACACCCTTGCAGATATTATTGAAAAATTATTATTATCTCAAAATTTTGAACATCGAATTACCAATCACGTCCATACTTGCTTTTTGAATAACATGTGAGCTCTCTATTAAATATAAAGGCAATGTTAATTGCATAACATGTGAGCTCACTTTGCTCAACAATTACAATTTTCTGTTTCCTTGACGATGAAGTGTTGTTGGATGATGGTGATGTTATTTGGAAAGAAACAAAGAACAGAAAGGTGGAAATTGATGTTGATCAAGAAACAAATTTATTTGACCTAATGAATTTGGTGCAACACATGAACCGATCCACGACTGAGGTGAAGAAGAGATGTCGCAGTGTTTGGTTGAAGTCGTTCGTTTCTGGATAGAATCTAATAGAGGGATGTAAGTTGTAATCTTTTAGGATAGTTTAGGGATGATTTTTGTTCATTATGTAGAATAAGGATGTAGTTTAAGTTTGAGGTATAATTGAAGGATGTTTTTGCCCATTTACTCAGACAAAACACATAAAAAAAAACTTACACTACTTTAGCACTTAAAATATACATGCATTTATATATTCCCTTTTACATCTTTGATACAACCATGAGAGTAGAATACCACTCTCACCTGACACATCACAACCATGTAAGCACCACGTCATTAATTTTCAATCTTTTTTTGTTTATTCACTTTTTTCTTAAACACTTTTTAAAATTCATTACACTATTCAATTAATAAATGAATCAACTAATAAAAAATATATTTTAAAATTAAAATTGTCCCACCTTCTTTCAACCCTTCTCTTCTACCCTCTCTCTCTTTCTTCTTTTTTGATTTTCACCATTTTCAGCCTTCACTAGCTTCTTTTTTTCTGACCTCCCACTTCCACAAAATTTCCCCTTGGAGAATGATATTTTTAAGAAATTTTTCTTAACAACTCAAATGAAAAATGAATATTGTATAAGAAAGTTGATAGATCCACATTTTTTGCATTACAACTAATAGAAATCGAAAAGGGTGACTAAAAATTCAAGAAAGTGTACATTCAATAATATGAATTAGGTGTTGGATTTTGTGGATTAATGAAGGGACAGTGAGTGAGAGAAGAAGATGAAGAAAAAATGACTAATATCGAAGAAGAAAGGTAAAAGGAGTATTTCAATGGGCAATAAGAAGACATTTGGGAAAGACAACAAAATAAAGAAAGAATAAAAAGATTAAATATTTTTTAAAAAGAATCTAGCCCACAAATTTCATTTACTTATAATAAAGAATTTCACTTTTTTAAAAAAAAAAGAACATATAAAAATATTTAAAAAGTATTAGTTAAATATTGACCAAAATAAAGAAAAATGTCATGTGTATAATTTTACCATTTAGTTTTTTTATTTTTATTATTTCACACGCTTTTCGAAAAGTGAGTATGTACACACTCACTTTTTCATGTCAACTCTTAGTGTGATATTTAATCACTTTAAAATTGTTAAGGAGATATTCAAACGTTTGTATAGTTTGAAGTACTAAAGTAAATTTTGTTGTCAAGTTCATGAGAATTTAATTTATATACTCTATTAATTATGACTTAACTTTACTTGGCAAATCTATTTAGAAAATGTTCATTTTGGGGAATAAGTTCTCCTAATTCACAAGAAAACACGTACACTTAATATGAAAAAGAAAAAAATTAAATATGTATAGGTCATGCCTTATAAGATATAAGTTTAGTGTATGAACTTCATAAGGCGTAATGCTCTAAACTGGACCTATCTCTTAAAGGGCATACATGTGTCTAACGAATTACTTTTTCCTTGTACATTCTTTTTTGTCTTCTAATTTTATTTTTTAGTATTAAAGATAGTTTTGTTCGTGTTTTTATTACTTGAAAGGCTTAAGAGAAAATATTTAAAATAACGAATATGAGGGTAGCCGGTTCAACTATAAGACCACTAAATAATGTCTTTATATCTCTCTCTTGCTCCTTTATAAGGGATAGGTCAAGGCATCGTATCTATAATATCTCATAAATTTTTGGGTATTCATAAATAGATCAAGATATTGCAACTTGAATACATTAAATCTTGTGTGTTTGAAAAGAGATCAAGACATCAAATATTGTCTTGCTCAAAGAAAAGTTTTGTCCTATCTTCTTGTCTATAAATGTAATGACATGTTCCCTTCGTTATATAAAGCCATCGATAAAAGAATTTGGGTCAGAAAACTTTTTTGTAATAACTTGAGAATTCCTAGTCTAGTCCAAATTTGGACGAAATCAGAGTCAGTGAGGTCTAGGAAGATGTGGTAACGAATGAGAGATCTAACAATGAAATTGATTACATGAGTGGATAGTTAAGACGTTAAAGGAACCCGTACAATTTTACGAAATCAAATTTAGAAAAGTAGAACTCCTAAACTTATCTTAGCGTGAACGGATAGTTTTTGAGTGTCATGGGATGAATGTGTGTTGTGAAATGGAGGTTTGAAACTCTTAATTCGACTCTCTGTTTCTGTGCAAGCTTCTAGGGAGGAATTATTTCCGCCAGGGCAGGGCCTCCACAATGGGACAATTGCGACTTAAGTTGAAAATAAACCCCCAAAAATGTGATCTTCTACAAGTTTCGTTCTTGAGAGCTAGGAGAAGACCCCAAGTGATTTCTTGACAAATATCCATGACTTTTTGTGCTAAAGGTAAGGTTTTCACTCCCCAGATTTATTTTTCGATCCGTAGAATGTAGAATCTTGGTTATATATTGTTGGGGGAGGGTTTTTGAACTGAATTATATGGAGGAAAAATCCCTAGCTACACCTTAGGATGATGAGTTAGGTCTTGGGTTTTGGATTTGTCATAATCTGGGTTAATTATCGATATGCGTACTGAATTAATTATTTGTAGACCTAGAACAAGCAGAACAAATTTGAAAAGGGAAAAATCAAGTTTCCTAGGAGGATTCAAGCTTATTTTTGAGGTAGTTGATGGTTTGATTCTTGTTTGTGTGATGTATATTAGCTATTGCTTCATTGTAATGCATGAATGTATGTGAATTTTGCACTATTGATCACACCTAATGAAAATGAGCATGAATGAATGATTGTATGCCATGAATCAACACCTAGTTGTATGATTTTGAGAATGTACATTGTGGTTTTGATTGTGGCTTGTTGAATGAATCAGATGTTACTTTCCAACAGAATAACTAGGATAGGATGTCATGTACCGACATACATATTGGAACGGTCTCACGTTCTGACACATTAACTTTGATCGGGTACCACATTCTATTGCACTAACAGTTTTGGTATGGGTTCCACGAGAGGACCGTTGACTTATCATGATTACTTGCTAAGGATAATATGGAATTGTAAGTTGTTTATGATTGATAATAAGTATATGTGTTTATATTCCGTATATGCATGTTTACTATGTTGTAACTACTTGTATATATTTCACTAATAGTCGCGTGATCCTACCAGTACATTGTGGTTGTGTATTGATACCGCACTTGCTCTTTCTTTGTTGAGTATATGGCATCTTCAGGCGGTACTGACAGGCCTTGTTTAGGAGATCAGTGTTTAATCGAATTCAAGGGTGTGTTAGTTCTTCCCGGTTGCCATGAGTTCTCTTTTTGCTCAGTCAATCTTAATCGGACTTATATAAGTACTCTAGATGATTAGTTGTTTAGCTTTCGGGGTTGTACCCCATTTTCTTTAGACTTATGGTTCCTGTTAGAATTTCGGTACTTTGACTTTCAGGTTCTAGGGAATATTTCTGCATTGTTTTAATAGTCGTTGCTAGACTCTTGGAGTTTATGGGAATTCTACTTTATTTCTTCACTTAAACCTGCTTCCGTCTTTAAATGTGTAGTTCTTGATTTAGGTAATTAGTATTAATGTTTCTCCTATCGGAGGGTCACTGTGTGTGTCAATCACGACGGCTCGGGTCTTGAAAAAGTTTATATCATAGCCCTAGGTTTCTTGATCTCGGTGTACCAAAATGAGTCTAGTAGAGTCTTGCGAAATAGTACAGAGACGTGTGTACTTTACTTCAAGAGGATATAGGACTTTAGGAAATTCTCTATTTTCTCTTGCCTCCTTTCGTGATATACCTTGATTCTAATTGGTATCTGGCGATCCAAAATGGTATCTAACCTCCTTCACTCTTCTGTACGCAGATGGTTAACACTAGGTTCAATGGTGTCAGGCCCGCAACTTCCATCTATGAGCCAGATGAGGAATCCGCAGCGAGAGGTCGCGATCGAGGCAGGAGTAGAGGGCGAGCAAAGGGCAGGGCTAGAGGAAGGGTAGCAACCTCTAGGGGGAGAGATCTGGTTGAGAATGCTCCCAGAAATGAAAGTCCTTTTGTGCATCATGGAGAGATAAAGGAGAATGTTAAGAATGATGAGGATGTTAGACATGAGAAAGAGGTGCAGGTTGAGACTGCAGGTATCCCTCCCTTAGACCCAGTGTTTGGTCAACAGATTATGTCCTTCCTGAAAGGATTGGTTGGTCATGGAGTTCTTCCACATTTCAAGCAAATTAAACTCCCGCCAACCCCCTATTGTTATTACTGTCCCCAAGATGGGTGGAACTGTAGGTACTGATGCCTTCTACCCTCCTTTATTGGGTCATGTGATGACCGGTAATGAACACAAAATGTTGACCAAGTTCCTGAAACTGAAGCCTTCAGTATTCCATGGTTGTGAGAGTGAGGACATATGAGTTCATCTTAGATTTTTATGAGAGACTGCATAGTTGGCAGTCCATCAACATGGAGTAGAGTTTGTGACTTTCCAGCTTCAAGGTAAGGCTAAGCTGTGGTGGAGAGATTTTGTGGAATGCAGATGGTTAGCTTTATCCCCCCACTCACTTGGACCCAGTTTCATGCTCTATCATGGAGAAGCGTGTACCCCGGACCTTGAGAGATCAGAAAAAGGATGAGTTCATGGCTTTAGAGAAAGGTAACATGTCTGTAGCTGCTTATGAGGCTAAGTTCCATGCTTTGTCTAGAATTTGTATGCAATTGGTGACCACTGAGGAGGATAAGATTTGTCTATTCGTCAAAGGACTAAATTCTGAGTTACAAGTATTGCCTGTGCACACGACTTCTGGAGAAAAAGTTTTAATGAGGTAACAAATTTTGTGAAGAAGGTTTAAAGAGTGAGGCGTGATGGGCAGGATAAGGCATTGGCTAAGAAAACTAAAAGTACAAGGAACTTTCAAGGTTCCTACTCCAGAGGTGCATGGACACCGACAGTTGCAGCCCGATAAATTCAGTGGGCGACACACCATTTTTTGATAGCTTTTGTTATAATTATGAAGAACCCGGGCATATGAGGAGAGATTTCCCTACCCACGCATGTTATACCCCGTGCAACAGCAGACTAGAGCAGTGGTACACGCGGGAAATGGTATTAATGGTCGAGGACATCCACAAAGTGGGCGAGGAGGAAATCAGCAAGACCGTGGAGGTCGGGGAAATGGTAACGCAGGAAGGGGTACGACGCAACAAGGTAGGAAAGTCGCCTGTTAAGATGACAGGGCTTAGTATTACGCCTTTCCGGGCAAAAGCGAGGTAGAGTCTTCTGAAGTAGTGATCACATGTACCATTCTTGTCTGTGACCGGATGGCTAATGTGTTATTGGATCCGGTTTCTACTTATTATTATATGTCTGTTCAGTTTTCCTTGGGATTTGATATGATTTTTGATATGCTTCATGCCCCCATCCATGTTTCTACCCTAGTTGAAGAGTCTATAATAGTCACACATGTTTATTGTGCTTTTTATATTAATTTTATGGGTTTTCAAACTTGGATTGATTTGGATGTATTTGATATGACGAACTTTGATATAATATTAGGCATACATTGGTTGCCTCCCTTATTATGATGTTCTTAATTGTAATACTGAGTCTAATACTCTAGAGATTCCTGGTAGGGAAAAGTTAGAGTGGGAAGGGGTGTACATGCCTAAGCCAACTAAGATCATATCCTCTATTCGGGCTAGGAAACTGGTGAGGCATGGTTGTTTGGCATATTTGGCTCATATTTGGGATGTTGAGGTTGAGTCTTCCTCTATTGAGTCTATTCATGTGGTTTCATAATTTAGAGAAGTGTTTCCTACCAATTTGCCTGGTATGCCTCTAGATAGAGATATTGATTTCTACATTGATTTGGAACATGGTACCCGCCCCATCTCCATCCCTCTTTATCGCATGGCTTTGGTGGGGTAGAGAGAGCTTAAGGCTCTAATGCAATAACTTCTTGATAAAGGTTTCATTCGTCCTAGTGATTCCCCATGGGGTTCTCCTGTCTTGTATATTAAGAAAAAATATGGTAGTATGAGGATGTGCTTAGAATACCGGCAATTGAATAGAGTCACCATTCAAAATAAGTACCCATTGCCTTGAATAGATGATCTGTTTGACCAGTTGCATGGTGTATCCATTTTCTCTAAGATTGATCTAAGATTTGGTTACTATCAGTTAAAAATTAGGCTTGAGGATATACCAAAAAGGGCATTTAGGACCCGCTATGGATACTATGAGTTTCTAGTTATGTCGTTTAGGCTGACAAATGCGCCTGCAACTTTCATGAGTTTGATAAATGATGTGTTCAAACACTTTCTTGATTCGTTTGTGATAGTTTTTATTGATAACATTTTGGATTATTTGAAAATTGAGGAAGAGCATGCCGACCATATTCGTATTGTTCTGGGTGTTCTTGGGAAACAAAAGTTGCATGAAAAATTTTCCAACTGTAAATTTTGGTTGACTCCGGTTGCCTTTTTGGGGCATGTAGTTTCAAAGGAAGGGGTAATGGAAGATCCACCAAAAATTTAAGCGGTTACGAATTGGGTTAGCTCTGTGACTAAAGTTAGGAGTTTTGTGGGGATTGCTAGCTACTATAGTCGATTCGTGAAGAATTTTGTTTCTATTGTCACACATTTGACAAGGTTGACCAAAAAGGAGGTGCCTTTTGAATGAACTGAAAAATGTGATGAGAACTTTCAAAAGTTCAAGACTCTTTTGACCACAACAACTATTCTAGCACTTCCGGTGGAAGGTCATGATTTTATTGTTAATTGTGATGCTTCCCATTTGGTTTTAGGTGTTGTGTTAATGCAGGATAAGAATGTTATAGCTTATGCATCAGTTGAAGGTGCATGAGAGGAATTACCCAACACATGATTTAGAGTTGGCAGCGGTGATATTTGCTCTTAAGATCTGTCGACATTACCTCTATGGTGTTAAGTGTGAGGTGTTTATTGATCATCGTACTCTACAACATGTATTCACTCAAAAGGATCTGAACTTGAGACAACAAAGGTGGGTGAAGTTACTCAAGGATTATGATGTGACCATCCAGTATCATCCGGGAAAGCAGGGGCGGCTCACTGCTATCGGAGGCCTAAAGCAAAATTTCAACTAGAGGCCTAAAATCTAAATGAACTTCATATGCATTATTATTATTTTTTTTTAAAAAAAAGCTTGCATTTTTAAATGCAAAGTATACTTATGTTTTTTTTTATAAATGATTTATTAAATTTTATCAATTGATGAAAAACATTTGCTTACTCGGGCAATTATTATATAAATTGTTAACATAGAATTTAATTCAAGAATTTGATAATTTTGTATACCCTTGTTTTACTATGCTTGTTGTAATGCTTGAAAATCTAAGAAGAAATGGAAAAAAAATTACAATTAACTTTGCTCAACACTTTTCGACTATTGATTCATATTTTTGATAGAGTATTACGCCAACTTATAAAAAATTTAAAGAAGAGAGTGTAAAAGAAGTTAAAAAAATAAAAGAATGTGAATATTCACATAAAGACGGTAAGAAAATAAAATAATTCTTCTTGATTTCTTCTATTTAAATGGGATTAATAAGAATAAAATAATAGTATCTTTTAAAAATATATTTTATCATAAATAATTAATTTTTTCTTAAAAAAATTGACACATAATTTATTATTGGTAAAAAATTGAGGCCCCCTAAAATTGGGGGCCTAAGGCCAATGCCTTTTGTAAATAGGCATAAGAGCCGTCCCTCCGGGTAAGGCTAATGTAGTGGCAAACACATTAAGTCGGAATGTGGTGAATGAGTCTAGCTTGCTTGGGTGTGACCAAGCGACCTTTAGCTAAAGAAATTCAACATTTGAAGTCTAAGTTCATGCAGTTGGGCATCTCAAAAAAGGTGGGGTGTTAGCTAGCATTGGGATAAGGGCCACATTCATTGAGGAGATCAAGGCCAAATAATGCGAGGATGAGAATTTGAGGGAGATTAGAAAGAAGTCTGTGTAAGGTAAGGCACAAGATGCAAGTTTAGATACGGGGTGTGTGCTCATTTTTAAAGGACAGATATTGTCCCTCGAGTAGCTGACTTGATTCAAAATTTGTTGACAGAATCTCATGGTTTGCGGTATTCAATTCATCAAGGTGTGACCAAGATTTACCAGGACTTGAAGCGACTGTATTGGTGGCTGGGCATGAAAAAGGATATAGTGGAGTTTGTGGCTAAGTTTCAAAATTGCCAACAAATAAAATATGAGCATCAAAGGCCGACATGTTTGCTTTAGAGAATGCCAATACCGGAATGGAAGTGAAAAATGATAGAGATGAATTTTGTTGTTGGCATTCCCAAGACCTTGGAAAAGTTTGATTTTATTTGGGTAGTGGTTGAAGATTGACTAAGTCAACCCACTTAACTCCAGTCAGAGTAGACTGTAATGCACAACAATTGGTTAAGGTGTAGGTGATGAGTCCGAGATTTGGACTCATTTAGGGCTTTATTTATATATATATTTAGTGTCCTCAAATGCTTAATTTGTCCATCAACTGATGTTAAAGCATTGATTTTTAAGTATATGGATTGAAGAGCAAAGCAAGGACACTAATAGGCAAAAAGGAAGAAAACAAGCTGAAGGAATGAAGAAGGGCGAGCCTGAAGATCACCAAAAGCACTTGGCGTATCGTCGAGTGGCTAATTTGACCACCTAAAGGTCTAGTGTGCCAAGCCCTGAAGGAAGAAACCAAGTTGGGGACGAAAAGGAGCATTCGGTGAATCGCCAAGCAGTTCCTCAATGTAAAGAGAGATCTCCCAAAGTTACCGAACTTGAGGATGCTGAGTGCCAAGGCAAAAACGCGATGGAGGATATCAATGGGATGATTGCCGAGTGGTTTAGCAAGCCCGACTTACTTCTCCAAACGGCACTTCGTGGCTTATTTTTGGAACTTATAAATTAGACTTTGAACATTTTATTTAGGACAACTTTATGTTGTACAAGTTGGACAAGACTAGATTAGTTTAGAAGAGTTTAGAAGAGTTTTCTCTTGAGTTTTTCATAGATTTTGGAGAATTTTAAAGATTCAATTTGGAGGTTTTTGCAAGTGGGCTTTGAATATTCTTCAAATTGAGCATTGTAAAGACTAAGTCTCTCTTACCCAGGTAATGGCTAATCGATTTGGTAATCGTTTTTACTCTTTTATGCTGTGTGGCTAAAACTCCAATTCTTGGAATGTGATTATGGGTTGAATTAGTTTATGGGTACTGTTAATTACTAGTTTAAATGCTAAACTGAAGTAAGTTTAATCATTAATTGAGGTTTAATTTATGAATTGTAATTGCGAATGCAGTTCTACTTTTGTGTTCTTGGCTTGATTGAGAGAGAGGTTTTAGAATGAGCTGGGGTTTCGCTTGAGAGAGTGAATCATAAACCCAATCCTATCCATCTAGCTCGAAAGAGTGGATGAATTAAGGTGTGGGTTGTTATTATTTGTCATGCTTGTCCATGTTTGAAAGAAATCACCTGATTCGGGATAGTTGTTCGAGAGAAAGATATCTCTCTTAAAGTCTAACCTATTCACTAATACTTAGTTGTTTACTAGTAGTTTCAATTACACATATATCAAAATTTTCCTATAATGGATTACATCCCGAGAATCTATCTCCTTATTGTTATTTCGAATTGTTTGTGACTTCTTTGTAGTTGATAATTGCAAATCAAAACCCCCCATCTGACATTCGTTTCACCTCTTCAATTTGTTTCATGTCTTTTTCGACAATTTCTATTCCTATGGCTAATTAGAATACATTTCTACTTCCTAATTGAATTTGAACGCGTACCGCTCCCTATGGGATTCGACCCCAACTCGTTTGTTGGATTTTTATACTGATTAACATTTGTTTGCACTTATAATTAGAAGAACTGTGCTTCAAACATTAAATCAAAATGGCGTCGCTACCGGGGAGTGGTGTTGTTTGAAATTCTTTTGGTGAAGTTGAATTGTGTTCCTATTAGTTATAGTTGAATCTGGTTATTTTATATTTTGTTGTGTTGTTTGTGTTAAAAAAGAGGAAGAAATGAGTGTTAACAGAAGTAATGGTAGCCAAGGGGGCCACCAAGATGATGTTTGGAACCTAAAACGATGTAAATCACCAAATATCAATGACCTAGTCCAAATGGGTGGTGTTGGGTCCATTAGTTTACCTCCAACCGAAGGAAACATTGTTTTTCACATCACAAGCACCATGCTTCAGCTTCTACAACTGAAGGGTTTGTTTGGGGGCTGGCTCATGAGGATCCCATGAGCATATCAGAAATTTTGTTGATGTCTGTTGACCGTTCTCATTTAAGAACTTATCGCAAGAATTAGTCTGTTTGAGGTTGTTCCCATTTTCTCTAATGGGCGAGCCAAGCAAGTGGTTGGCTGAGTTACCAAGTAATTCTATCACTTCTTGGATAGAGCTGATCACAGTGTTCCAAGTGTGATTTTTTCCTCCATCAAAGATAATGACACTCATGGATAGTATCCAAAGTTTCAAGCACTTGGAGAGTGAGCCAATCCATCAGACGTGGCTGAGGGTTAAGAAGTTGGTGTTGCAATTCCCAACTCATGGATTGCCTAACAACTTGTTGATGCAATACTTATATAGGAGCCTCGATTTGGTGAACAAAGGACTTGTTGATCGACTTCCCGGTGGTATAGTGCAACAACCCTATGAAGTAGCTTCCCAATTCTTTGATTGCATGACCAATATCAATAGGGCATGGTACACTCGTGAGGACCAAGTTTCTCCTCTCAACTTTAGAATGACAAAAGAGCAGATTGAGAAGGATCAAGAGAGATCCCAAAAGAGGGCAAATATGATGACCCAACTGGATATCTTGGCTAAAAATGTCATGGGTTTTGGTAAGAAGATTGTTAATGTTGTTGGTGTTGTGGAGTGTACCCTGATGAATCCCAATTTGAAGCAATGTACAATGAGGAAGTTAACTTCCTAGCCAACCAAAGAGGATATTATCGTGCTAACTTACCAAGACCAGGTGGAAATCAAGGTTGGAATAGAGATAAGGGTGGAGAGATCGTGACAGAGATTGCATAATCCTAATGCCAGTTGGAAGGAAAGAGAGGGGGAGAAATATAGGTATGTTCCTCCCCATAAGCGTCAAAAACCCAAATATTCTGAGCATGGTTGCACAAAAGAAATGCTCTCACACATTCTCAACAAGGTTGAAGGGTCTGATAAACTGTTGAAGGAAATGAAGGAGGATGTATCAACTCTAAACCAGATGTTGACCTCTCACTCAGTCTCTATCAAGCAGTTGGAGACCCAAATGGGTTAGATTTTGTCGCATTTGAACCCAAGACAACCGGGGGGGGGGGGTTTGCCTAGTGATACTATGTAAAACCCTAAAAAATGAAGCTTGATTTGGAACTTGCGTCATTCCATGACGTTAACTAAGACACTTTTTGGGAGGCAACCCACATTTATAATGCTTTAAGTTTGATTTTGCATAATGGGTGTTGATTGTGCAGATTGAAAAGGGAAGTGTGTTTGAAAATAGGTGGTTTGGCGAGCCAAGAGTCTGGTCGGTGACTTGCCGAAGAGGTTGGAGATCCTGAGTTGGACCACCATTGGACCCACAAAACATGAATTGGAAGTCTGTAAAACATGGCGGGCCAATTGCTAAATTGGTGACTCGCCGAACAAATCAGGGAACCCGATTTTGTTCGTCGTTTGGATCCCCAAATTGACTGGAGGACCTGAAAAAATTGGTAAGCTAACTCACCCCTCGATGCATCGCTGAGTGTTTCATAGTGGTCGACTAACACCACCGAAAGGGTCGTGAATTGAAAGGTTTTAAAAGGCCAAACGATTTAAAATTTCAAAATCTTTCAGATTCTCTCATTTCTAACCCCGTAAACTGTCATCCACACTTTAAATCTTCCTTACTTTCCTATTTTATTCATTTTGTGTGTTTTATATTCTGCTCGGACTTGGATTACTTTGCGGCCTAGCGTATCAAATTCTCAATTCGGCATTCAACTTGGTTTTCCAAATCCCGCACCTTTGATTAGTGGTTGAACCAAATACTTTCGGTAAAATTGTGTTGTTTTGTGTTAGGTAATTATTAAAATCATGTTTCATGTGTTGGATTGCCTTTTTTGTTTTGAACTTGTGCCTAAATGCTTAAAATGATGAATCCCCGTGTTTAATGCATTAAAATTAGATTGTTGGGTTGAAGTAAATTTGCATTAGGTTTATTGGGTGAAGTCTAAGTAATCCCTAATTGTGCCAAATGACGTAATTTTCCTAATGATAGGGCGTTTGTCGTCATTCTTAAGATAAAAAGTCATCAAATGACCAATTTTGGCCAAATTGGGGGAAGTGTAATTACCCCAAAGGCATGAGTCGAATGGGTCTAGTGTTAATTGAGTAATGTGCGTGTTTGATATTAATTTTGGGGTTGTGGGCTTGCTTTTGGGATACAGTTGAAATTTGGCACGTCGGGCAGTTTGGCGAGCTGGGTCGAGCTCGCAGAACGGTTCGGCGGTTCACTAACGTCCCCTTGATCGCCCTTAATATCTTAATTTATCTTGGTTGAGTATAGAGAAACCCAAGCTCACAAAGTTCACTCGGAGACTCAACGAAAGGTTCCTTTGATCTCCCTTTCTGTGCCCTTAAACCCGAAAAGACAATGTAATATTCAGTGGGCTAGTCTAAGTTCGCCAAGTTGTATCAGTAATTCCCCGAAAGACCTTGAACGTCATCGATATGCCTTTTTTTGAGATTTTTTCAAGTTGGTCCTTTTGATGAGCCCGACTTGGCTTGCCTAAGTGACTCGACTACTAGTTCAATGAGTCTTTCTGCACCTTGATTTCTACAAAATTCTTTAACGATTCCTAACAATTCTCGATGTGTTTTGCAGATATGACTTGACCTAAGGTACCAGGAAGAGACATTCCGCCTTGCAAATGGGAAAAAAGGATCATCATAAATGAGGATGTAGCGACATCCAAAGCAAAGGCAACCAAAATTCCTACCACAGGTGGGAAAGACAAAGGAAAGGGCAAGGGGCCCGCAACTGAGTCACCAGAGGTCAGCTCTGATAGTTAGTGAGTCGAAGCGACTCACCTTACCATATTTAAAATTGAAAGGGAACATCAGGATTCTCAGATTGTCATCTCTGAGCATGAGGATGGCCATCTACTATTGTCCTAGAGGGATGAAATGCGCTCCAAGAGGATGCATGATCCGCCTAGGATCCGGGTGACTCAGACCACTACTCATTCTCTAATTCCATATCAAATTACTGTCCCAGACAACCTATACAGGGTCCTCCTCCCCGGTCTCTCAACACACTAAGGGCCGAGGGAATGAAGACTATCATTGAGGAGAAGAGGTTGTCTATAGATGGTGTGATAGACTGATAACCAAAAATATGGCGTACCCTAAAGTCCTAAAAGTTTGATATCTTTACTAAACCCGGGGTCCCTACATTCATAATTGGGTTTGGGAGTTCTACACTTCCTATGAAACTTTGGTGCCACAGGGAAAAAAGAAATGATGCTACCTTCAAGCTAGTAGACCATGTAGTTTTCGGGGAATGAAGGTAAAGTGTGATAGTGATGATATAAACATTTTTTTGGAATGCAATGCCAACTACATATGACAATTAGAGCATGATCAAGAAAATATCTTTGGAGGATATGAATGGTTGGTTGTCACCTCTTTTATCTGACGGTAATCCTAAGTGGATCGAGACCGGAGTGAAAATTGAGAAGAAAAACCTCAACATGGCAGCGAGGTATTTGTTCGGCTTCATTAGTAGAACAATAGTGCCGTCCTAAAATGAGTCTATCCTCCATCACACAAAGACGGCCTGTCTTGGATCATCATTCCAAGGAAGCGCATCAATATAGGTGTGATTATCACACAAGAGATGGCTATGAGAGCTCGGCAACAACAAACATCTCTCCCTTTTTCCTTTGTTGATCATTGAGTTGTGCAAATAATCATGGGTGCCACATGATGAGAAGAAGTATGTAAAAGTTATTCCTACTTCCTCTACTGACATACGGTGCATTGAGGCTGAGTATTTGAAGGATGAGGCTGAGAAGAAGAAGGCAGCCCAGGTGGATACATCCTCGGCTGTTATTATTAAAATACTACCTATAGATTCAGTATCTACTCTAGCCACTAGGACTTTATGTATTCCTAGATCTACCCCCTTATATGATTATGAATTCTTCTACTGCTTCCCTGCCTCCTAGGTCTACTGTAAGTACTGTGTCCCGACCTTCACTCACTAGGCCATGCTGCTACGGATAGGGCACAAGCCTATTTTGTTGATGTGCGTGCCTCCAGGATAGAGGCTGTAGTTCCTGGGATGATTGAGAGACGTATCACTGCTGCTTTGACAGCTCTTAAAGATGTTATCGATGCCCTCATGATAAGGATAAATGTGTGAGAGAGAGTTCAGGGAGCCACTCATGAGGTGATGGTCTTAAAGGCTGAAATTGTAGAGTTGAGGAAAGACGTGGACAACTTGAAGCACACTAACATGTCGATTACTTTTAAGACTGTGGAGATTCCTGATGACCTGGACACAAATATTTCAGCCTATTCTGATGTGCCTCTGGCTATCACCGGAGATGAGGTTAGAGTTGATGAGATGGATGCAGAGTCCGAGGCTGAGACCGATGAAGAGAAACTCGGTGTTTAGGAAGATACCACCTATGAGGGAATGAATAGGTTCGAGTAGGCGATGGTAGATTCATCCATTCAGACTTCGTTGAGGGATACTTCTATGACAGGCTCTAATGGAGCTAGTGTTTATGTTGCACTGGGCACTTATTTCCAATCATAGATTATGATAATGCGCACTGATGCCCTGACAGATGGAGTGACTGCGATGCAGACTTTACCTAGGCTTAGCGTGTTAGGATGAAATTTTTACCTCTCTCTGTGTTGTTTTTATTGATTCTTTTTGTTTTCGTTTCATTTGAGAACAATTGCTTTTATTTTGTGGGTGGGGTAAGGTATTTCCATGCCTACCTCTTGTGATTATATTGTGGTTTTGAATATTGTGTTTTTAAAATGGAAATGGTTTTGACCTATCTTTAAAATTTGTGCCACCTCTATTGTTTATGATTGTAGTTGTTCTTGTGAAAATTGAGTATTTGTTATAATCAATAATGATGACTTAAATAATGCTCTTAATTGAATGAAATGAATGTGCGGCTATAATGAGGCCAATGAAGTTACATAGCAATGTTTTAACTTTTAGCATCTCATTCTGACTAGCCGGTTATCAAATGACTTGTGATGAACATTTCACACTACCTAGAAAGTGTGGATTCTTGTTTGATATTGAAGCCCAATGCCTTGTGTGATGAGATCAAAGATTGTGTGATGACACCTAGAATTTGCCCCATTGGTTCGATTGACTATGTGATCCAAGCACTTGGAATGATCTTAGGCCACAATTTTGAAGAGTGAAACAATTTGACAATATACCTCTTTTGTGGCCGACCTTGTGTGATGTGTGAACCTTGCTTGAACCCTCGTGAGCCTTGTTCTTTTGTTTGGAAGAAACTTGAACAATTGTGACCCCTCTTTATCCATTTACCCATAACTCTTATAAATTGTGGTTTGTTTGAATAGTAAACTTAGTCTAAAAGCCTAAGTTGGGAGATGCGGTGAAAGACAAGGGACATAAAAAGTGTGAGAAATTCCCCCTTTACAGTGGTTTTGAAAAAAATGGAACCCCTACATGTAAAAATAGAAGAAGAAAAGAAGAAAACAAAAGAAAAATATTGAAAAGTTATGAAATAAAGTAGTGAAAGTTACAAAAGAAATAGGGTATCCGGTAGTCCATTTGAAGTTGATTAATGGGGTGAATTATTAGCATGATTAAAATGTTAAAGAAAAGGAAGAAAGTGATTTTGAGACCACACTTCATGAGGGTAGCAACCATTGAGCCTAAATGACCATACCTTTACACCCAGCCCCGTTACAAGCCTTGAAAAGACCTTTGTGATCTTGAGTGAGGTGAAACGAATGTTGATTGAAAATAAGGGCGAACCTATGGGTGAAGTCATTCATGTGTTCATATTTGACAGTGTGAGAGATGTATGTGATTCTGAAACTATAAATTGGTGAAGAACCTTGTGTGAATATGGAATCATCTTTGTTTTGAGGGCATTTGAGTACTTTTGTTGAGCTTGAACTTGCATTTGAAACACATATTGTGAACTTGAGCATCTTTGATAATAGTGAGTCACAATTTAAATCTTTTGAGTGTACAATTGATCATTATATGAGTAAGTTGAGCCTTGTTGTGTTCATTCATGTTGAGTCTTATGCAACACTATTTGAGACATCCTTTAAGAACTGCTGATCTTAGGTTTTACTTGAGAACAAGCAAAAGTTTAAGTTGAGGGTGTTGATGAGTCCGAGATTTGGACTTATTTAGGGATTTGGTTATATATATATTTAGTGTCCTCGATTTCTTAATTTGTATATGTATTGAGGAGCAAAGCAAGGACATTTACAGGAAAAGAGGAACAAAACAAGGTGAGAGAATGAAGAAGGGAGAGCTTGAGGATCGCCAAGAGCACTTGGCGTGTCTCCCAGGGGCTAATATGTCTGCCTAAAGTTCCAGCGTGCCAAGCCCCGAAGGAAAAAAACTAAGTCGATGACGAAAAGAAGTAGTTGGTGAATCGCCGAGCAGTTCCGGATGTAAAGATAGATAGCCCCAAGTTACAAAACTTGCGGATACTGAGTGCCAAGGCAAAAAGACGATGGAGGAGATCAATGGGAGGATCGCCGAGTGTTTTGGCGAGCCCAGCATACTTTTCCAAACGACCCTTCGTGGATTATTTTTGGCACCTATAAATTAGATTTTGAACATTTTAAGGACAACTTCACGTTGGATAAGTAGGACTAGACTGAATTAGTTTAGAAGAGTTTTCTCTTGAGATTTTCATAGCTTTTGGAGAATGTTAGAGATTCAATTTGGAAATTTTTTCAAGTGGGTTTCAAATATTTTGCATATTGAGCATTGTAAAGACTAAATCTCTCTTACCGAGTTGATGTCTAATCAATTCGGTAATCGTTGTTATTTTTTTTATATTTGGCTAAAACCCCTATTCTTGGGGTGTTATTATGGGTTGAATTATTTTATGGGTATTGTTAATTACTAGTTTAAATGCTAAATTGAAGTGGTTTTAATCATTAATTGAGGTTTAATTTATGAACTGTAGTTGCAAATGCAGTTCTACTTTTCTGTTCTTGGCTTGCTCGAGAGAGAGGTTTTAGAACTAACATTATTGATTTGTAGGTATTGGGTTGAGTTGGGTTTAGCTCGAGATAGTGAATCCCAAATCCATCCCTACCCATATAGCACAAAAGATGGGATGAATTAAGGTGTGGGTTGTTCTTCATTGTCATTCTTGTTGATGTTCGAAAGAAATCATGATTTGGGATAGCTGTTTTCCACCACTTTTGGTGATCTCTTAACAGTTTTCCACAAAATTTTGTGCTAAAGGTATGGTTTTCACTCTCCAAATCCATTTTTTTTCCGTAGATCGTAGAATCTTGATTATATATTATTGGGAAATGGTTTTTGAATTGAATTGGATAGTAGGAAAAATCCCTAGTTGCACCTTAGGATCATGAGTTGGGTCTTGGGTTGTCATAATCCGAGTAAATCATACTTTAATTATTGATCCGCGTATTGATTGTTTGTAGACCTAGAACAAGCAGAACGAATTCAAAAAGTAAAGAATCAAGTTTCTTAGGAGGATTCAAGCTTGTTTTCGAGGTAGGTGATGATTTGATTCTTATTTATGTTATGTATGTTAGCGATTGCTTCATTGTAACGCATGAATGTTTATGAATGTTGCACTATTGATCACACCTAATGAAAATGAGTATAAATGTATGATTGTATACCATGAATCAACACCTGATTGTATGAATTTGAGAATATACGTTGTGATTGTGATTGTCTTATTAAATGGATTGGGTGTTACGTTACAACACACTAACTAGGATAGGATGTCACGTACCGACATACATATTTGAACAGTGTCACGTTCTAACACACTAACTTGGATCGGGTACCACGTTCTGGTGCACCAACAGTTTGGGTATGGGTTCCATGAGAGGACCATTGCCTTGTCGTGATTACTTGTTAAGGAGAATATGAAATTGTAAGTTGTTCATGATTAATAATCGGTATATGTGTATATATTCCCCATATGCATGTTTACTATGTTTTTACTGCTTGTACATGTTTCGCTTACTGGAATAGTTGCGTGATTCTACCAGTACACTGTGATTGTGTACTGATACTTGCTCTTTTATTGTTGAGTAAAGGGCATCTTCAGGCGGCTACGAAAATACCTCATTTAGGAGATCAGTGATCAATCAAATTCAAGGGTGAGACAGTTCTTCCAGGCTGTGATGAGTACTCCTTTTACTAAACCCATCTTAACCGGACTTAGATTAGTACTCCAGATGATAAGTTGTTTTAGCTCTTGGGGTTATACCCCTTTTTCTTTAGACTTATGGTTCTTTTTAGAGTTTTGGTACATTGACTTTCAGGTTTACGTAATATTTTTGCATTGTTTTGATAGTCCTTGCTAGACCCGTGAAGTTTATGGGAACTCTACTTTATTTTTTAGTTAAACTTGCTTCCGTATCTTTGAATGTGTAGTTTAGCTAATTAGTATTAATGGTCCTCCCACTGGAAGGTTAGTGTGGGTGTCTATCATTACGGTCTGTATCGTGACAATCAAATATAAACACAAGGGGTTTCATATCATTCGATGTTTGAGATTTACTCTATTAACTATTCTCAAATCACGAAGAATATTTAGGAGAGAAGAACCAAGAGAATATGTAGAAATGTATTCACATATTTTTTAAAACCTTGAAAATTAAAAAAGTCAGATTGAAAAGGAAAATTTTAGTTTGGCATCGATACTGTTATCTACAAGTTATATCTAAAGAGCCTATGGAGTTCTACGGGATGTAGGAAGGAAATCATAGGACCTTGTTTGAGTTTTTTAAATGTCAAGTCTCTCGTGTTTGACCTATGAATGGGTATTATGAATCTTAGGAGGATCTATAGGTAGTAAGTAGTGCCAATAGAGTAATTCAGAAAAATTGAATTGAGACCACATGTCTACTACAAGAGTTCAAGAATGGTCTTATGGTCAACAAGTCGTAGGCTGGATCCGTAAAAGTGATCAAGACTTATTGAAATTTTGTAATTGAAGTTGGGTTCTATATAAGAGGTCTACGGACTGTAGAAAGGTTGATAACCCGTAGAACAGTCTCGTGGGAATTATTCAAAAATTTTGGTCCCAGTAAATGATTCTACAATTGACCATGACTAGTCCGTAGGAGTTCCTACGGACCGTACGTCAAAGTCGTAGGGTCCTTCGACACTTTTTAATTAAGGGTGTTTTGTTTTTTCCCAACCCAATTAACCCCTAAAATATGCCATTTTGTACCTATAAGTACCATATAATCGTTTTTACTCTTACAAAATAAGCCTTAATTCTCTCATCCACTCAAAACCTCTCAAATTATATCAAGTCCTCTTCTCTAATTCTCGCTTAAGCTCCAGGTAAAGTATTAGGGATTCAAGGTTTCTTTCTCCATTGCTAGGGCTTTGATTATCAAGGTATGTAAGAATTCACCAATGATTTCACTTCATTCATTGGGTACCAAAGGAAATCTCAATCTTCAAATCAGTTTCATTCAATCTGATTAGAGTTGCATGCAATTCTCTATGGTTCCTATTTATTATGATTCAGTTGTGTATTTTCAATCTTATTATGCATGATTTGATTCAATTACATAGTTTTTAACTGATTGCATATAAGCTCCACGGTAAAGAACTAGGTTTCAAGGGCTTCAAGGTTTCTTTCTCCATCGCTAGGGATTTGATTACCAATAAGTTCCATTCATCTACTCGGTACCAAAAAAATCTCAACCTTTAGTTCAATTTCACCCAATTTGATTAGGGTTTCATGCAATTCTCTATGGTTCCTATTTATTATGATTCAGTTGTGTATTTTCAATCTTATTATGCATGATATTATTCAATTACATGGTTTTCAATTGATTTCATACAAACCCATGCTTTATACTTGCTTATGACTATGAAGTTATGACTATGAAGTTAGCATGTTTCATGAAAATGATTATTTATGAAATATTGCTTTTAATTATAAGTATCAATAATTTGTGAAAGGTTTTCTCACGAATGAAATCATGACTTATATGCTTACAAAGGCAAGTGTCTATTATGAATGTTTATGAAGTCATAATTTGAAAGGATCTACTCTATGATGAGTTATTTTGGATTGATAGTTTAATCATATTTTTCCAAGTATTTGGATTATGAATATGATTTTATGTCTTTTCTGTTGGGATTTACTTAGCACCGAGAGTAATTTGAGATGGAGGCTCTCCCGTTAGTAAAGGTCGCATCTCTAGAAACAATCTCCTTGTTCCAAACTACGTTCTCCCATAGGATTTTCTTAAATGACCTAATTAAAGGATCCATAATAGCAATTATGAATGAATGTGACAGAGTTTACCTTGGCAAGTAGATTTCCCTTTTTGGTATGAGGGTCATACAGGGTTCAATGTTATAGCTCACATGGCCTTATTGTCGTTTAACAATAAATATCTCACAAATGAACTATGTTTTCCTCAAAGATTTTATGAATGTTTTCCATATTTATTTTTTAGTATGCATTGACCTCCATTATGACTCATGGATTGTTTGAACGTTTTTACTATGTTTTACTTGGTCATGCATATCATGTTTAAAGTTCCTCATATTATTTTGCTTATGTATATGTCTCTACGCATTTCTACATACTTAGTACAATTAATGTACTAATGCACATTTCTTCCTATATTGTCTCATAATATAGGGTCCGATGTTCCTCCAACCGCTCATGACTTGCATGAATTGTTCTACCATCTTATTGAATTAGTGAGTCCTCATGCTCCGAGGACAAGATCATTGATGCTTTAGTTCTTTTATTCTCCTTTTCATTTCAGACTTGTACGTTGTATATGGATTACTTCCTAACCACTTTTATGATGTTAGAAAGGCTATGTTAGACACACAGTTTAGTGTTCCACACTTATGTTAGACTTATTATATGATATGAGATTTTTATTGTCTATTATCTCTTGTTGTATTTCTTTTACACCATGCTTATGTCAAGTGACTTGTTTAGGGCCTCTTGGGATTCTATTCGTTATGTCACATCTAGGGTGTACTTTGGATCATGAAAAACTTGGTATTCAAAGTATCAGGTTTTAGAAAAAAATTAGAATGGCTGACAAGCCAGATCGAGTAGGTTTTTATTCATGAGTGTGAAATGCGCCACATTTATGAATAAGAGGCTACAAAGTACTTAGTAAGCTTCACTACTTTCACTACTCTATAGTTGTGCGATTGAGTCCATCTCTATAAAAGGTCTTTCTCCCAACTTTTGTACGATACTTTTTAGGATATGCCTCCTCAAAGATCTATTGTAAGAAGGATTGTGGAGATTGAGGTTCCTCAAGTGTCGGTCGATCCTTAGGCTAAGAAAGTGATTTAATGCCAAATTCTGAGATGCTTTTCAAGTGCTTTTCAAGTGCTGAATTAGGCTATGGTTGCCCAAGCTAACAGGGAGGTCATTGCTTATGTGAACCCAAATGTGGGTATGAGAGACTCCACTAGGATGAATCTCTCGGAGTTTCATGGTTCGAAAGTTGATGAGAATCCTCAAATTTCACTGCTGAGATTTATAAGATAGTGGAAATTATGGGAGTGTCAACAATAGAGACGGCGAAATTGGTAGCTTATCAACCCAAAGGTGGTGCTCAAGTTTGGTTCAACCAATTGAAGGAAGAGAGGACTATTGATGCGGGTGCTCTTGATTGGGAGAAATTCAAAGAGGTTTTTCTTGATTGTTTCCTCTTGAGATGAGGGAGACAAATGTTCTTGAGTTAATTAATCATCACCAAGGAAATATGAGTGTGAAACTTACTCAATAAAATAATTATGCTTCAACTATGGTTACCGACTCTAGGGAAAATATGAGTAAGTTTGTGTTGGTTGTGTACGAATGGTGGATAAGGAGTCTCGTACCGCCATATTGATTAAGGAGATTGACGATTCAGTGATGTATATATATTTTAACTACCACTCTATCAAATAGTAGTATAGAAGGATGTCGAACCCACAAAGAGTAGTTTATCTATTTTACATCTTGTTTTTATTACTATTTGAGAAAATCAGAACTAGCTGAATGGTGAATTAAGTAATTACTAATAAAAACAAAAAAGTAGAGAAAATACTTTTTTTTTCACAATATGTTAAAAGGTGTTGGGAACTTGACTTCACTAAATATTTTTATATAAATTAAATATTTTATTCCTTCATTTATATCTCTCATAGAAGAATAAATACATCTTACGATTATATTTTCATTTTATTACTGAAGTTGACAATATGCAATCCTCTTGGTTATACAATTTAATTGTAAAACTAGTAATATTTAAGAACTAAAAATCCGTACTCGAACTTAAAGCGTGCTTTTTTAGTAAATTCCTTCCAGTTACCTTACTTGTATAATTAATTATTACACTATTCACCTCTCGATTACAAAATTTAAGTATAACATGAAATAGATAGATGTTAGTAAAACATTAACAATCAATCAATACTTCAATAATTGCTATTACTTCTTCCGTCTCTCTCGATTACAAAATTAGGAATATGTTAATATGTAGTAAACAATATATAATTGTTGATAAATAAATAACATCTTACTATGAAGCAAATAAAAAATAATTAATTATATCACTTAAGCTCATATATGTGAAATAACATTTTGCTTTTCTTATACTCTTCACTTCATTAGATCAAAATTGTAAGACCCTTAAAAATGAATTAAGGTGTCTAGAGCCTCACATGTGGCTTATAAGCTTGTTGACATTTTAATTAAGTGTTTTAAAGCATTTATGATTGGTTTGAATACATTTGGAAGTCAAACGTCCAAGAACGTCCAAGACGTTCGAAAGTTAGCCCTTGGACGTACTTCAGTGTTCTTAGCATGTCTTGATATGTTGCGTGTGTTTTTCGATGCTCAAACTGATATGGAAGGTCCTTTAAATTTTTATCAGTGTATTTACATTGTAAACATCCGGGTATGACTCCCTAAGGGCCCTACAAAAGGCCCTCAAGGAGGACCCCAAACATTGCCTAGACACTGCCTTGGCAGTGTCAAACGACGCCCAGTAGCCTCACCTATGCCCCGTCGATGGGGAGGAGTAGCTCAACACTTAGCCGTGTGAGGATGAGCTCCCAAATTACAGCCTCAGTCACCATCGATGGAGCAACAGGACGGGCCGTCACTGCATCGACGCCCCGTTAATTGGCTTCCGTAGGTGCTGCCTGTAATTTGCAACATGCACACTGCCATTTAAGGTGTGAATTTCCAATTCACCCCACGTCCCAAACTGACCCTAGATGGTTAATTCATGTATTTTTGGGTATATTAAGTTGATTTATAACATGAAATCCCAATACCCAATTCATTCTTCAAATTAGACTTTTCCCTCTAAAAGATAAACCTCTCTAGAAACCTCCATTGGAGATGAAGCTCAAGAACAAGCATGGTGATGAATTCTCAAGATTTCTTCACCAAGTTTTCGTGGTTCTCTCCTAATATAAGGTATGGTGATCCTTCATCTTTAGATAATCTTCCATCTAAAAGAGCTCTTTCCAATGTTTTCAATGAAAGTTCATGATCAACTTGCTTATCTTTCAATCTAGCCATGAGTTCTTTCTCAAATTGATTTCAAAAACATGCTTATGATGAATTGATATTTATGTACTGATTTTAAAGTGAATTTCAATCCAATTACATGATGAATCCATGTCCCATCCAAAATCTCGATTAGCCTATTTGTGGGTATTGTGATCTTGATTCTATGTTAAGTGAATTATGATTCTAGCATGTTGAATTGTCTACTACTACTGTTTTGTATTCAAATTGATGGTGAATTATCTATGAGTGATCAATGATGATCAAGGCTTCGATGTTAGGTAAGGTTGACCTATACTCCTATATCTTCTATAGTTTGATGAAGTAGTGTACATGATATGGCCTTGCTTCTATGATGATTGAGTCATGATTTCGTATATGACTATTGTACTTTATCTACTGCCTATGATGTAAAGTGATGGTGAATTATGTAAAATTGATCCATGTGGATCAAGGTTTGAAGATTGACCAATGTTCTCCTATCCTCTATAGATTGATAATGCAATGTGCATAATGTGATCTTAATTCTAAGGTAAATAAAGCATGATTTCGTTTATGTTAAGATACATTTAGTTACTTCCCTATACTTGAATTTTTGATGAAATATAATTATTCATCAATGGTGATCAAAGGTTGATGAATTGGTAAGATTGCCTACTTTCTCTACTTTTCTATGTAATTGCTAGTTGAATTGGCCTTGTATGGCATTATGTGGTATGGTCCACTTATGGTGGTGGTTTTTACTTCTTGTCAATCTATATATGTGTTGATTATGGCCTTGAAGGCAAATTGATGTTATATAAATGTGTGGTTATGATGATCACACTATGTGAAGCTTATGCCTAGTTTTATTCTAGTTTACGGTCTAGGTTGTAGTGCTAATGTTATGAGCATGTGAATGACTATGTTAGGGTTAGGTATAGGTGCTTCCTTTGATGATGTTATAGTGGTAAATGAACCTTATCTATGTACCCCTATATGAAGGTGTGATTAGCTAAGGTTAGGAGTCTTGGACGCAATGTGAAGTTATCTTGTCTCCTATGCTAAAATGTGATGTGTGGTCCATGCTTGAATGTACATGGTGGTATTAAGAGGGTGGCTGCCTCAATATATTGTGGATAGACATTATGTGATCATGTTGACCAATGTACACACACTTACACCTCATACATGCTTACAAGTAGTATTGGTTCCTGGTGTCTAATGAAAGGGTATTCTCATATGCACTAATGTCTACTACTATGCATGTAAAGTGTATGTCTATGAAGTATGTTATGTATTCCTTAACTAGGATGACTTGATAGGTGTACTAGTATGGACAAGGGTATGGGACCTTGTATATGCATTGCACATGTGTGCCTTGATAGGATAGTTCCTAGGTTTGTGATCTATGTACATGAATATGAATGCATGAGCATGTTATGAATATGACTTGTATGCTATGATGTCAAGTATATGGTATGATGAAGTATGAATATGTATAGTGTCTAAATGTGTTTAAATGAAAGTATTGCTCATATGGTTACACCTATACACTTATGCGTGAATGAAATGAAGTATGAACATGTGTGGTCTAAAGGTGTTTATGGGAAAGGTTTGCTCACATATATGTATACACACACATGAAAACATGTTTATGATGCATGTATGATGATCCAGTCAATAGAGGGGCTCTTGAAAGGTGTTGTCACGCCCCGAGCTACCCCCTAGACGCGGACACGGAATCTAGGACCACAAGTGATCCCAACCTAACCATGCTGGCATGATCATGAGCATACTAAAGATAATAAATTATTGCGGAAGCTAAATCATACTTAAAATGAAAAGATGAGGAATACCCATATGCTAAAACTGAGATATATGAAATCTGATGAGTTTAATACAAAGAAATATTAACTCAACGCTAAGATGAAACTAACTTTGTCTGAAATAAGCTTCTAAACTGGACTAGAAATACTGGGACAAGCCCCAGCTAAATCTAGCAAAACTGAAACTAAATGACTGAAGACTGAAATTAAACTCATGACTGTTGTCCACGGAGAATGAGGACTCACCACTGAATCTGCTAAACTGGAGATCGGAAATCGATCTATGCGTGATCTGGATGCTGAGAACCTGAACCTACAACACGAGAAGATGTAGCGCACATATGCGTCAGTACTTGAAAGGTATTGAGCATGTAGGATAGAGTAAAGCTGAAATAAAATATAACTGAACAAGCACAAAAGCAAGTATAATAATCTGAACATGATATACTGAATTCTGAGATAACTGAATACAATGATCAATTTATAACATGCTGAAACTGAATACTGAATATACTGATAAATGGTCAATGCAAGAGAGTCTGACTGAACTGTAGGAGCTACTAATAACCGATAATAAAACCGAATGAGCTAAATGTGGAGTCCGATGTACACGCCCCATCGAGAGGACCCAATATACCCTGCCAAAGGTATAAAGGCATGCTGGCGTGTTCACTAAACTGATGCCCACAGAGGGGACTTACAACCTACTTGGCTAGTAGTTCTGGGACTAATTGGGTACGCTGAACCTTAGTCCAACTCGGTATTATGCTACTACCATTGATTTATGTAGTTAACTGATTATGTCTGAATTTTCTGTAAATATTGGATAGCTCAAAGCTGAACATGCAAACTGGGAATGCAACATTTAATTTGATAAAGATGTATTAAAAACAGAATCATGTATAACTGCATAACTGAAATATCTGGCCTAGCATGTGTAATTCAAGAACTAAATAAATACATAGCTAGGGTTCTGAAATTCATTCAATAATCTGAGTAATAAAATGAAAATCTGATTTGGAACATATAACTAATTAATTCATGAAGTTCTGTTAAAGTTCTAAAAACCGTAGGTCTAATCATGATATGGGAATCAAGAATCTGACTTAGGTAAGTTTTAGTTATATTTCTAGGCTTAAAATGACTAAAATCTGATGATTTAGGGTCAAAACAACGTATCTTAAGGTTTAAACGAAGTGGGAAAAGATCAAAAGACCCCTGGGTAAGTTGCTGTCGGACCAAACGACGACCTGGACAGACAGCCCGTCGTTCCATCGACGGTCCGTCGTTTGGGTCCGTAGGTTGGGTATGTTCGACATGCCTTTACTAAAATGAGCATAACTGTTTACTCAGAGCTCTGATTTTAGCAAGGTTGGTGTCTATGGAAAGATAATTCAATTATCTATCTGTTGATATTTCATAGGACACCTAATTCATTTGTGCTAAGAGTTATGATTATTTGAAGTTGACCCTACTGCATTTCCCCACTAACTGTCTGCTAGTTCCCACCTACGGACCGTGGGTCCACTTACGGACCTTGCTGGTCACCCATGGTCATTGTCAGAGAGTGGCTGAAGGGGGTCTCGATCAACGGTCATGAACTACGGACCGTTGTCTGACCTACGGACCGTAGGTCCGTCCGTCGATCAAGACTTAGCCAATTTTTCCCGGCTGAGTTTTTGGGAGTCTCTGATCCCATCGACGGTTGTGAAGGATGGACCGTGCGTCAGGCTACGGTCCATCGATGGTCACGTCGGCTGCACCTGCAGATTTTTCTGAAAAACTGATTTTTTTTGTCTGTTTTGCTACGGGGTGTTACATGTGTTCTCAAGGGTATCCTAAACTAGATGGTGCTTGAATATGCTATTTCCATGTTAAAGGTTTTCTCACATGATATAGGTTGATGAAAGGACTTTCTCATCTATAACCTATGAGCTAAGCATATGAGGGGTTAAATATCCTAAAGCCTATATTTTATAAAGTAATGTAATAAAGGCTTTTAATAAAGGAAACTTAGCTTAGCACCGAGTGAAGTTGAAGTTGAGGGGTGTCCCTTCCCAATGTGGGAAGGTAGGTTCACCTTAATTCTCAGAGGTGGATAACTAAAATGCCTCAATAGGAATAAAGAGGGTTTCCATAGGTGGATAACTACAATACCTCAATAGGCAAAAAGAGGGTTTCCATGTATGCCTCCAAGTTCCATAAACTATGTTTGCTCCATAGGATCTAGCAAGTCATATCACCTAATATGCTAGCATGATGTTAATATTCTACTTTGGAAAGGTAGAGCACCTTTCCTTGATGTAAGGTTCTACAACACCAAATTCCATGTTTAGCACCCATGGTCTTAGTGTCGGTTAAGGCTATCGTTTCCCTAAAGTAAAATGGACAATGGAAGTAAAGTAAGGACCCTAACTAGGATAACCTAAGGAAGTTACTTAGTGAAGGTGGGTGTATGGGACTTCACCTATGCATTGCACAAGTAGCTCTTGAAGGGAGTTCTAGGGAGGTGTTCTAATGTATATGTTTATGTTTATGTCCTCATGCATGACATTGTAGTCTTGTCTACTTGTTGTGATGAAATGCATGGTATGAGTCCTAATGAGTCTATATGATGTGTTCTTACGTTATATGCATAATGTTGGTCTTATTGACTATATGATGAAGGTCCTACTTGGTATGCATGTAGTTGACTATAGTATCATGGTTGGTGTATGAAGTACATGTTAAGGCTTGTGGTCTCATGATAGGTTTACTAAGTATGTGTGAGGTTATGGGGCTTCACATGTACATTGCACTAGTAGACTTAGATTGAGATTGTGAGTAAGGTCTTAGAATGGTCTATGTGAAGTGAAGTTAGCATATGTTAATATTGACTATGGTTCACTGTAATGGCATTGGGAGTCTTGACTTGAAATTGTCTTGTGATATGTTATACTTCTATGAATGCATGTATTGAGTTAGGAAGGTTGTATGTATGAATACCTTGTGTCCTTAAGGTGATGCATTGCACCAAGTATCACTAGAGGGTTACTTGGGAGGTTAATGAGTTAAAGAAAAGCAGTTCATTGTAAAAGAAATGAGTTAAATGTAAATGAAATATGCTTACTGTAAAGTGGTGCTTAATATGCCTTAAATGCAATGTATGGTTTAATGTAATGTTGTGACCATTGAATATGCCTAAATTAAGTATGTAAATGGTATAATGCTTATTGTATCAACTTTTGTAAAGTTTTCTCAAAAAGGCATGATGTGTGGTTTCAAAGGAAAATATTCCCTTTAAATGCAAGTTTTTGCATGGTTGCCATACTTAGTGCATTCTTGTACTTACATCATTCTCCTTTACCTTTTTACACAAAGTGTAGGTTATGGATGCTTAAAAGATGTCTCTAAGGTGAAGGGCTTGATATGTGATTCCCAAGCTCAAGGAAAGGGATCCTTAAGTTCAAGGATTTCCTATGTCATTGTTTTAAGAAAAGTCTTGTAATAGCTTAGTTATGATTTATATTGAGAAGGTCGTGTCCCTATTATACTCTAATGATATTGAGTCTAAGATGGCAAAGAGACTTAGAGTCTTTAACTATGTATTATGATATTTTATATATAATGGAAAAATGTTCTAGCATATGATGTGCTATGAAAGTTTTAAATTTTTCGCTAAATTTACCTATGACAATGAGATGAATGATAACTATGGACTTGTATAAGACCTCCGAGAGGTCAAGTACACCGTGTTACTTCTAGGGGGTGCTTCCCGATCGTGACAAAAATGCTACTTTTTTTCACCATTTATACTTAATGTTTTGCATTTAAATCAATATTCAAAGTGCCTTAAAAAGAAATAGGGTGAAGATATTACAATAAAATGGTTAAGGTTTAAAGATGGGTGATCAATAGATAAGGGATAATTCACTTAGGTCCACAGGGCAATAGGTAGCGATAAAATTCAACAAGGTAGGTTTATTTAGACAATACTTTAACAAAAAGAGCCTATTTTCATTTCTCAACTCAAAATTGGCCTAGAATTTCGCCTCAAACCACATTCAATGCAAATTTTAGATTTTTAAATAAGCATAGGAACTAGGTAATGCATACTAACCACATAATGCACTTGGGACTAGTGAACATCATAATTTCAAATACCAATAAGAAGATATGAGTTTGGAAAGGTAGTCACACAAGCCAAGAATCAGAGTCATTTAAATCGATCTTTCTCAAGTCTTTAAAATCAATCCAAATTTAGCAATTTTTAAAAACAATAATAGCTAAGAAGATCCTAAAAAGTGTTCGATTGAAAATATTACGACCATGGCAAAGAATCGAACCAAGAAATCCAGTGCAAAAAAGTTGCCTTAGTAAATAACTTAATAGTTTCTACGATTTATTTATTTTAAAGTAATTTTTTTGAAATATATGGAAAAAAACACCTATATAGTAATATTATATTCGGATTCGAATCCTCTCCATTTCCTCTATCTCCATTTTCCCCAATTTCTAGCTTTGATTAATGACATATGTCATAGATTGGATTTAATTAATTAAAATATATCTCTAACCATGGTTTAAACAATAAAAATATTATTATATTAATTAAAACTAGTCATATTATTTCTCCCCTTTTCTCCTTATTCCCTCTAACTTATGCCATATGTCATTAATCAAAGCTAGAACTTAAAAAAATGGAGAGAAGGAAAACGAGGAGGGGCCGGATCCATTATATTCTTCTACCCCCATACTTAAATGATATCATGTCCCCGTGATAGAGAATTTTTAGAAGTAAATGAAGGTAAAAGGACTTTCGTGATCATTGGAAGGTTGCACGGAACCTCTTCAACCTATCTCGCATGTAAGTTTGCTTTCTGATTTGCATTTATTTTTGTTATATACATATTTTTGTAATCTTACCAAAGCAGTTTGAAAAAATGATCTTCTCACTAGTACTGTTCCATTTATTTGTCAAACAGTTCTTTCAAAAATATATTGTAGCAACTTAGGCATTATAGTTATTTAAGAAAAATATATAAGTATATGTTTACACTTATCATTTCCTCTGGGTAAATTTCTACAATTCAATAGAGTGTTTGTAGAATATAAATAAATAAATTAATTCCACAAAAGATGAAAATGAGATATTAGGAATTTTATTAATCATGGATTAAAACTATTATTAGTTAATTGCGAGGTAGCTCCTTAATTAATGGAAACTCATCTAGCCTCCTGAAGTGAAGAGTGGTTATGGAGGTGTTATGTGAACAAGAGGATGAAAGCATTGTGCATCACTTTGGGAGCATATGCTTATGTGGATTAGAATAAAAGTGATAGTATGTGGCTGCAAATTAAACATGAACTCACAACATGAGAAAGGGAAAATTGTTGTAGTGGCTTTCTAGAGAGTGTTATCACTGTTTGCACTGCCGCTACCACCACCTGCTTTCGACATCCCAATAATTAGCTCCTCTATATTCATGGCATATTATGGATTAACAACTCCCAGCACAAATGTATGATTTGCTTGAATGCAAGATGTGGTGCATTTTCAGCTACGATTCTATCGCGGAAAGTGTCATTTCCCTCTAGTGGTGGCTGAAAATTCATATGTCCTGCAGGAAAGTTGAAATTCATATTCTGTAAACCAAATGGAGGAATTGCAGGGACATTAGTTAGTTGAAATATAGTGATCACAATGTTTATCATATTGTCAAAATTTTCTAGGATCGCGTAAGTATGAGAAAGATGCTCTGTTTGTATCGCTCGTTTGTTGTTGTTGGTTGTAAATTGTTTCAATTCATTCCTCTAACCTTTCAAACTACAGTAAAATCTCACAAAATTAATACGCGATTAATTATTATTTTAACACGTTTATTTTTTACAGCAACTCAATAAAGGGTCAATTATTAATAAAAATTAAAAGATACAAAACCAGACCCAAAAGTGGCCTAACATTCGACGAGTTAAAAAAAAGTGCAAAACATAAATGGAAGAATTTCAGCTGCTCCGATATCTTCCCCAAACTGCCGTGTCTTCTCCGACGAGAATCCAGGTCTCCATTTCATCTCGCAACTCCTCCGCACAAACTACAATCTACAAAACACACAAATTTGTCGTGAAATCATTTTGTCGCCAAAATTCTACTGACGCTATGATTCAAACCAATGAAGACTACTTCAATTTGAGTGGTGTAGAGATACGAGGTGTTCTAGAAGATTTTTGCTCATTACACTTTGAAATGGCCTCGTATTTACGGTCTCGGGATCTTCCCAAACTTCATCCCAGCAGATTCGAGCTTATTTCCAGATAAGTCTTCCAGCCTCTTCGATTGGTATTTAGTTTTCTTTGATTCGCACCCTCTGATTTATTGTCCGATCAGGTTGAACCCCTAAAGGAGTTGATGTGGGGTCTATATATTACTACTATTATAGAAAAAGCTTAGTTTCAACAGGTCTGTTTTAAGTCTTTTAATTTAAATCTGGGGTCTTTTTGTCATTTCAGTACTTCATTATAGCTTATGGGTTTACAACGTGGACAATTTGGTCATTAATTTCATTAAACTGATATGTATTAGAGACTATATACGTGTATTTAATCTTGTTTTGATATAGAGATGTAGTAATGCTTTATGTTTGATTTAAAGCATTAGAGACTATCTCTTAGTCTTTCATCTTGTTTTGACATGGACATTAGAGACTATCTCTCCTTGATATGACGGTTTGTATGTGTTCTTCTTATCTTCTCTATTTAGTTGTAATGTAATGTAATTCTTTCTTTTTTTCCTCTGTGTGTGGTGCTGTTGAATTAGGTAAAAGACTATACCAAACAAAGTCAAGAACAAATTAATGAATTAGTATCACAGATCAAAGTGGAAATTGAAAAATAAATGAATGAAAGCAGTGAACAGAGAATTAAAATTATGAACTAATTAAAAGGTCAAATGCTCCCTGTTGCTTGTGCAAACATCTCCGTGCATATTATTCATTGTTGAAAATTCAATTTTTTGGATTAATGATATGGTGAACCGTGAATGGTTGTTATTTAAGAGGCAATAATTTATATTTGATGGTGATTAAGTCCAAAAAAAGTTTACTACTTTTCTTGTTTCATTTTTTCTATATGGTGAGTAAATTGAGTTCTCATTGACAAGAAAAACTTAATTGTTCAGTAAAAACTATTTGTGAAATCTATAATTTTCTAATCAATTTTCTTTGTTATAGATAGAGAAATAACAATACTCAAGCTTTATCATAGTGGTTGTGATGCATACATTTTCCTACATATGTCTTTGTAGTTGTTTTGAGTTATTTGGTGTTCTAAGGTCAATCAAAAGTTTATGTGGAACTGGTTGTTGTTTTGTTGGTAATTTTAATGGCTTCTGATGTTCTACAATCATCCTATATTTGATTTAGTCACTAGAGGTAAATCAAGTATAACTGGACAATATGTCAAATTTCTTACCATAAGCATGTACACCTAATTATGTGTGGTTATAATTAATAATAGAGACACTTGCTTGGCATGAAACTGAATTAAATCATGATTTGGTAAATACTTTTCAGTATTGTAAGACTAGCGAAAGCACAACTATTAATGAATTTATGACTTATATGACACATTATTATACTCTCTTTAGTTTTACTATGAATTGAATATTGACAAAATGAAAAAGAAAGAGATAAGACTATATTAGCCTGAGAACCCTCCTGTTATAACTTTCCAGGACAATATTTTATTTTTTGCTACTTTCTTAGAGTACCTTAATAGATTTTCTTAGCTCTTTATCTACATATACTGCTCGAATTAATGTTAACATGCGCTCTTCTTTTCCTGACTATAGGCTTTTAAAATATTTCTTTGTCAATGTCTTTTGTCTCTTTGTTTTTCAAATATAAGTACTAACAACTACCCATAACTTTATAAATGTACGTATGTTTTATCTCAAGTTTATAAAGAGGCTACAAAAAGTCACACAAGAAAGAATTAGCATCACCATTTCCCAACATGATAAGAGTTATCCTGTATGTGATCATGTTAATTGTTAAGAGTTTATACTTTAGCATTTACTAGTACGATAAAGCCATGGACATTGGTCCAAAATGTCTATGAATTATGTTTTGAGTTGTTTTTCAAGGAGTAAGGTGTGAGGAGGTATTTTTCAATAAGGAGTATATAAATTAATAAAGAGTGTTAAAAGTTTTTACCGTTAATGGTTTTAGAGACATACAACACGAATGTTAATTGTCGTTAAAAATTACATATTTAGTGATAATTAAATTATTATAGTTAATTAATTAATTGTCGCTAAAAATTATTTCCAAGTAATGAAAGGTGCAATTCAAATTTGAGATCGACATCTCTCTCATATAAAACTTGAGAAAAAAGAACTTTCACTATATGTTTGTAAAATCATACCATATTAGGCATTTATTAGTATTTGAAATTTTTAACTGTCCATTTCGAGTAGATGTAGTGTAGAGATTTGACAATGAATATAAAATTGTTGGGCCGTGTTGGCACGGCCAACGCTCGTTATATGAAGTCCTCAATCGTTGCAATAGGCCAACTACAGTAGTCTGCAATTACAATAAATTTGCAAGAATGTCACAAAGCTTAAAGTAGTTTACCTATAAATTTGAATTGTTAGTTTTCATTGATGTCACTACTGACATCAAATGAGCAGATTTTCTTCTTATGAATAGAGCATTGATCATTTGTAAAGACACACCAAAATAGAGAAGCAATAGAGAGTAGAGAGAGTAATCCACAAACTATTTCTTAGTTTGTGAGAAGATAGTGTGGAAGTAATATTATTGTGATTTGTAAGAAATAAAAGAGTGTTGAGTAGTAGTCTTTTGACACTACAAAGTTTTTTCATCAATATTATTGTATTACTTATTCGGGTATCATATTTACCCTATTTTAATATTTGGTGTCGTTGTTACTCTCTTCCTGTTGTTATTTAGTTTGGACATTATCCTGAGTGTTATTATCATTTTTTTCAATAACGTGGTATCAGATCCATGACCAATAATAGTTCGTTGTCCTTTGAATACCCCAGTCTCACAAGAGAAAATTATGAAAAATGATGTCTACGAGTGAAAGTCATTCTTGGCTCTCAAGATGTTTTGGACATTGTAAACAAAGAGTATACAAACCCGCTAATGAGGAAACTTTGTCGTCAAATGAAAAGGAGGTCTTATTAAGACAAGAAAGAAAGATCAACACACCCTCACTCTTATCCATCAATGTTTGAATGATGGTATGTTTGAGAAGGTGGTTGATGCAACCACCTCAAAAGAATCTTGGGAGATTTTACAAAATTCTCTCCAAGGAGTTGATAAAGTAAAAAATGTAAAACTTCAAACTCTAAGGGCTAACTTTGAAGTTTTAAAAATGAAAGAATCCGAATCCATTTCGGATTTCCGTTTTAAATTGATGGATGTTGTAAATCAACTAAGAAGATACGGGGAGGAAGTAGATGATGTGCGTGTGATAGAAAAGATTCTTCATTCATTAACACCTAATTTGATTATGTAGTGTGTGCTATTGAGGAGTCTAAAGATTAAGATTTTATGAAGGTAGATCAATTTGAAGGTTGTTTACTAGTCCTCGAAGAGAATGAAAAGGAGAAAGAAGAGACACTAGAGAAACTTCTTAAAATCCATGCATCCTTCAAAGAATTTGAAGGTGATAAAAGTTATAAAGGAAATGGACAATGGCGAGGTCGTGGAGGTCGTGGAAGAGTAAGAAGTTGTACCAATAAATTCAACAATGAACATAAGAGTCACTTGTCATTTAGAAGTCGTGGATGTGGTCAACGAGAAGGTAAAGGGCGTGGAGCTTATCAAGGTAGAAATGAAATGAGGTATAACATTTTAAATTGAGTATTATAACTATCATAAAATTGGACATTACTCTTGGGAATGTCGTAGCAATATTGAAGAGATAGTTCATCTTGTTGACAACAACAAAGACGAAGATGTGTCAACGTTGTTATTATCACTCAAAGAAGAATATAGAGATATTGTAGTTCATGGTATCTTGACAATGGAGAAAACAATCATATGTGTGGTCACAAAGATAAGTTTGTGGAGATAAAGAACACGTTGAAATGTAATGTGTCTTTTGGAGATACCTCAAAGATCCAAATTGAAGGGATAAGTACAATTTTGATATCTTGTAAAGATGGTGTCCATAAATGGATTAACAATGTTTATTATATGCCAAATAAAAAAGTAAAATTTTGAGTTTGGCTCAACTTATTGAACAAAGATATGATATTCATATGAAAAATATGCATATTTGGCTTAGAGATTCAAGTAACAACTTAGTTAATAAAGTTCATATGGTAAAAAATAGGTTGTTCCCTTTGAATATTATGTCACATCCCAAGAGCACACCCTAGAAGATAGGGCACAATCTCGGATTGCAACCGGCGTACTCGACCTCTCGGAGCTCTTATACAAGCCCTTTCATATAATTCATAGCATATACATAGTGAAAAGTAGTGCGGAATTAAAACTTTTCACAAAACATATCATAGTCTTTAAAAACTCTTTCATATAAAAGTAATAGGAAATACTAAGTCTCAATCTCATCAAAACTTAAGACACGAGAATACTTTTGGGACACGGCCCATACTTCAAAATATAGAAATACTTAGTCTATCACAATACTTCGAAATAAAAGACATAAAAGACATCTATATATTTCCTCGAGTCAATTGAGGACATACTTCAACTTCTCTTGAACGATGGTATGGTCCAATTCTTGCTTCCCAAAGGCTCCTCACCTACCAACAACTATAGAGATAGATAAAAGCATGGACTAGTACAACCACATGTACTAAGTATGTCATTATGCATAAAAATCATAAAAACGGACATTTATTAGAAATATGCATCTTTTCACTTAAAAATCATATTATAATCATAAGAACAACATTTAACAACTTAGAAACACATAAGATAACAATTAAGCAATTATGCACATTTTTTAGCCAACTTAACAGTGAGCTCAACTCACTGTACAGTGAAGGAATTCATTGTTACAGTGAAGTTGCCTACTTCTTCCTTTGACACTTTATATCATGTAATCATCCCACTAAAAACTATTCTAAGACTCACTTAAGCAACACAAAGAGAGATCGTCCATACAACCTCCCTAAGCATGTCTAAATGACCCTCAAGACTACTTATAACAAGACACATACACACTTACAAGACATCAAACATAGGAATATGCGATTTACCTCTACCAAAGGTGATTCTAAGTCTCACTTGAGTGAGTTGTGAAGCAACCGCCCATACAATCACTTACACACACTTAAGAGATCCTATAGACTATCTATGATAGAACCATTCTCACTTAACACATCAATATATAAATAATATGACATTCTCTTATCAAAGGCTATCAAAAGACCTACTTAAGTAAATCAAGAAGATAACGTCTATGATTGACCTCTTCAAGACTACCTAAATAATCCTTAAGACTACCTAAGTTTAGATCATGTCCACATATTCAACCATTTTTCCTTAACTAGAATCATTTTTAAGACTTATCTAGGTAAGATACGAAGTGCCCATTCTCATGCCCCCTTCACACCTTAACTAGACAACCCTTAACTACTCTAGATAAGTACTTATTCAATTAGCATATTTTCTTACTTAAGTCATTACATTCATTAGTTCATTTAGGAGACATTCATCACATAAAAGACATTCAAATAATGATCTTGGACAAGACCTAGGGACTCTCACTAACACCTTCAACGCCTATTGTGCAATGTCTAGATAACGTCCCATACCACCACCTAAACTTCATAAAACTTCTCTAATGCTAGAAGGTATACCTTATGATGAGAATAGGCAATAATCGACATAGACCATGATAGCAAAGCATGGAATCCGAAGTTCTAACCTACTCCGATGAGGGTGTTCTACTTGCCAATGGTAGAACTTAGACACATCCCATGTAGGCACATGATTAAGGAATATGAAGGCATGCTTTGTAATCTAGTCTCATTCTTTAACTAGAACTACTTCCCTTATCATACTCACTCGGTGCTAGCCTTTGTTCTCGTAGAGTAATTCACATTTAAGGTTCATATAAAAGGGTTCCATATCAAGTTCATAACCCAATTACATTTACCCTACCAAGGAAAGGTCCACTAGGGCTACCTCACAATGGCAACAAGAAGCTCATTATGACTTTCCTAAGGTTTGATATGATGCCGCTCCAGCCAATAAACCTTAAGTCTATCATTTCTTTATTTTGAAGGATACCATTACGGCTTTCGACTTCAACATTCATAATCTTACAACTAGGTTCAAGGTTTCACATAAAGGACCCTCTTAACATCATTTAAGGTCTCATGTTATTCATACATACAAGACTAAGACTCTTTAGCTTCCTAAGTCAATGACATCACATATTCACTTTCATACATGCATCAAGTAAGAGACAAAAGTCAACCAAGACAAGACACAACATACTTCACTTTAACACATATTACATGTCATTCTAGAAACACATATCCATATCCATATCCTTTTTAAGCATCCTATACACTGTCATATTATCATCAATATGACCATCATAGACTCATATAGTCAAGTAGGAATAATCATGCATCAACTCTAAGACTACACACATCAACACATAGTCATAGTAAAACTTGATCACCTAATATCAATAGAAGAACACACATACTTTCACATCACTTCACATATAGGTATATATAATCATAATTAACATAATCAACTACACAACTAGTCATATTACTTCAAGTAGTTGCCGACAAGGCCATGATTATCATATTACTTAAAATAACGTCGACAAGGTCACATCAATTGCAAGTAAAGCACATAACACCGCCACCATAAGTGGACCATACCAATCACAACATAATTGAAGTCTAATTAACATTAAATAAATGGAAATAGGGCAGCGTACCACCACTTCATCCTCATCACCTCAATTCAAATGCTAAATCGACCAATTCAACACCATAAGGCCCTTACCAATGGCCATGAACAATAATTCAATGCAATTATAACAATAATCATTGAAACTAGGTCAATATCATAGATAATCATCAATTTCATACAACCTAGATATCAATGGAACACAATTCTTACATCATTAGAGAGCCCATAGAAAACTACACTAGAAGTCATAAACATTAGGTCAATATCAAGTAACCCATAACTTAGTCAAAAATTAGGGTTCATCAAATTACATGGGTTCATAGGTTAATTGAGTTAAAATCATAAGTTTAATAACAATTCAATCCATATTTAATGCTTAAAAACATTTAATGCAAGAACCCATGTATAGATCATGAAATTGGATAACTTAACTTTGAAAACTTTAGAAAATATCTTTGAAAGTTGGGCTCCTTGATGAATAGAGTTTAAAGGATCAAAAATCATACCTCAATGATGATAGTCCTCCAATTTGATGAAGAATAACCACTCAAATCTCCAATCCAAGCTCTTCCTTGAGTTTTAGCTTTAATGGAGTCTTAAGGAATTTCTAAAGGATTTTGAGGTTTTGATTTTGAAGAATGGAATCGTCTAAGTGTTAAAGACTTATATACATGTCTAAAATACGCAATAAACCCTTAAGGAATCGCCAAACTTTTAATTTGGACGTGGGGTGAATTTACAAGTTCACCCCTCACTTGGCAGTGAACTGCACACAGGAGACAGACCCATCGACGGTCCGTCCCTTGACCAACGGACCGTCCTGTTGGTCCGTGGTACTGAGGCCTGTCTTGGTCTTCCTATCCCCCACGACTAAGTTCCAGCCGATGAAACCCTACCAACGGGGCATCGACTGACCCACTGGGCCTCGATTGCCTTCGTGGTTTGGGCTGTCTTGGGCAGCCTTGGGCACCAACTTGGGTCCTTCCTCAAGGACCCTTGGATAGTCCTTGGGGATATTTGCCCGTACATTTCCAACCCAAACATTACTGTATATGATTTTAGCACCTCTCATATGAATTCCATCCAAAACGAACACGTAAAACTCGACGAAACATGCTTAGACACACAAGGTCATTTCAACACACATCTTTCGAACGTCATGGACGTTCTTGGACGTTTGACCTCCAAACATCACGAAACTTGACACACTGTCTATATATACCATAATAACTCATTTAAGGACTTCAAAACATCATGAATCACACATAAAAATATAAAACCACATATGAGACACATAGGTGACTTAGTCGTCGAACGTCTTAGTCGTCCCTTGACGTTTGACTTCCATTGAACCTAATACTTTAGAAACTGCCTTAATACCACGTTATAGACCTATTTAGGACCTTATACCATCATTACCAACATGTTAGGCTCTAGTTCACCTAAGTCATTTTCGGAATCTTACATTCTCCCCCACTTGGACAACATTCGTCCTCGAATGACACTTGCCACTCTCACTTCCAAGAATAGAGATTCAACTAGAAGCTTAGAACCATACCATATAAAACATAATCAAGGAGAAAACATCAATTTCATATTGTCAAGAGATTCACAACACAACAAGAAACTAGAATAACTTCTATGACTCATTATGCTATAAAAAACGCACATCCTTCATTCCAAATAACAAAACCTCATTTTATATTCAATATCATACTCATATAACTCAGTTCTAACCACATTGCAACAATTTTAGACCCAATAATGAATTATTCATATTTTGTAAATTTTAACAATGAGCAGTTTCCAAGCTACACTGATTTAGGCCATTTTTCCAAAAATGCAACTTTTAGGCAATTCATGATAGGAACATGATAATATGTAAGATAACATCATATAAATACATTTTTTTACAACATAATCATAACTTCTTAAAACACACAATGCAATAATTTAATGAAATTCAATTTCAACCAAACTCCTAAACACCATGCACATGCAACATGCTTCTATGACTTTCTATCCCATCTACTAACCATACTCCCCCACTTGGAAGGAACTCATATCACTAAAAAAATGCAAGTACTTACCCTCATCATCATCACCATCCGGCTTCTCTCCTCTAGTCCGGAGTGCATAGAAACACCTTGTTGCTTGAACATCATCCTTTGGAACATTTGGAGAAACTTTCTTACCCTCTCTTACTCTAGAAGCAATGTTAGGACAATCTCTCACTTTGTGTCCTTCCTTACCACAACCATAGAAACTCCTGGTACCCCTTAGACACTCACCATAATGCCTCTTTCCACAAGTGACACATGTAGGTTTGACATTTTGAGAACCACCTCCTTTCTCCAATTTCACCTTAGCACTCCTAGGTCCTTCTTGAGTTTGAGCCCTCTTCTTAAACATAGATTGCTCTTGGTCACTAGAACCACCCCTTTTCAAGTTTCTAGACATCCTCCTAAGTTTAGACTCTTCAATCGATTGGGCATACACCATGAGTATAGCTAGGGTCATATCATCATGTAACATCACCGTACGACATTCCTATCTCACTAGATCGGCGACACCCATCACAAAATGACTCATTTTATCCCTTAGATTAGACACAAGGGATGGGGCATATCTAGATAACGTAGAGGACTTCAAAGAGTATTCCTCAACGCTCATATTTCTTGCTTGAGATTGATAAACTCCTCTACCTTAACTTCCCTCTTCTCAAGGGGAAAATATTTTCCAAGAAAATCTTCCTTAAATTCTTTCCACTCAATAGGACCCGACTCCACCGGCCTATTTTCCATTGAGTGTACCATATTTGAGAAACATCCCTCAATTGGTACGAAGCCAACTCCGCCTTCTCACTAGATGTAACCCCCATCACACTCAACACCTTGTACACTCCATCTAGGAACTCTTGGGGATCCTCTCCCACCTTAGAGCCAAGAAAGATAGGAGGATTCATACTCACAAAGTCTCTCAACCTAGACGTCATAGTGCTCTCCACAACATTCACCCTAGGCACCATACTCAAATTCACTTGAGTAGTCACGGCTCGGGCTAAAGCAAGCAAAGTCTCTCTAATATCTCTATTACTCAATTCCGGGAGATCCACAGGAACCTCATTACCTCCTTCCACAATAGGGACATGATCACCTTGGGGAGGCACTTGATCACCTTGAGCACCTTGGACTCCTTGCCCATCTTGAGGAACTTGCTCAACTTACTCAACTTGAGGAGGAACTTTCTCATTCACCCTTTCCTCTTCCAAACTTCTAGTGGCCATCCTTCTAGTATTCATCTCCTAGAAACACAAGGAAACACATTAAGAAAGATACTCATAATATTTACTCTATCGCACGACATAGGAGTAGAAAAGAAGGGAAACTCTATCGTCCTGTAGCCTCTCGCCCATAGATGTGTCGCGACTCACACCGATGGTCGAGACTCTACTAGACGTGACTTGATGAGACTTTTTGATTCCTAAGACTACTTTCACAAGCTATGCTCTGATACCAAGCTTTGTCACATCCCAAGACCACACCCTCGAAGATAGGGCACAATATCGGATTGCAATCGGCGTACTCGTCCTCTCGGAGGTCTTATACAAGCCCTTTCATATCATTCATCGCATATACATAGTGAAAAGTAGTGCGGAATTAAAACTTTTCACAAAACATATCATAGTCTAGAAACTCTTTCATATAAAAGTAATAGGAAATACTAAGTCTCAATCTCATCAAAACTTAAGACACGAGAATAATTTTGGGACACGGCCCATACTTCAAAATATAGAAATACTTAGTCTATTACAATACTTCAAAATAAAAGACATCTATATATGCCCTCGAGTCAATTGAGGACATACTTCAACTTCTCTTGAACGATGCTACGGTCCAAGTCTTGCTTTCCAAATGCTCCGCACCTACCAACAACTATAGAGATAGATAAAAGGATGGATTAGTACAACCACATGTACTAAGTATGACATTATGCATAAAAATCATGAAAACGGACATTTATTAGAAATATGCATCTTTTTACTTAAAAATCATATTATAATCATTAGAATAACATTTAACAACTTAGAAACACATAAGATAACAATAAAACAATTATGCACATTTTTGAGCCAACTTAACAGTGAGCTCAATTCACTGTATTCACTGTACAGTGAAGTTGCCTACTTCTTCCTTAGACACTTTATATCATGTAATCATCCCACTAAAAGCTATCCTAAGATTCACTTAAGAAACACAAAGACATACCGCCCATACAAGCTCCCTAAGCATGCCTAAATGACCCTCAAGACCACTTATAACAAGACACATACACACTTACAAGACATCAAACATAGGAACATGAGATTTACCTCAACCAAAGGTGATTCTAAGTCTCACTTGAGTGAGTTGTGAAGCAACCGCCCATAAAATCACTTACACACACTTAAGAGATCCTATAGACTACCTATGATAGAATCATTCTCACTTAACACATCAATATATAGATAATATGACATTCTCTTACCAAAGGCTATCAAAAGACCTACTTAAGTAAATCAAGAAGATAACGTCTATGATTGACCTCTAAGAGACTACCTAAGTTTAGATCATGTCCACATATTCAACCATTTTTCCTTAACTAGAATCATTCTTAAGACTTATCTAGGTAAGATACGAAGTGACCATTCTCATTCCCCCTTCACACCTTAACTAGACGACCCTTAACTACTCTAGATAAATACTTATTAAATTAGCATACTTTCTTACTTAAGTCATTACATTCATTAGTTCATTTAGGAGACATTCATCACATAAAGGACATTCAAATAATGGTCTTGGACAAGACCTAGGGACTCTCACTAACACCTTCAACGCCTATTGTGCAATGTCTAATAGCGTCCCATACCACCACCTAAACTTCATAGAACTTCTCTAATGCTAGTAGGTATCCCTTATGATGAGAATAAGCAATAACCGACATAGACCATGATAGAAAAGAATGGAATCCGAAGTTCTAACCTACTCCGATGAGGGTGTTTTACTTGCCAATGGTAGAACTTAGACTCATCCCATGTAGGCACATGGTTAAGGAATATGAAGGGCATGCTTTGTAATCTAGTCTCATTCTTTAACTAGAACTACTTCCCTTACCCTACTCACTTGGTGCTAGCCTTTGTTCTCATAGAGTAATTCACATTTAAGGTTCATATAAAGGGGTTCCATATCAAGTTCATAACCCAATTATATTTACCCTACCAAGGAAAGGTCCACTAGGGCTACCTCACAATGGCGACAAGAAGCTCATTATGACTTTCCTAAGGTTTAATATGATGCCGTTCCAGCCAATCAACCTTAAGTCTATTATTCCTTTACTTTGAAGAAACCATTACGGATTTCGACTTCAACACTCATAACCTTATTACTAGGTTCAAGGTTTCACATAAAGGACCCTCTTAACATCATTTAAGGTCTCATGTCATTCATACATACAAGACTAAGACGCTTTAGCTTCCTAAGTCAATGACATCACATATTCACTTTCATACATGCATCAAGTAAGGGACACAAGTCAACCAAGACAAGACACAACATACTTCACTTTAACACATAATAAATGTCATTCTAGAAACACATTGACATATCCATATCCTTTTTAAGTCATCCTATACACTGTCATATTATCATCAATATGACCATAATAGACTCATTAGTCAAGTAGGAATAATCATGCATCAACTCTAAGACTACAAACATCAACACAAAGTCATAATATAACATGATCACCTAATATCAATAGAAGAACACACATACTTTCACATCACTTCACATATAGGTATATATAATCATACTTCACATAATCAACTACACAAATAGTCATATTACTTCAGGTAGTTGCCGACAAGGCCATGATCATCATATTACTTAAAATAACGCCGACAAGGCCACATCAATTGCAAGAAAAGCACATAACACTGCCACCATAAGTAGACCATACCAACCACAACATAATTGAAGTCTAATTAACATTAAATAAAAGGAAATAGGGAAGTGCACCACCACTTCATCCTCATCACCTCAATTCAAATGTTAAATCGACCAATTCAACACCATAAGGCCCTTACCAATGGCCATGAACAATAATTTAATGCAATTATAACAATAATAATTGAAACTAGGTCAATTCCATAGAGATTCATCAATATAATACAACCTAGATATAAATTGAACACAATTATTACATCATTAGAGAGCCCATAGAAAACTACACTAGAATTCATAAATATCAGGTCAATATTAAGTAACCCATAACTTAGTCAAAAACTAGGGTTCATCAAATTACATGGGTTAATAGGTTAACTGAGTTAAAATAATCAATTTAATAAAAATTCAATCCATATTTAATGCTTAAAAACCTTTAATGGAAGAACCCATGCATAGATCATGAAAGGACAATTGAACTTTGAAAACTTTAGAAAACATCTTTGAAAGTTGGGCTCCTTGATTAATAGAGTTTCAAGGATCAAAAACCATGCCTCAATGATGCTAATAATCCAATTTGATGAAGAATCACCACTCAAATCTCCAATCAATATCTTCCTTGAGTTTTAGCTTTAATGGAGTCTTAAGCAATTTCTAAGGGATTTTGGGGTTTTGATTTTGAAGAATGAAATCTTCTAAGTGTTAAAGACTTATATACATGTCTAAAATACCCAATAAACCCTTAAGGAACCGTCAAACTTTTAATTTGGACCTAGGGTGAATTTACAAGTTCACTCCTCTCTTGGCAGTGAACTCCACGCAGGAGACAGACCCATCGAGGGTTGCCCATCGACGGTCCGTCCCTTGACCAATGGACCATCCTGTTGGTCCGTGGTCAGGGACTGAGGCCTGTCTTGGGATTCCTCTCCCCCACGCCTAGATTCCAACCGATGAAGACCTACCAACGGGGCGTCGACTGTCCCACTGGGCGTCGATTGCCTCTGTGGTTTGGGCTGTCTTGGGCAGCCTTGGGCACCTACTTGGGTCCTTTCTCAAGGACCCTTGGATAGTCCTTGGGAATACTTTCCCAGACATTTTCAACCCAAAAATGACCGTATTCTAGTTTAGCACCTCTCACATGAATTTCATCCAAAACGAACACGTAAAACTCGACGAAACATTCTTAGACACACAAGGTCATTTCAAGGCACATCTTTCGAACGTCATGGACGTTCTTGGACGTTTAACCTCCAAACTTCACGAAACTCGACACACTGTCAATATATACCATAATAACTCATTTAAGGACTTCAAAATATTATGAATCACACATAAACACATAAAACCTCATGTGAGGCACATAGGTGATTTAGTCGTCAAACGTCTTAGTCGTCCCTTGACGTTAGACTTCTAATGCACCTAATACTTTAGAAAATGCCTCAATACCACGTTATAGAACTATTTAGGACCTTATACAATCATGACGAACATGTTAGGCTCTAGTTCACCTAAGTGATTTTCGGGATCTTACATCTTAAAACCATGGATGCAAACTGTTTGAAGGCTAATGTGCAAGATCACGGTGTTGACATATGAGATTTGGGCACTTTAAACTTTGAAGCGCTCAAATCTATAGAAGACAGAACAAGGTTGATAGTATTCCGCCACTCAACCATCCAAATCAGTTATGTGAAGCTTGTATTCTTGAAAAACATGCATGAAGGAGTTTTCCAAAGGAAACTACATCAAGAATAAGTAACCCACTCCAACTTGTACACACTGATGTGTGTGGTCCAATCTATTCACCTTCTTTTGATAAAAAGATACTTCTTGCTTTATTGATGATTTCAGTAGAAAGACTTGGGTAAACATCTTGAATAAAAATCTGAAGTTTTTGTTGTGTTTAAACATTTACAATCACTTGTAGAAAAAGAAACTGGATATGAAATGAAAGCACTAAGGTCCGATAGAGGAGGCGAATTCACTTCAAAATAATTTAATGAATTTTGTCAATCTCATGGAATTCGTCGCCCTCTAATAATACCTTAGTCTCCTCAACAAAATGGAGTTGCAGAAAGAAAGAATAGAACAATTCTTAATATGGCTTGATGTATGTTGAAAGATAAATATATACCAAAAGAATTTTGGGCCGAGGCTATTTCTTGTGCAGTTTATTTGACAACAAGTCTCCAACAAAAAATCTACGAGATCAAATGCCTCAAAAAGCATGGAGCGAAAGAAAGCCAAATGTAAAGCCCTTGAGAATCTTTGGGAGCATAGCCTATGCTCATGTTCCACATCAAGGGAAAGATAAACTTGACGATCGTAGTGTTAAGTATGTGTTTGTTGGATATGACGAGATTTCAAAAGGCTACAAATTGTACAATCCAAGAAATAACAAGGCGGTGTGAGTCGTGATGTTGAATTTGATGAAAAAGCATCATGGAATTGGGAGGATCCGAAAGAAAGAACATATGATTTTCTTCCATACTTTGGAGATGAATAAGAATAGGAGACCATGACACCTACACAGGATGCAACCCCACCTCCTTCACTAGCAAATGTTGCATCTCCGTCTACTCAAGATAGTTCAAGTGAAAGGCCTGATATGATGATGAGGATCCAAGAACATTATGATGACACAAAGAAATTACTAATTTTGAATTTTTGTGTTGTCTCTTTGCTAATAGTGAACCAATGAATTTTGATGAAGCTGTTACTTGCAAAAGGTGGAGACAAGCCATGAGGTGGAGATCCAGTTAATAGAGAAGAAGAACACTTAGGAGTTAACAATTCTTCCTAAGGATCATCGAGCAATTTGAGTCAAAATGGGTATACACAGCGAAAAATGCCCATGGAGAGGTAGAGAGATACAAGGCAAGAATTGTGGCTAAAGGACACAAACAAAGGCATGAAATCAAATATGAGGAAGTCTATACGCCTGTTGCCCGGATCGAGACAATCCGTCTATTTATCTATTTAGTGGTGCAAATGAAGTGGAAAATACATCAACTAGATGTCAAATCAACATTCTTGAATGAATATCTTGAAGAAGAAGAAGTCTATGTTGAGCAACCATTGGGCTTTGTGCTTAAAAATCATGAAGATAAGATGGTGAGGTTGACTAAAGCCTTATATTGATTGAAGCATGCTCCACGAGCTTGGAATAGTCTCATTTTCAAATACTTTCAAGACAATTAGTTTAATAGTAGTCTCCATGAATATGGTCTTTTCATTAAAGTTCATACTAATAGAGACATTCTGCTTGTTTGTCTTTATGTTGACGATCTCATATTAACGGGTAACAACCCATCTTTATTTCAAGCTTTCAAGAAAGTTATGTCCCTTTAGTTTGAGATGACGGACGTAGGGCTCCTGTCATATTACTTGGGCCTAGAAGTGAAGCAAACAGATAAGGGAATCTTCATATGTCAAGAAAGTTACACAGGATATTTTGAAGAAGCTCAATATGTTCGATTGCAAACTTGTGAACACCCCAATGGAAAGTAGAACAAAGTTGTCAAAGTTTGATTTGGAGAAAAGGTGGACTCCACTATGTTCAAAAGTCGAAGTTTGAAGTACTTGACATGTACGAGACTAGATATACTCTTTGCAGTTAGAGTAGTAAGTTGCTTCATGAAAGCTCCCACCTCCACTCAGTTCAAGGTCACTAGAAGAATTCTACGTTACCTAAAAGGTACAATTGACCTTGGATATTTTATACTTCTTCTAACATTTTTAATCTTATGGGATATTGTGATAGTGATTATGCAGGAGATGTTGATGATAGAAAAAACACATATAGTTTTGTGTTGTTCTTAGGTGATTGTGTTATTTATTAGAGTTCAAAGAAACAATCAATTGTTACTCTCTTGACTTGTGAAGCTGAATATGCGATAACTACATCATGTACATGTCATACTATATGGTTGAGGATATTGTTGAAGGAACTCAATTTTCCGTAAATTGAATCCACAATGATTTGTGTTGATAACAAATCAACACAGACACTTGCTGAAAATCCGGTGTATCATGATTGGAACAAGCACATTGACACAAGGACTCACTTTATCTGAGAATGCATTTCCAAGAAAGAGGTAGAGCTCAAGTATGTGAAATCTAATGATCAAATTGCATATATCTTTACAAAGCCTCTTAAGTTTTAAGATTTTCATATATTAAGATTAAGGCTTGGAATAAAGAAGAAAAACCAAAATTAAGGGAGATACTTGTGGGGTCCTATATATATATATGTATGTATATATATAATGTATGTATATATATATATGTATGTATATATATGTATGTATATTTGAAGTCCTCATTTGCTGCAATAGACCAACTACATTGGTCTTCAATTACAACAAAATTGCAAGAATGTCAAAAGGCTTAAAAGTAGTTTACCTACAAGTTTGAATTTTTAGTTCCATTGATGTTATTAGTGATATCAAATAGCAAGTTATTTTGTTATAAATAGAGCACATATGCTCATTTGTAAAGACACATCAAAATAGAGAAGCAATAGAGATTAGATAGAGTAATCTACAAACTATTTCTTAGTTTGTGAGAAAATAACGTGGAAGTAATATTGTTATGAGTTGTAAGAAATAAATGAGTGTTGTGCAGTTAGTCTTTTGACACTATAAAGTTTTTCATCAATATAATATTATTGTATTTCTTATTCGGGTATAATAGTTACCCCATTTTAATATTTGGTGTTGTTGTTACTCTCTTTCTATTGCTATTTAGTTTTAACATTATTTGGGGTGTGATTATCATTTCGTCCAACAGTTGATATCACTGCTCAAGACAACAAACAACATATTTTGTACCAAAGTCTACTAGATATTTTAGTGTGAAATAGTTCTTGTGTATATATTAACTGAGTTTGTAACCCAATTCCTTCTTGTTGATACATTTACTTAATTACATGTCTCCCTATTGTAGCTTGTAGTCCTTGTTCTGAACTTCTGTTGTCTGCAAATTTAGATTTTTTGCTTTTCCTAATTGCACAATTGCTTTTAAGGAATCTACTGCAAGTTGTGAATTGTTGTCTATTTATACCTGAAAAAATAACAATATGATTAGTAAAAAAGTATGCTAAGTAGTTCCTTTCGTTGAATGTATGCCATATCTCCACCTCCTTATTAAGCATCCAACTTTTATGTGCCTAACATCCCAAGCTATCAACCATGGAACCTCCCAGTTTCCATTTAAGACGGTTGAGCTAATAGAGAATCTGTCTCAATGACCAATGGAACTTGGTTATTATGTAAACAATAATCTAGGCCCATTTTGATAGCTTTAATTTTAGACTCAATAACTGAAACATCTTTTAATACCCTGGTATCAACATAAAGGAAATCTTTATTTCTTATACAGAAGGCAAAATAACCTATCCCTGACCCATTACTGTTGCATTTATAACTTGCACTAGGAGGATGAGTCCATCTAACAACCTTGTAGCTGATTCGTGGTGAATATTCCTCTAAGAACTTGACAATTAGGGGCAAGTCTTAGGCATCTCTTTCAACCAAGGATATCTAGATTTAGTAAACAAATATATGTTTCTTTGAATCTCCAACACTAACGACAGCTTAATCATTTCCCCCCATGCTTGATTAAATTTCTTCTTTTCCATATGATCCATACAATAAATGCAGGAACTGCTTTAAAAATTGGTTTCAGTTTTGTAAAACGGTCAGCATTCCATCTATCCTCTAGAATTTGCCTAAGATGAACCACTTGAAAATGCAAACTTGTTGCTTCTATGAAAAAACCTTCACAGTTGATATGTATCAGAATAGAGAATAAACAAGTCCATAAAAGATTATTGTATATTAGCATTACAACACCAACAATCCACGAAATCACTTATGTCCCTTATAATAAAAAACTCTCCTATAGGAATTCTTGTGAACCAAATTCTCCACAAAAGGAAAGATACCTTAAAAGGTATGTCTTTTTTCCAAATGTTTAAGATTAGCTCTATAGGGTCATTTCTCACCCTGCACAGATCCCAAGACTATCCAAATTTAAATTTCCAGTACCACTAGGCATCCACCAAGGCTCATCTCTGCCTTATTAAAAAGGTATATCTCCCTAAAATTTTATAATGTGCTTACGAACCTCCTCATTGACGATAGAAGCTAACACCTCACTATTCCATCCTCTTGTATTATACAATTGAAAAACAGATTCATCATGACTTAATTATGTGAGGTAGGTAGGACATACGGCAGGCCTCAGTTGTGTCCAATTATCAAACCAAACAATAGCATGACCCTCTTTGTTCCCACCAAATTTCTTGATAAAAATGTCTAGCTTGAAGCATAGCCTTCCATACATTTGAACCACCATTCCATTCAACTAACAGAGGTCTATGTCTCTTACAATATTTGTTCCACATGAAATTAGACCATATATCTAAACCCCAAAGCTCTCTCACTCTTTGGAACACAGAAATCATCCCAAGCAACCCAATGAGTGGTTCTTCCCTCCTCTTTAAAATTCCACAAAAATTTAGCAAAAAATCTTATGAATATCGTAAATAACACATTTTGGAGAGTTAATAGAATATAAAAGGTAAATAGGCAGACTTTGCAGCACATGATTTATCAGAATCACCCCCCCCCCAAAAAAAAAGACAGAATATCCCCTTTTCATACTTGGAGATTATTCTTATTTTTGTTATCAAGTATGAAAAGTGTGTCTTTATTCTTCTTATATGCCCAATGGTACAAGCCAAATACATCAAAGGAAAAGTTCCTTTAGAGAAACCTGTAACTTATTCTACTACATGAATAGAAGTATGTGCTGCTTTGCTTAACATATAGTAAGAACTCGCGTCCTTATAAGTAAGTTGACCTGATTAATGTTCATATAGTGTCAGGTATTATATCCCTAATCTTATTTTAAATATTTGAATATTTCTGGTATTTTGAGATGGTTACATTAAAGCAATCATTATAAAGTTATGTTGACTATGCAACATCTGAACTCTATGAAATTCCTATGTTCCAAAATAGTGTTTTAAAACTCATTTAGAATTTATCTTGAACACCCTTTTTTGCTTGGATTCTTGGGCAGTGTATTACTACAACCTTAGTCTTGCCTTTCTTACCTATTTTTCAATCTTTTTGGTGACAAATCTCCCCTTTTAATAATTTTGTGAGAACAACTATCGTTGTCTCCTTCATCGTTTTCTTCCACCTCCTCAGAGTCCATACTTTATATCTCTTGACTTGAATATTTTGTGTTATAAAAATTTTGTTTCACCTCTTGATGTGATACTAGAGCATGCAAGGTCTCCATCGGCAATGACTTTTTAACACCCACATGTATAATAGCACATTTTGATTTTCTTCTTCCATCCTCAATTATTTTTTGGTTGTATTGTATTTGTGCAGGTGGATGTCTTCCTTTTAAAGTAGTAGCAACCCTAAGAGGTACCTTATATATTGCATTATTTAATTCCTCCAGTAATTCAACCCTTTGTCCTACTTCTGTTGATCAACAGGTATTATAGCAATATTTATGTCTCTTTTTTCATGTTTTGAATGTTTTCTACCATTTTTAACATGTTTTTCTGAAAAATCCTTGTACTGATCACTAACTTGTTCATTTATAGGCTTCTACTTTTCCCTACCAGATGCACTATCAATCTAAGCATGTGAATCCTTTGCCTCTCCCTCAACCAAATATTTTATCCTTGCAATAATGTTGTTGTTTGAATCATCCCGTGTGAAAGTTATTGTGAACTAGTCCCTTGTGGATAAATGGTCTTGAGAAAATTCAGCATGATGTGCATTCTCTTTGTTTGCTATCCCATTATTATTCATACTCTTTGGGGATACTATTTCTTTACTTGTTGTGCATTTCTTGAATTTCTTGTAGTACTTGACATAACATCCACATTAAGGTGTATGACCTTATTCACATTATCCTCCACTAAAGCTGCAAAAGAGTTTCCAGTACTGATTGCGTTAACCTATTATTCTTTTCTTCATGATTCTACCTTGGGACTACTTTACTTGTCGGATGCCACCTCTTAAAGTTTTTTTCCACTCTTACTAGTGGAACCTCCTCTCGTGTATTAGTATCATTTCTTTTGTTATCTGCATAGTGCACTTCTTCCAGTTAGATTGTTTTTTTTTAACTCCATATGGAGTACAATATTGTAACACCTTAGAATGTAGAAAAAGAAGAAAATATTTTTTTAGGTTGAAGTCTGTATCTAAGGGTCCCATCTATGAACCGTGGAAGCTTCTACGGATGGTAGATGGAAACCGTAGGAAGTGGAAAAATAACTTTCTAAAATAAAGTCCTAGTACCCTTTGAACGGTTCACCAAAATTGTCTGTCATTCTATGTATGAGTCGTAGATAAGTCTGTAGGTGAGTCCTAGACTTAGTAAATTTTGATGGGGTCAAGTTGGTTTCTACAAATTTTTTTAAGGTCCGTAGAAAGATCTATGAGCCATAGACAGATTCCGTCAAAGTTAGTCCAAAATAAAAATCTATGAACTTTTCTATGGTAGACCAGTACGGTCTGTAAAAAGTTCTACGGACTTTAAGGACTCTAGGTCCAAATCATAGATGAGCTTTCATAATTATTTAAAAGGGTCTTTTGAGTTTTTTATTTTAATTATTTTGATCCTATACTACTTCATTTTATCTTGTACTCTAATCTCTATATAAAGTTTAAAGCCCCAATTACCCATTTTCAACTCATTCTCCTAAATTCCCTACACTTACCAAATTTAGTCTCCAAATTCTCTCAAGTATAAGGAAGAAGAAGAAGAAGAGATATGGCTCATTAAAGTCTCCAATCCTCCATTCTTTTGGGATTCTAGCATCAAGGTATGTGTGTAATCACTTATGGAGTGTTTTCCTCCGTGGGGTCCCCAAGGATTTCAATTTCCCAAATTAATTTCCAATTGACCAATTTAGGATTTCAATTCAATAAATGTGGTTTTCATCCAAATACTATTGATTGTGATAGATTCAGTCTTTTAATGCATGATTTGTTGTTAATCTATGATATTTAGTTGAAATTGTATTTATTCATGCGTAAATTTTGTTTTTCAACCATGATCCCGTGATGAACCCATGAACTATGAATTATAAATATTAAAGACATGCATGTTTTCTTGAAATAATTTGGAGATACTTTGAAAATAAAGTATCAATGATATTGTGAAAGAATTTTTCACTTACTATGATGATCATTATTGTAAAAGATATTTCTCACAAATGAATTTACACTAGTGAAAGATTTTTATCATGACCCAAACCCGTCGTGATCGGCACTAATACTTACAAGCCGGTGGGAGAACCACTACTACTATCCAACTAAAGCAATTATTCTCAAACTAGGAATTTAAGTTACGGAAGCAAGTTAAATAACTAAAAGTGAAGTTCATTACTAAACAAAAGATCTAACAACTAAAATATTGTCGAAGTTAAACCTAGAATCTGAAAGTCAATATACCAAAACTACTAACGATAACCAGGTCTAAGCAACAAAACACTAATGAATTATTCAACTAACTAAAACAATGGTCTAAGTCCCGAAATCGTGACCATTGACTGAAGAGAACTTCATGGCAGCCCGAAAGATGCAGCTCACCCTTGAAGTCGATGCAATAATGTCTAATCTCCTATGCGAGGTCTGTCAATAGCCTCTTAAAGATGCCATGTACTCAACAAAAATAAGATCAAGTGCAGAATTAGTACACAACCACTGTGTACTGGTAGGATCACGTGGCTATCCCACTAGTGTAATATAAACAAGTCGAACAAACATTATAATCACATGCATATATATCAACATAAAAAAATTATTAACATGATGATTCACTAACACAATTTACATTCTTAACACATCATTGGTACTCTCACGGAACCCAAACTCAAATTGTTAGTGCACCGACGTGGTACCCGATCCCAGTTAACTTGCTGGAACGTGGCAATCCGATCCCATAGTTGTGCCAAAATGTGGTAACCCGATCCAATATTTATGCCGAAATGTGGCAATCCAATCCAAGTTAGCTTGACGAAATATGGAAATCCGATCCCCAATCACACACCACAATCGCAAGTACATCATTAAGATCATACGTTCATATCATGATTTAATGGATATATTATTCATCTATCTATGTTATAACAACATGATCAATATTGCGTCATTCATATACATACAAGTATCATAATGAAGCAAGAACATGCATACATCACACAATTATGAAATCAAAACCAACATCTACCTCAAAACAAGCTCGAAACTCTGAGAAACTTGATCCTTCCTTTATGGATTTGTTCTGCTTATTCTTGGTCTACATACAATTGAGAATATGGAATCAATAAAAAATCACTAATTACCCAGGTCACTAATAATTCTATGAACCCTATCATACCCATGATCCCAACTAGTTTAATTAGGGTTACTTGCACTATTGAATCTATCAAGAAACCCTTCTCCATAAATATTGACATATTTTATTACGTTCTATAGATCGAAAAGTGTCAGGGAGTGAAAAACTTACCTTTAGCTTCAAGAATAGTGGAAAACAAGTTGGAATATCCCATGATCTTTCTTTAGCTCTAAAAGTCAAAAAGTGTCAAATAAGGTCATTTATGAGTTTCATTTACGACTTTATTCGTGACTATACGCTACAGTGGCATCCATCCCGTTGTAGCAGCGTCGCTGCAGCGGCACAAATCCTACTGCAAACGGCAGCTCTCAAACCAGTGAGTTGTCGCTTGAAAAATCCCAAAAATCGATAATTTCAATCCCATCTCTTCCGCTACAGCGGCACCCATCCCGTTGTAGCGTCATAATCCCGCTACAGCGGCACGATTTGAGACAGAACACTTTTTAAAGAATTTGAATTCCCCCTTTTGACAACACACTCTTACCCCCACTATACTAAGAAAAATTCTCTTAATACTAAGATCGATTCACAAAGATATATTTAACCAAATTCAATTTCGTAAAGTCGTACGATTTCCTTAACGAGTTATCTAACTGATTATGTAATCAAATTCATATTTACTCCACCAATTTCTAGCAGATTTCCCTACACCTTGATGACTCTGAATTCCTCCAAATCTGGACAACGTTGGGAAAATCCTAATAATATGAAAAAGATTTTTCGGCCTCAATTTTTCCCTCGTTTGCATTTCTATAATGATGGAACCCGATTGTTACAATAGATAACAATTTACCCATCACTAATCCCCAATCAATAAAACTTAGGAAAAGAGGGCTAAGGAGAGAGCGAAGTAGTACTCGAATAATTGAACAATTGCGGATACTTGTCTCGCATGTCTTCTCAGTCTCCCAAGTAGCTTCCTCGACTGGACGATGCTTCCATGAACCTTCACAGACTTAATTTCTATGGTCCTCAACTTATAAACATCACGATCAACAATAATAACCGGTTACTCCTCATATTGGAGGTCCTTGTCTAGAATAATTGAATCCCACTTAATGATATAGTCTACATCTCCATTATATCTCTTCAAAATAGACACATGAAATACATGATGTACTTCGGAAAAATTATGGGGTAGGGACAATCTACACGCCACTTGTCCTACGCATTCAAGGATCTCAAAGGGACCAATGTATCGAGGACTCAACTTACCCTTTTACCGAACCTCATCACCCCTGTCATAGGTGATACCTTATGAAGAACATTTTCGCCAGTCTAGAACTCCATGTCCCTGATATTATGATCTGCATACTTCTTATGTCTACTTTGAGGGGCTAGAGTCTTAGCTTGAATGCTTCTCACCTTATCTTGAGTATCCTTCTCTAAGTCGACTCCCAAATGTTTCACATCTCCGGCCTCAAACCAACCTATGGATGATCTACATCCCCTCCCATATAATGCCTCAAACGGTGCCATATCAATTCTTAAGTGATAACTATTATTGTAAGAGAAATCACATAATGGTAAGAACTTATCCCAATTCCCTCCAAAGTCAATCATACAAGCTCTCATCATGTCTTCCAATACTTGAATGGTCCTTTCAGATTGTCCCTCCGTCTGGGGATGAAAGGATGTACTAAAAGTGAGTTGCGTGCCCAATTCATCATGCAACTTCCTCCAAAACTTGGAGGTGAAAATGCTACCACGATATGAGATGATAGAAAGGGGCACACCATGCAACCTCACTATCTCCTACATAGATTTTAGATTTTAACTCATTGTTCTGCATTGTAATCTACACTTACCGGAATAAAATGAGTTGACTTAGTCAATCTGTCAACCACAACCAAAATAGAATCAAACTTCCCCAAGGTCTTGGGGAGACCAACCACAAAATCCATGGCTATTATTTTCCACTTCCATTTTGGAATTGGCATTCTTTGAAGTAGTACAGTAGGCCTTTGATTTTCATATTTCACTTGTTGACAATTCTGACATTTTACCACAAACTCCGCGATGTCTTTCTTCATTGCAGACCACCAATAAATTCGCTTCATATCTCTATACATCTTGGTCACACCCGGATGAATAGAATATCGCGAACCATGAGTCTCCACCAATAATTTTTGAATCAAGTCATCTACTCGAGCTACAAAAATTCTACCCTTATGGTTGAGTACCCCACCCACATCGAGAGTGGTCTCTTGGGACTTACCAATCGCAATCTTCGTTCTAAGATCCTCCAAGTTCCCATCTTTAAATCGTTTGGCCTTGATCTCCTCCATGAACATGGACTTAGCTTCATTAATCGCTAACACCCCACCTCTTTTGGAGATGCCCAATTGTATGAACATGGACTCTAAGGCCTAGATTTACTTGGCCAAAGGTCTCTTGCCTACACTCAAGTAAGCTAAACTACCCATAATTACTGCCTTTGTACTCAAAGCGTCTGCCACCACATTAGCCTTACCCAGATGATAATGAATGGTCACATCAAAATCCTTGAGTAACTCCATCCATCTCCGTAGTCTCAAATTATAATCCTTTAGAGTGAATACATGTTGCAAACTATGATGATAAATAAATACCTCACACTTAACACGATAAAAATAATGTCGCCAGATCTTAAGAGCAAACACCACCGCCGTTAACTCCAAATCGTGAGTGGAATAATTCCTCTTATGTACCTTTAATTGACGCGAGGCATAAGCTATGACATTCTTATCCTGCATCAACACCGCACCCAAACTAGAATGTGAAGCATCACAATAAAAAATGACATCCTTACCCTCAACTGGTAATGCTAGGATGGGCACGGTGGTCAAAAGAGTCTTAACTTTCTGAAGCTCTCCTCGCATTTATCAGTACATTCAAATTGTACCTCCTTTTTGGTCAGATTGGTCAAGTGAGTAGCAATTGAAGCAAAATTCTTAATAAAACAACGATAATAACTAGCGAGTCCCACAAAATTCCTTATTTCCGTAATCGTACCAGGTCATACCCAATTCTTAACCTCTTCCATCTTTTGTGGTTCTACCTTTACCCCTTCTTTTGACACTACATGCCCCAAAAACGCAACCGATCTCAACCAAAATTTGCACTTAGGAAAATGTTGCATATAACTTTTGCTTCCTAACAACACCCAAAACAGTACGAAGATGGTCAGCATGCTCCTCTTCACCTCTCGAATAAACCAAAATATCATCACTAAAGATTATCACAAAGGAATCAAGAAATGGCGTGAACACCCCATTTATCATGCTCATAAATGTTGCAGGCGCGTTAGTCAACCTTAACGACATTATCAAAAATTCATAATGCCCATAACGTGTCCTAAACGCCGTCTTGGGTACGTCTTTCGAACTAATTTTTAATTGATGATACCCAGATCTTAAATCAATCTTAGAGAAGATCACTACACCTTGCAATTGATTAAAGATATCATCTATTCTAGGCAAGGGGTACCTATTATGAATAGTGACTCTATTCAATTGTCGGTAGTCTATACACATCATCATGCTACCATCCTTCTTATTGACAAATAAAACCGTAGAAACCCATGGGGAAGCACTAGGACGAATAAATCCCTTATCAAGGATATCTTGGATTTGAGCCTTAAGCTCTCTCAACTCTGCCGAAGCCATGCAATATGGAGGAATTGAAATTGGACGAGTACTAGGCTCTAAGTCAATACAAAAATCTATGTCTCTATTCGGAGGCATGCCAGGCAAGTAATTGGGAAACACTTCACTAAACTCGGACACCACAGGAATAGACCCAATGGATGGAGCCTCAATCTCAACATCCCTACCATGATCCAATAAGCTAAACAATTTTGCTCTACTAGTTTGCTAGCCCGGATGAAGGATATAATCTTAGCATGCTTAGTCTTTTACACCCCTTCCCACTCTAATTTTTCCCTTCCCAAAATTTCTAGAGTCACAGATTTAGTATTACAATTAAGCACAACATGGTAGGGGGAAGACCAAGTCATGCCTAAGATAATATCAAAATCAACCATATCCAAAATCACCAAATCACCCAAGTCTGATATACTATAAACAAAATAGGGCAAACACGAAAGACAAACACGATAGACGTGGGTGACTATAACTGACTCTCCAACGGGGGTAGAAACACGAATAGGGGCATCAAGTACAACACAGAACATCTCAAATTCAGAGGAAAATCTCACAGACACATAAAAATAAGTGGAACCCTAATCAAATAACACATTAGACATCCCGTCACAGACAAGAATAGTATGTGTGATCACCACATCAGATGCCCCGCCTCATATTTGCCAAAAAAAGCATAACACTAAGTTTTATCATCAACATGAGATACCTCCCTTCCTGGTTGCGCATTACCTCTACCTGAGTTACCGATTCCTCTACCTACACGGCCTCTCTTGTTACCTCCCCGCCCATTTTTTGGACGTCCTCTACCATTATTACCATTTCCCGCGGGTACAATTGCTCGAGAAGGCTGTTGTATGGACTCGAACACATGCGGGTGTAGATAATCTCTCCTCATATATCCAAGTTCCCCACAGTTAAAACAAGTGTGATCGTCGGATGGTCTGCTGCCCGTCGCATGCACAATACTCTGATTATCTTGAAAACTATTGTGTGGAGTACCCGAATAATTACTTGTAGAGGCGGGCATGGAGGACTGAATTGGCTTGGCCACGAGCGTTGGTTGACCGGATCCTCTAGAATAGGATCCCTAAAAATTTCTAGAATTTTAGGCCCTATTAGCCAATGCCTTGGCTTGACCATCTCACCTCACCCCCTCCACTTTCTTATCATAATATGTTACCTCATTGAAACTCTTCCCTGTAGAAGTCATGTGGACAGACAAAACTTGCAACTTAGAATACAAACCTCTAATAAATAACTGGATCCTTTCCTCTCCAGTATTAATCAACTGTGTAGCACATTTGGATAAAGCATGGAACTTGGCCTCATAAGCAACCACAAGCATACCACCTTGCTCTAAGGTCATTAACTCATCCTTCTTGTGATCTCTCAAGGTCCTATGTACATACTTCTCCAGAACAAAGCATGGAATTGGGTCCAAGTAAGTGGGGATAAGGTAGAAGGTCTGATTCCATGTAAGGTCTCCACTATTGCTTGGACTCACCTTGAAGTTTAAAGGACACAAACTCCACACCATGTTGGTGAACAATACCTAACTTATGCAGCCTCTCGTAACAATCCAAGATGAACTCATAAGCATCTTTAGTCTCAGAACCAAGAAATACCGGAGGCTTAAGCTTTAAAAACTTGGTCAACATATCATGCTCATTACCGGACATCAAAGATGCCAACAAAGGACGGAAGAAGGCATCGTTACCTCTCACTTCACCCGTCTGGCGCGAATTCCTAGCTACCGGAGGGTTAGTAGGGGCTTGATTGGGTGGAAGCATTCCCAGACCAGCCAACCCTTTCAAGAATGACATGATATGTTGACCAAAAGCCTGATCGATGGGAGGTATACCTGTCGCTTCAACCTGCACTCCTTCCTCTCATTCAATCTTCTCTCTATCTCTTCATTGTGTGCCGGAGGGTTCTCATTCACTAAAACATTGTCAATCAGCACCTCATTAACATTAGGCGCCACTCTCCCACGGCCTTTACCCCTAGATATTCTTCTACATCTACCTCAACCGTAACCTCTCCATGTGGGTTACTCAGCTGGTGCATTGATGGGAGCTACGAGCCTCACGCCATTGTACTTAGTATTAACCATCTGCAAATCAAAGAGTGAACAAGTTAGATACCAATTTGAATCCATAGATACCAATTGGAATCAAGTTATAACACGAAGGAAACAAGAGAAAACTAGAGATTTCTTAAAGTCCTGTAGCCTCTCGAAGAAATGTAAAGGCGTCCCCTTACCGTTTCACAAGACTCTATTAGAATTGTTTTGGTAAATCCAGATCAATGAACATAGTCCCTTTACCAACTTTATCACGACCCAAATCCATCGTGATTGGCACCCACACGTACAAGCCGATGGGAGAACCACTACTACTATCCAACTAAAGTAATTATTCTCAAACTAAGGCATTTAAGTTACAGAACGAAGTTAAATAACTAAAATCAAAGTTCATTATTAAACAAAAGATCTAATAATTAAAATATTGCGGAAGTTAAACCTAGAATTTGAAAGTCAATGTAACGATGGAGAGTACCCCCTAGACGTTACCGGCGTACTCAGCTCCGAAGAGGTCTTATACAAGCCTTTAGCATAACCGTCACTGCATAATGAACTTGAAATAATGTAGACATTTAAAACTTTTCAACAATAGAAGTTCAACTTCCTTTTTATAAAGAAAAATAGTAAGAATCTAATACCATTGTCACACATACACCATCTACTAATACGAGTTCAACAAAAGTCTTCAAATAGGATCCTTAGACCTTTAGACACAATTGTCTATTAGAACAAAAGTACATAAGAGAAGATTAGTAAGTCTATTACATCAATAGAGAAATCATAAAGTGGCATCAAGTGCATTAGTCCTCGGATCTTTGAGTACCTACCACAACTCTTGGAGATAAGAAGTCCAAGCTTTCTTCAAGGATGTAGAAGCAAACCATTTAACCGAAACCTATACTCATAATAAAAAAGGGAGATAGGGATTAGTACAAATAATGCACTAAGTATTGAGAAATGCATAAAATCCTTTAAAACATGAGAAAGGGACATTTACATGTAAAGTATGAATTCATGAGGTTTTTGAAAACCATTTACATCACTAATACAACACGTAAGACAATACTCTAACAATGTCCAAGTTACAATACGGCATGACCTTAGCACTTCCTAAGGGTCCACTTGTGCAATGTAGAGTTAGCATCCCATACTACCAACCCTACTAAACATTTCCATAGAAACCACCTTGTCCACACATATTACATTTACATTCATCACATACAAATAATCATAATTGAAATACATGCATCATGAGCAACATTTGGATATAAGGATATGTTCAATTCAACTATTATCCATTCAACATACATTTACTCACATTAATTCATAACTACAAAGAAATTTCCATAACACCCTTCAAAGCCTACTAGTGCAATGTACAAGTCAAGTCCCATACCTCACTTCCACTTAGTAAACTTCTTAGGATATCATAGACTAGTTCATACTTCATTTATTAATTCATTATTTAGGGAAGATCAACCATAACCTACACAGACCATGAAAGCTTCCATGGAATTCGGTGTCATAAAGCCCCACACTAAGAAAAAATGTTCTACTAGCCAAGGTAGAACCTATATACTAGATACTACGTGGATCCACTAGATAAGTCCTACGAAGGCACGTAGTAAAGGGATAAGGAGATTTATTTTAAGGACTCTATCTATTGCATTAGCGGAGGAGTCCCCATTCCATGAGTATCTCTAGGATGACCTGACCTATTGCATTAATGGAAGGTTCTTTTCCTTATTGGCCATATCCTCTCGCTTCTTAGTATACTTTCCCAACTTACTACCATTTTTAATTGCATATACATGTGTGAAGAGTAATCCACCTTCGTTCAATACAATTCAGCATAAATCTCTTAGATTAGTTAGGTGAGAATACACTTTCATCCTAGAATCAACATACGTATGTGAATAGAACTTTCACAATCTCAATTGTAGTGTTTTCATGAGGACTATATATTCAATCAACACAAGATATTAACTACATTATACATAATTCATGCCACACAATATGTAAGATTTAAAAGGATGAAAACATTCCAATTACCTTTCTTGCATCCTTTCATAACCCATGTACCTTGCAAGCAAATTCAAAGTGTATGCACAATAATCTTCATCATATATTCAAACCCTAGAATTTAACCCTTTTTCAAGGTTAGGAATCAAGTATCATGATCACCCCAATCTACATAAAAATAGTCATGAAGACAAGATTCTATGACTAAATAATTATCAATTGCAATGCATCATGTTCATCTACTTAATTCATCCATCAACATTCAAGAAATTAGGTCATAGGGTGCACATCGGTTCTTGGAATATTTTCACAATAGAAATCATAAATTAATCTAAATATATTCATAATTCAAGGCATATAACATAAAGAAAACGATTTTGGATTGAACCCATGGCTAGATCAAAAGCCCTAGTTTTTTGTCACAACATAGAATTCAAAAATAGAAGTTTTAAAGGGCTTGATGGAGAAATTAATACATGAATCAACATCCCCATACCTTAATTGATGATTGCCCATGAAATGTAAGTGAAAAACTTGAGAAATTGGTCTTTTTCTTCAAGCTCCCAATTGCTCTTCAATGGTGGTTGAGTAGAGAGAGAATTTTTAGAGAGAAGTGAGAGTGATTTGGGGAATTGATTTGAATGGGTAAAATGACTTAAAACTGACCCTAAATCAATATATAACCCTCACGTAAAATACCCAAAAGACACCTCACTTAATTGGGTCTTTTTGTGAAGTCAAATTGACTTAAAAATGACGCGATCAAATCTGGGACTTGGCTGCATCGCGGGTGCACTTCCAGATCCTTTTTTCTGAAATCCAGTTTGAGGAAATGATCCTCGTGAAGGCCCCGTGTCTCAAGGCATTTTTTGACTTCCAAGTGTGGAGGGATCGACCCGCAAGGACCTCCAAATCTTGGTTGTTCGTAGGCTGCTTTGGCAGCCTCTTTGCCAGGGTTTGGGTCCTCCTAAAGGACCCTTAGGGTGGTCCTTGAGGAGTCGTAACTGGAAGTTTTGACCCTATAAATATTATTTTATCTATTTAAAGTGTTTTTACAAGTTTTAGACTTCATACGACACTGCCAAATCTTCACAAAACTTATGGACTTCTACTAGTTCAATTTCGGTAGTTTCCGGACGTCAAGGTTGTACTTTGACATTTAGGCTCTAATACTTCTAAATCAAGTTTTTATATTAGTCTAGGTCTGGAAATAATATTTTGAACATTATTTAATAGGTGAGGCTCTATTCTAGTTCATAGGACTTCCGGGGTGTTACATTATCCCCCTTTAGGAACATTCGTCCCCGAATGACAGTTTAATCTTTTTATAGGAAAGAGAAAGAGACTCAATACTAGCATCCCAACCAACAACAACAACATCAACATATTCATTACATATTCATTATGAGTCACAGCTCATAGGAGGAATTCTCAACTCCATTCAACGCAAAATCATGGCATTAGACATATCACTCAATTCACCACATATAAGAGCTCAACCCTTCATATCACATTATGAGGAACTACATTCTCAATATCAACATGAGCTAAACATGAACATCAAGAGTTACCATGAAATTCTTCCTTCAAGCAACATTAAACATGTTCACTACAATTCTCATGAAAGCAAATATACACATAACATATAAGTGCAAGTTTGACATGAGGGCATTTTTCATGAAAACTCATTTCAGCATGAACTTTTACTAAGATATGCACATACTTTAGAAAAAATTAAGCCAAGTTCACATTATTCATAATTTTATTTTCAAGAGGAACTACTAACCTCAACTTTGACTAGGAGTAAGAGGAAAGACATGAGGGTAGCGGGACTTCATGTCAGCCTCGGCCTCCCATGTTGCACCCTCAACTAAATGGTTTCTCCATAGGACTTTTATGGAGGCAACCTATTTATTCCTCAACTTTTTGACTTGACGATCTAGGATCTCAACCAGAACCTCTTCATAATAAAGGTTCTCATTCACACATAACCCTTCAATCGGGAGAATAGAAACCGGGTCGTCTATACATTTCTTGAGCATAGAGACATGAAATACGGGATGAACCGGGGCTAGTTCACTTGGTAACTTCAACTCATAAGCAACTTTCCCGACACACTTCAATATCTAATAAGGGCCCACATACTGTGGACTAAGTTTCTCCTTTTTACCAAACCTCATCACCCCTTTCATGGGTGAAATCTTCAAGTAGACCGAATCACCTACTTCAAATTTAAGGTCTCTCATTCTATTGTCGGCATAAGATTTTTTCTGACTATAGGTTGCTTTCAACCTATCCCTTATCATCCGAATCTTCTCCATAGCCTCATAGATTATCTAGGGACCAAGGAGTGAAGACTCACCTACCTCAAACCACCCAACCGGAGACCTACATCTCCTACCATAGAGTGCTTCAAATGGTGCCATAGAAATACTCGAATGGTAGATATTATTGTAGGAGAACTTTATCAATGGTAGGTGATCCTCACAATTACCCTTGAAGTAAATAATACAAGCTCTTAAAATATCCTCAAGGGTTTGGATGGTACGCTCGCTTGACCATCCGTTTGAATATGAAAAGCGGTACTAAGTTTCACTTGAGTACCTAGCCCCTTTTGAAAAGACCTCCAAAAACGAGAAGTGAATTGGGCACCTCTATCCGAGATGATGGACAAAGGGATCCCATGCAACCTCACAATCTCATTAAGGTTCAACCTAGCATATTCCTCAATCGAATAAGTAGATTTGACAGGGTTAAAATGAGCAGATTTTGTCAATCTATCAACAATCACCCATATTGAGTCATTTTGCCTACGGATTCAAGGCAAACCCACTACAAAATCCATATTAACATTTTCCCATTTCCAAGTAGGGACATCCATCACTTGACTTAAACATCCCAGTTTTTTATGATCGGCCTTAACTTGTTGACAATTAGGACATTTGGCCACAAATTATGCTATATCCCTATTCAAACCGTCCCACCAATAGACCTCTTGAAGATCACGATACGTTTTTGTGGCACTTGAATGAATAGAATATTGGGAACCATGGGCTTCATCTAAAATTTGTCTTCTTAAGTCATCGACATCCGGTACACACAACCTTCCTTGGTACCTAAGTACACAATTCCCCTCTTGGGATAATGACTAATTGAGCTTACTAAGAATCGATTCCTTCAACTCCATCAATAGAGGATCAAGATGTTGCTTAGACTTCACCTCAACCACTAAAGACGACTTGGATTTATGATGAACCATGAAACACCCTTTTGGAGAATCTTCTAACGAACACCCAACTAGGCCAATCTATGAACATCTTTCACTATCTCTTTCTTACCCTCTTTTACATGAGCCACACTACCCATTGACATTCGACTTAGAGCATCCGCCACCACATTGGCTTTGCCGGGGTGGTAGAGAACACTCATTTCATAATCCTTCAAGAGTTTTTGTGGTCGGTGAATACATCCACGTGTACACCATATAGATAATCCCTCCATATTTTTAAGGCAAACACTACGGCCACTAATTCAAGATCGTGAGTTGGATAGTTATTCTCATGCACCTTGAGTTGCCTAAAGGCATATGCTATCACCTTGCCATGTTTTATGAGGACACAACCCAAACCTACTCGAGAAACATCACAATTTATCACCAACCCTTCCGTGCCCTCCAGTAAGGCCAACACCGGAGCAGAGGTAAGCTTATCTTTCAACAATTGAAAATTCTTCTCACATTTCTCTGACCTTACAAGCTTAGCCTTCTTTTGAGTCAAGGACTTCAATGGAGATGCGATGGATGAAAATCCCTCAACAAACCTCCTATAATACCCGGCCAATCCCAAAAAGCTTCGAATGTCGATAGGGCTCAAAGGTCTAGGCAAACTTTTGACCACCTCCATTTTTCTTGGATCTACTCTTACCCCATTAATAGACATAATGTGACTAAGAAAAGCAACCGATCTCAACCAAAACTCACACTTACTATATTTGGCATAGAGTTGGGCATCCTTGAGGACTGGCAAGACTATCCTCAAATAGTTCACATGGTCACCCTCACTTTTTTAGCATATCAAGATGTCATCAATAAAGAAAATCACAAACAAATCAAGATAGTTTCTAAAAACTTGATTCATAAGGTCCATGAAAGCCGTTGGGGCATTTGTTAGACCAAAAGACATGACTCAAAATTCAAAATGACCGCACCTAGTACAAAAATCTGTCTTGGGTATGTAAACTTCTCTAACTCTTAGTTGATGATACCCCAATCTTAAATCAATTTTTGAAAAGTAGTTTGCCCCTTGGAATTGGTCAAACAAATTGATCCTAGGGAGAGGGTACTTGTTATTTATGGTTACCTTATTTAGTTGTCGGTAATCAATTCACATCCTAAGGGATTCATCATTCTTTTTCACAAACAACACCGGGGCACCCCATGGAAAAATACTTGGTTGTATGAAACCTTAGTCTAGTAAATCTTTGAGTTGAATCTTTAGTTCCTTCAACTCGGTCGGATCCATCCGGTAAGGGGGAATCAAAATGGGTTTCGTATCCGGTAATAAGTCAATGCCAAAGTCTATTTCCCACTCGGGAAGAATTCTGGGTAAGTTATCAGGAAAGACTTCCAGAAAATCCTTCACTACGGGGACCGACTCTAGTGGAGGACTCTTGGACTCAATATCCTTGACACTCACAATATGATAGAGACATCCCTTAGAAATCAACTTATAAGCTTTAAGACAAGAAATGATTCGACTTTTTGGAGCAAGGTTTTCCCCCTTCCACTCTAAAACGGGTTCATTTGGAAATTGAAACTTTACTACCCGATTTCTACAATCAATGGAAGCAAAACAAGAATGTATCCAATCTATCCTCAAATGACATCAAAGTCCAACATATCAAGTTCTACCAAGTCAACCAGTGTGAATCTATTGGGCAATGAAATGGGACAACCCATATAAACTTTTGTAACAAGTATGGAATCACCCACCGGAGTAGAAATTGAAAAAGGTTCATGGAAAACATTGGGAAGTACGTTAAACTTCATTGCCACTAAAGGGGTTACAAAAGATAAAGTGGCACCGGGATCTAGTAAAGAATATACATTAATAGAAAACACTTGTAACATACTAGTGACAACATCAGGAGAATCCTCTTGATCAACCCTAGACCGAAGAGCACAGAAGAGATTCTTCTTAGAAGCATCAGGGTTTGGAGCATTGTGGGAGATTATGTACCTTCTCTCCCCTTGTCCGCATGGTTTGGACAATCCTTCAATTGGTGACCACCTTTCCCACATCCATAGAAAACGCCCATACCGGCAAGACACTTCCCTTCATGCTTTTTAGCACACTTGGCACAAGTAGTTCTTTCCTCAAAAGGGCCACTCTTATTTTCTCCTTGATCCTTGGGGGTAGTCCTCCTCCCTTGATTGGGATTTGGAGAATTGTAGGGACTTGGATTAGAAAACCTCTTTTTGAACCTTGGTTTATCTTGTATCTCAAACCTAGCCTTGGAGAAATTTCCCTCATTGGGCTTTGATCTCTTCAATTCCCTACCAACTTGTTTAAGATTTTGCTCCTCAATTTGTTTGGCATGGACCATAAGACGAGAAATGTCCATGCTTGGAATTAGCAAGCCGACCTACATTCATTCACCACAAGATCGGATATCTCTATAAAAAATTTATTCATCTTGGCCCTAGAGTCCGCCACCATGGTAGGAGCATACTTGGATAGTTGAGTAAACTTGAGTCTATACTCCTTGACACTCATATTCCCTTGGAGAATATTGATGAATTCTTGTATTTTTATCTACCTTAGTTCCAAGGGAAAGAACTTATAAAGGAAAGCCGTTTTGAAAGCCCCCCCAAGTGATCCTGTAAGACCCCCAAAATGAGTTAGGGTGTCTAGATCCTAACATGTTCGTCATAAGGGTATAAGGTCCTAAAATGGGTTATATAATGTGGTATTGAGGCAGTGTATAAATTTTGAGGTGATTTGGAAGCCAAACGTCAATGGACGACCAAGACATTCGACGACTAGTCGCCAAAGGGGACTTAGATGTTTTTATGTTTTTTTGAATGTGTCATGAGATTATGAAGTCTTAAAATGAGTTATAATGATGTTTATAAGCAGTATATGAAGTTTCATGAAGTTTGGAGGTCAAACGTCCAAGAACGTCTAAGACGTTCGAAACTTAGCCCTTGAGACGTTCATGTGTGTCTTGAGTGTGCCTTGCATGTTTTGATGTGTTTTACGTGTTCATTTTGGGTGAAACTTGAATGGAAGGTCTAAACATGTTAAGGTATATATTCACGTTGGAAACGTCTGGGTACGACTTCCCAAGGGACCCGCAAGAGGCCCTCAAGAAGGACCCAAAGGTTGTCGAGACACTGCCATCGACGAGCCAAACTATGCCTCGTCAGACCACCAACGCCCCATCGATGGGGAGGCGTTGATGTACACTTAAACTGGTGAAGGCTTGATGAAGTTTACAGCCTCAGACTCAAACGACAGAGGGCACAGGATGGTCCGTCGATGGACCAACGCCCCATCGTTTGGTCCGTCGATGCAGGCCTTCAGTTACTGCCATGCATGCTGCCTATTTATGGGGTGAATGGGAAATTTACCCCACGATCTAACCTGAACCTAGGCGGTTTATTTAACTATTTTTGGGTATATTAGTTGGTCAAAAACGTGAATAGCCCATACCAATCCTCCTATCAAAAATCAAACCTCTGTCTCCCAAAATATCCTCTCTAGAAACCTCCATTGAAGGTGAAGTTCAAGGTCAGATTGTAGATTGGATTCTCATGGGTTCTTTACCTATTTTTAGTGGGTTATTCATTTAATAAAGGTATGGTGATCCTTCATCTCTAAGTAACCTTTCACTTGGAGAGTTAATCTCAAAGTTTTCAAAGAGAAAATATGATCAAATCTCTTCTTCTTCAATCTAGCCATGGGTTTTCAAAACGTTTTCAAAGGCTTAATCATGATGAATTGATGATAATGTATTGGTTTTAACGTGAAAAACAATCCAATTGCATTGTGAACCCATGTTCCTTTCCAAACTCGATTTAGCCCTTGCATGGGCATTGTGATCATTGCTTGTTATTGATTGAATTCTGATTCTATTACGTTGAATTTCTTATGTCTACTGCCACGACCGGAATCTAGACCCCAGACGAAACCGGCGTCGTTGACCTCTCAGAGGTCGCAGACAAGCCTACATACATCATTCTTACTTCATCTAGGTTAATTTTAGCGGAAAATTTGAAACTTTTTGTTTCTTAACTTACTTATTAAACATTCTCATTAATACATAATTGTTCACCATCAACCATCTAATATTAATATCATCAAATGAAAGAAATACTGTAATATAGTAATAAAGATGTACTTGCCAAAATGGCACCAACACAATGTCTGAATAAAACAGGAATGAAACGCTAGTGGAACATGATCCACTAGCTCAACTCTAAAACTAAGCTAGAATATAAATGGCAGCATCCTCTAAATGCATGAGGACCTACCAAGTCCGGATGAATGCTCGATGCCCGGATAGCTTCAGCGTCAACCTGTAGCTCTAGCGTCCACCTGTGCCTGCACCTAAAATTATAGAGTTGTATAGGGTTAGTACACACTTGTACTAAGTACGGGTATATGCAAGCACACACCAAGGACATGCATGAGAAAAGATAGCTCTTTCCTAACAACATGATTATGGAAAGTCAAGTCAGTGGACTTGCCAAATTGAGATTAGGAAAGTTAGTGAACCTTTCAAATTTGGATTAGGAAAGTCAATGAGCTTTCCAAATTTGGATTAGGAAAGTGAATGAGCTTTCCAAATTTGGATTACAAAAGTCATGCCATGAGAGTAACATGTATCATCATAAATATCATATTGCACACATCACATAATATCTTACACATAGCACATATCATATTGCATATAGCATATAGCACATAGCTTCTTTCACATCATTCATTCATATGCCATGAGACCTTGGAATCATGGACTTGACATTAAGACTTTCCAAAATAAGTACTCAACATATGGGACCTCAACTAGGGAGTCTTCATTAGCAAACACAGACTCTGCTTCATTCATTCATACGTACTTCATTTCATTTCGTTCATAGGCCAGTCTGAACACCAGCTATACCTAGGGTGTAGTTTAAGACTTTCATCGGGTTTGCTGTGCAATGATCAAGAATAACCTAATGTCATTACCTGAGTCTAGCTCACCTCTTGATCATCCTATCCTAACACCTTTGGTATCATTCATTTCATAATGTGCTTCACTTGAGGCTGGCCTCATTCATTCATTGGGAACTTTAACTTTAACCGACATAGATCATGTGAGCATCATGAAATCCAGTGTCTCCCCCACACCGAAAAGAGGTGGAATCACCGGCCAAAGTGATCCAAAAAGATGCTAGCGTATATGGGAATTTAACCCCGCCAGATCCCTATATTAGCAGTATAGGTTCGAAGACCAGGAGATATAAGGAGACCCATACCCGGCAAGCCGGATAGTCTCATCTCATGAGAGTTACGTGAACCTCCGCCCTTCCCTAAAGAAGGCATCACCGCTCATAGCTAGTCTATCGGTGCTCAGTATAAAGTTCAATTACATTCAACTCATACGTCATGGAAGCTGGCTTCTAGTATGAGGACATCATAGCTCATTAGATGATTTCTCATCTCATAGTATTAAGTGTGTTAATCTCTATACTTTCATTAGAGTGTTCATAGAGACTGGTCTCTTCATTAACTTTACACTCTCATAGGTGAGTACGTTTTGGTAACATATACTTAGGCTCATTTGAGATTGTTCTCATCTTTTACATTAGCCTCATATCATGTTGTCACCACATTCATTAACATTAGAACATTTGCTCTTCATAATTACTCACCCCTTTTTACGTGAATGTTCATTTCATCATATACCAATATACTTGGCCATTTGTGTGTTTCACACTCTTACTTAACCCTTCTAGGGTTTTGTCATTTCATTACATAATAATCATTTTCATCGTATGCCAATGCACTATGCCATTTAGTGTGTTTTACACTCATACTTAACCCTTCTAGGGTTACATCATTTCATTACATACATCTTAGGTTCACTTCTTTCAAACGTATGCTAGACTTATGAGTCTATACACACAAGCCATGAGGCTTCATTCATAATTCGTTAAGTGATTCGTAGATTCCTAAGATTATGTAGTACAAGACTTATGCATCTTGTATATATGCCAAGATCTTGATTTCGATCTAAGTAGGTGGCATTATTCTTGGATATTTTGTTCACGTATGACTTATGTATCAATATAGAAGTTTGGGCAAGGAAACCCAAGTTCGAATCACTTGGATAACATTTACATTTTTCATTGATTTTATTTTTAATCTCCATGATATTGGGACTCTAAATTGAACCCCAACATTAACATTGTATCATAGATTTTCTACTTAGTTTTCCTCTTATGTTGGCCGAAGGGTTGTGGGTTCGAACCCCCACAACCCCTTTTTATTTTTCATTAACATCACATTGCCCCTTTTCGCCCAAACCAAGAGGTTGTGGGATCAAACCCCCACAACCTCTTTTATTTTTGTTATTTATTTCGCTGGGGAATTGGGAGGTTGTGGGTTCGAACCCCCACAGCCTCCTTATTATTTCTTTTAATTTCGCTAGAGGCTGTGAGGTGGTGGGTTCGAACCCCCACAGCCTCCTATATTTTTTTTTATTTAAATTTCGCTAGGCTAAGCGTTTTGGCAGTGAGGTTGTGGGATCGAGTCCCCACAGCCTCACTTATTTTCTTAATTATTTCGCTCCTCTCCATTTCCAGTCTTGAGGTCATGGGTTCGATTCCCACGCCTCACATCTTCTTTTTCTTTAATTTTCTCTTCTCTCATTCGCAACCTGGAGGTCGTGGGTTCGATTCCCACGCCTCTCATTCATTTTTTAAATATTTTGTTCTCCCCTTTCTCCTCCAGTAACCGAGTTCGATTCCCCCCAGCCCCATTTTTCAATTCCTTTTCGCGAATTTACATAGCCAAGCGGGTTCGATACCCCTTAACCCCCTTCACGTTTTTAGCCTCCTTAACATGTGAGGTCTTGGATTCAATTCCCATTGACCTCTCTTATTTTATTTTCATTTTAAAACCCCAGATTCTTAGCCTTATTTTTTACCGAAACTAGAGTACACAAATCTGGAAATTTAATCCCAACTTTAGCTTCCTTTCATCAACCTTTTCATGTTAGTTTCTTAGGGCATTTCACCAAACATTTAGTGTATAGTTAGGTGTAGTTTAGTAGTTACTTTAGTCAAGAGTTTTTCTCTCAAAACTAATAACTTCACACTCCATATGAACATCACGTTGTGTACAACTTTTGCACATAAAATTCAAGGATTAAACATGCTATTTTTACACCTTCAACAATGAGTATGTTCACTGCCAAACGTGCACACACACACAACATTTTTGTTTTGATCACACATTGGTTGTCATTTTCGTGATTTCACGTACATAAACATATTCACATTCAACACAAAAACAACACACATATACATACCTAAATCTACCAGCAAATAAACCCAACCTACGAATCATTGGGAGCTAGTGACAGGGACATGCAAAAGGGGAAACAACCCTAGTTTTCGGAGTGAATATCTTGAATCATAAGGGGTATCTTGGGAAAGGAACCAAGAGAGAAGAAACCCATACCTTAATTTTCTTGTTCAAACGTGAAGTTGCTGCCCAAATCTTTCTCCAAAACAACGTCCACTCACCTATAGTTTCACCACCAACTCGACGGAATCTCCCCTTGCCTTAACGTTTTTGATTAACTTGTTTTTCTTAGACTTTTTCGTGAGTTCTTCAAGTGTGAAGAACTTTTGTCAAGGCTTCTGTTCTTTACGTTAATTGGCACAGAGAAATAAGAGAGTTTTGAGCGTGAAGATGTGATAGAGGTAAGAGAGTGAAACATGTGAAGTTGTTTAGGATTAGATGACGACTTAGTCAATTTAGGACTCTCCTTAATACTTAAAATCTGATTTAATTAATTATACATGAAAGGACCATTTTGCTCTTACAAAAAATCAGACTTTAATAATAAGTAAATCATAAATTCGTTGCTTCCAATGGGGCTCGAGCTCGAGTGACACCATTTCGCAAAAATTGGTCACTTCGGGTCGACCCAACCCGAATTGATGCTTTAATTAAATTAATTAATTTATTAATTCCTTAGGGTAATTGAAATATTACCCTTGGCCTGGAAAAGACCATTTTACCCCTGGACCCTCAAAACTTAAAATTTCCTTTTTTAAGTCCGATAAAGACTCGTTCGATTAAATCTTCATTTTCGAGAGCCTTACTTGGTTGGTTCCAACCTTTCCAAGCTCAACTAACTCCCCAAGTTAGTTGGCTTGGTCGTAGTAAGGGTTCTGAGGTCGTTCTACGCGTATCAATCTGTGTGAACCTTGGTCTAATCGCAAGCATTCTTGACACCTTAAGCATTTATCTTATTAATTTTTAGGGTTGTTACATTATCCCCCCCTTAGGAACATTCGTCCCGAATGACACTACTCTTTACTAACAATAAGTAAGTTATCTATAGAACGTACGCATACATAGATAATTCAATACTCCCATTGGTGAATATCTGATTCACATATTAACATGATGGTGACCTTGAAACCTACTAGTAGCTTCACATTAATAGACTAAGGAATTCTTTCCTAAACTAGTCTCAGTAAAGCATACAACATAAGTCAACATATAAGTCATATAAATCAGCAATCAACATGATGAGTCAAACATATTAACCTCATACTAGTGCATAAACACCATACATAGTCAAATATATGAAAGACTAATTAAGGCTACACACCCGAGGCTTCATCAGAAGTGCCTTCCCCTGCACCCCTAGACTTGAGTGCGAAGAATCGTTGCCTCCTTGGAGCCTCTTCACTTGGACCATTAGGCTGAACTCTCTCCTTCCCTTGTTCTTGACTTCTATTCGGACAATCCTTCACCATGTGACCCGGTTTTCCACAACTGTAACAAGCGTTAGAGCCCATCATACACTCTTCTCCATGCAGTTTGCCACACTTCCTGCAAGGTGGCCTCTCCTGGGGTGTATCTACTCCATTGTTTCTCTGAACTCTGGACACGGAATCCCTACCATAGCGACCCTTGGATGAACTTGACTCCCCTTGGTGGGAGAGTCCCTTCTTAAACCTGGGCTGCTCATGGACGCCAAAATTGTTTTTGTGGCCTCCATGGCTGGGACCTACCTGATCTTGAGGCTTAGGCCTCCTAGCATCACGAATACCCCTCTTTTTGCGGCTGTCCTCTACCTGCTGGACATGCACCATCAACCTGGAGAGGTCCATATTATCATGGAGCATCGCAGACCGACACTCCTCCTCCAGATCTCCATTGATTCCTGTGAGGAACCTGCTCATCTCATCCCTGCTGTTAGACACAAGGGAAGTAGCATACCTGGATAATTTCACAAACTTCAGTATTCACCTTACCCTTGCTGTTAGGTACTAAGGAAAGTAGCATACCTGGATAGCTTAACAAACTTCAGGGAATACTCCCTGACTGTCATAGATCCCTGCTTAAGGTTGATGAACTCCTCAACCTTGGCCCCCCTCATTTCTCTGGGAAAGAATCTCTCTAGAAAGGCTGTCTTAAACAGCTCCCAAGTGACTGGAACTCCGCCCAAAGCTCGGCTATCCTGCCACATCTTGCACCAAGTCTGTGCCACATCCTTGAGATGATAGGAAGCCAGCTCAGCCTTCTCAGTATCTGTGGCCCCCATAGCCACCAAAATCTTATGCACTTCGTCCACAAACTCCTGGGGATCCTCTGAAGTCTTGGACCTGTGAAAATAGGAGGATTCATCCTCATGAAGTCTCTCAGCCTGTCAGCCATGCTACGAACCGGTGGGTTCTCCCTCTGAAAATCTTATCGGTTGACCTGGGCAGTCATAGCCTGGGCCTGCATAGTAATGGCCTGTGCCATCTGGTCCATAGATGCCCTCACCTCAGCATCAGTCAACCCTTCTGGGTTAACCGGTATATCCACTCCTTCAGCTGGAGCCTGGGGTGGAACCTGATTGTTCCCAGCAGCTGCTCCTCCTCTCCTCTGACCAACATTCCTTCTAGTATTCATTCTCTGAAAACAATAATAATTTATGTTAGACACGCTCATAACACCAAGAAATCAGACATTAGGAAAAGCACGATAAGATCAGAAAAAGGTAAATTTTCCTACGCATCATGCAGTCTCTAATCCAGGATAGTGGTGCACTTCACTACCATGACTTAGAAACTATTCAATGTGGTTGATGTAAACTTATTATTCTTAGAATTTAACCTAGGGCTCTGATACCAACTTTGTCATAACCGGAATCTAGACCACATACGAGACCGGTGTCGTTGACCTCTCAGAGGTCGCAGACAAGCCTACATACGTCATTCTTACTTCATCTAGGTTAATTTTAGCGGAAAATTAGAAACTTTTTGTTTCTTAACTTACTTATTAAACATTCTCATTAATACATAATTGTTCACCATCAACCATCTAATATTAAGATCATCAAATGAAAGAAATACTATAATATAGTAATAAAGATGTACTTGCCAAAATAGCACCAACACAATGTCTGAATAAAACAGGAAAGAAACGCTAGTGGAACATGATCCACTAGCTCAACTCTAAAACTAAGCAAGAATATAAATGGCAGCATCCTCGAAATGCATGAGGACCTACCAAGTCCGAATGAATGCTCGATGTCCGGATAGCTTCAGCGTCAACCTGTAGCTCTAGCGTCCATCTGTGCCTGCACCTAAAATTATAGAGTTGTATAGGGTTAGTACACACTTGTACTAAGTATGGGTATATGCAAGCACACACCAAGGACATGCATGAGAAAAGATAGCTCTTTCCTAACAACATGATTATGGAAAGTCAAGTCAGTGGACTTGCCAAATTGAGATTAGGAAAGTTAGTGAAACTTCCAAATTTGAATTAGGAAAGTCAGCGAGCTTTCCAAATTTGGATTAGGAAAGTCAATTAGCTTACCAAATTTGGATTACAAAAGTCATGCCATGAGAGTAACATGTATCATCATAACTATCATATTGCACACATCACATAAATCTTACACATAGCACATATCATATTGCATATAGCATATAGCACATAGCTTCTTTCATATCATTCATTCATATGCCATGAGACCTTGGAATCATGGACTTGACATTAAGACTTTCCAAAATGAGGGCTCAACATTTGGGACCTCAACTAGGGAGTCTTCATTAGCAAACACAGACTCTGCTTCATTCATTCATACGTACTTCATTTCATTTCGTTCATAGGCCAGTCTGAACACCAGCTATACCTAGGGTGTAGTTTAAGACTTTCATCGGGTTTGCTGTGCAATGATCAAGAATAACCTAATGTCATTACCTGAGTCTAGCTCACCTCTTGATCATCCTATCCTAACACCTTTGGTATCATTCATTTCATTATGTGCTTCATTTGAGGCTGGCCTCATTCATTCATTGGGAGCTTTAACTTTAACCGACATAGATCATGTGAGCATCATGAAATCCAGTGTCTCCCCCACACCAAAAAGAGGTGGATCACCGGCGAAAGTGACCCAAAAACATGCTAGCGTATATAGGAATTTAACCCCGCCAGATCCCTATATTAGCAGTATAGGTTCGAAGACCAGGAGATATAAGGAGACCCATACCCGGCAAGCCGTACAGTCTCATCTCATGAGAGTTACGTGAACCTCCGCCCTTTCCTAAAGAAAGCATCACCGCTCATAGCTAGTCTATTGGTGCTCAGTATAAAGTTCCATTACATTCAACTCATACGTCATGGAAGCTGGCTTCTAGTATGAGGACATCATAGCTCATTAGATGATTTTCATCTCATCATTAGTATTAAGTGTGTTAATCTCAATACTTTTATTAGAGTGTTCATAGAGACTGGTTTGTTCATTAACTTTACACTCTCATAGGTGAGTACGTTTTGATAACATATACTTAGGCTCATTTGAGATTGTTCTCATCTTTTACATTAGCCTCATATCATGTTGTCACCACATTCATTAACATTATCATATTTGCTCTTCATAATTACTCACCCCATTTTACGTGAATGTTCATTTCATCATATACCAATATACTTGGCCATTTGTGTGTTTCACACTCTTACTTAACCCTTCTAGGGTTTTGTCATTTTATTACATAATAATCATTTTCATCGTATGCCAATGCACTAGACCATTTAGTATGTTTTACACTCATACTTAACCCTTCTAGGGTTACATCATTTCATTACATACATCTTAGGTTCACTTCTTTAAAACGTATGCTAGACTTATGAGTCTATACACACAAGCCATGAGGCTTCATTCATAATTCGTTAAGTGATTCATACATTCCTAAGATTATGTAGTACAAGACTTATGTATCTTGTATATATGCCAAGATCTTGATTTTGATCTAAGTAGGTGGCATTATTCTTGGATATTTTGTTCACGTATGACTTATGTATCAATACGGAAGTTTGGGCAAGGAAACCCAAGTTCGAATCACTTGGATAACATTTACATTTTTCATTGATTTCATTTTTAATCTCCATGATATTGGGACTCTAAATTGAACCCCAACATTAACATTGTATCATAGATTTTCTACTTGGTTTTCCTCTTATGTTGGCCGAAGGGTTGTGGGTTCGAACCCCCACAACCCCTTTTTATTTTTCATTAACATCACATTGCCCCTTTTCGCCCAAACCAAGAGGTTGTGGGATCAAACCCCCACAGCCTCTTTTATTTTTGTTATTTATTTCGCTGGGGAGTTGGGAGGTTGTGGGTTCGAACCCCCACAACCTCCTTATTATTTCTTTTAATTTCGCTAGAGGCTGTGAGGTGGTGGGTTCGAACCCCCACAGCCTCCTATATTTTTTAATTTAAATTTCGCTAGGCTAAACGTTCTGGTAGTGAGGTTGTGGGATCGAGCCCCCACAGCCTCACTTATTTTCTTAATTATTTCGCTCCTCTCCATTTCCAGTCTTGAGGTCGTGGGTTCGATTCCCACGCCTCACATCTTCTTTTTCTTTAATTTTCTCTTCTCTCATTCGCATCCTGGAGGTCGTGGGTTCGATTCCCACGCCTCTAATTCATATTTTAAATATTTTGTTCTCCCCTTTCTCCTCCAGTAACCGAGTTCGATTCCCCTCAGCCCCATTTTTCATTTCCTTTTCGCGAATTTACAGTAGCCAAGCGGGTTCGATTCCCCTTAACCCCCTTCACGTTTTTAGCCTCCTTAACATGTGAGGTCTTGGGTTCAATTCCCATTGACCTCTCTTATTTTATTTTCATTTTAAAAACCCAGATTCTTAGCCTTATTTTTGACCGAAACTAGAGTATACAAATCTGGAAATTTACTCCCAACTTTAGCTTCCTTTCATCAACCTTTTCATGTTAGTTTTTTAGGGCATTTCACCAAACATTTAGTGTATAGTTAGGTGTAGTTTAGTAGTTACTTTAGTCAAGAGTTTTTCTCTCAAAACCAATAACTTAACACCCCATATGAACATCACATTGTGTACAACTTTTGCACATAAAATTCAAGGATTAAACATGCTATTTTTACACCTTCAACAGTGAGTATGTTCACTGCCAAACGTGCACACACACAACATTTTTTTTTGATTACACATTGGTTGTCATTTTTGTGATTCCACGTACATAAACATATTCACGTTCAACATAAAAACAACACACATATACATACCTAAATCTACCAGCAAACAAACCCAACTTACGAATCATTGGGAGCTAGTGACAGGGACATGCAAAAGGGGAAACAACCCTAGTTTTCAGAGTGAATATCTTGAATCATAAGGGGTCTCTTGGGAAAGGGACCAAGAGATAGAAATCCATACATTAATTTGCTTGTTCAAACGTGAAGTTGCTGCCCAAATCTTCCTCCAAAACCACGTCCACTCACCTAAAGTTTCACCACCAACTCAATGGAATCTCCCCTTGCCTTAACGTTTTTGATTAACTTGTTTTTCTTAGACTTTTTCGTTAGTTCTTCAAGTGTGAAGAACTTTTGTCAAGGCTTCGGTTTTTTACGTTAATTGGCAGAGAGAAACAAGAGAGTTTTGAGCGTGAAGATGTGATAGATGTGAGAGAGTGAAACGTGTGAAGTTGTTTAGGATTAGATGATGACTTAGTCAATTTAGGACTCTCCTTAATACTTAAAATCTGATTTAATTAATTATACATGAAAGGAGAATTTTGCCCTTACAAAAAATCAGATTTTAATAATAAGTAAATCATAAATTCGTTGCTTCCAATGGGCCTCGAGCTCAAGTGACACCATTTCGCGAAAATTGGTCACTTCGGGTCGACCCAACCCGAATTGATGCTTTAATTAAATTAATTAATTAATTAATTAATTAATTCCTTAGGGTAATTACAATATTACCCTTGGCCTGGAAAAGACCATTTTACCCCTGGACCCTCAAAACTTAAAATTTCCTCTTTTAAGTCCGGTAAAGACTCTTTCGATTAAATCTTTGTTTTCGAGAGCCTTACTTGGTTGGTTCCAACCTTTACAAGCTCAACTAACTCCCCAAGTTAGTTGGCTTGGTCGTAGTAAGGGTTCTGAGGTCTGGTTCTACGCGTATCAATCCGTGTGAACCTTGGTCTAATCGCAAGCATTCTTGACACCTTAAGCATTTATCTTATTAATTTTTAGGGTTGTTACATCTACTGTTATTTACGTGTATTGATGATGAATTGATGATGAAGGATCCATGTGGATCAATGTATGAAGATTTGAATATGACTAGCTTAGATCTCTAGGTGTTTACTGTAACATTGCCTTTATAATGATTAAATGTTGAATTCGATTAGGTGAAGATGATTATATCTACTGTCTTAGGTTGATGTTATGAGTAAATTGTGGGTATAAACCCTTTATGATCAAATCAAAGGAATCTTGATAAGGATTAATCTACATGTTTTAGCCTAAAGGTTGATAATGTTATGAACATAATGTGATCTCAGTTTAGGGTAGATGAAGCATGATTTAGTCTCTATTATTATGTCTTAAGATACTACCCTAGGTTGGTTTTATTGGTATATTATGAATGTTAATCATGGTAATCAAAGTAAAGAAAATTAGTAAGCGATCTATGACTCTCTACTTTCTAGTATATATGTGATGCCTTGTATTATGTTATAGGATGATCTTGTAGAGACTTGTACATGCTTTCTTTCATGATTAAACATATATTTATCTACTTCCCTATAATGTATTGATGATTAAAAGGGTATATTGATCAATGATGATCAAGGTTAATGAAGTGTAAGAATGACTCTTCCTCTCTACTTTTCTTATAGTATTGACAGTTGATAAAGCCTTGTATGGCATTGTGTGGTATGGTCCACTTATGGTGGCAGTGTTTACCTTATTGTCATTATATATGTGTTGACTATTATCTTGAAGGAAAATTGATGAATATATGAGTGTGTGGTTATGATGATTACACTATGTGAAGTCTATGCCTACTTTCCTAATCTAGTGGTGATCTAGGTTGTATGGCTATTGTATAAGTATGTATATATCTATGTTAAGATCATGTGTAGGTGATGCCATTAATGAATTAAGGATTAATGAAGCCTACCCATGTACCCTTATGTAAATGTGTGAATAGCTAATGTTAGGAGTCTTAAAGTGTAATATGAAGTTAGCTTGCCTCCTATGCTAAATTGTGTTGTGTGGTCTATGCTTGAAAGTGTAGTGTGGTCTTAAGAGGGTGGATACCTCAATGTGTTGTTGATAGAAATTATGTGATCATGTTGACCAATGTACACACACACTCACACATTATGCATGCCTACAATGTAGTAAAGGTTCATAGTGTCTAATGAAAGGTTGATCTCATATTCACTAAATATCTATTACAATGCATGTAAGGTAAATGTATGTGAAGTATGTTATGTATTCCATTAACTAGGATGAATTGATAGGTGTACTAGTATGGTCAAGGGTATGGGACCTTGTCTATGCATTGCACATGTGTGCCTTGATAGGAGAGTTCCTAGGTTTGGTTTCTATGAACATGAAAATGAATATAAGGACATGCCATGAATATGTCTTATATTCTATGATGTTAAGTATATGATATGATGAAATACGAATATGCATAGTGTCTTAAAGTGTTGATATGAAAGGATTGCTCATATAGTTACTCTATAGACTTATGCATTGATATATGAACATGTGTGACATTTACGTGGTATGTGAAAGGTTTGCTCACATGCAAGTACACACACATGTATGGAGATATAGTCAATAGAGTGGCCTTGAAAGGTGTGCTCATGTGTACCCTAAAACTATATAGGTGCTTGAATATGCTATAAGCATAGAAGGAAATCAATATCCTAAGCCTATGTTTTATGAAGCAAAGTAATAAAGGCTTTTAATAAAAAGGAAACTTAGCTTAGCACCGAGTGAACTTGACAATGAGAGGTGTTGTCTTCCCATGAGGAAGATTCACCATTGGTTTCTCATAGAGTGTTGACTTACCTTGGAGGAAGATTCACCATTGGGTCCCCATAAGGTTTGACTTCCCTTAGAGGAATATTCACCTATGGTTCCACATGAGGTGGTGGCTTCTCTTTGAGGAAGGTTCACCCATGCTTTCTCATGAGATGAGGCTCCATGCCAATGAGCATGTAGAGGGTCATGTATATCTCTTAGTTCCATAAACTATGCTTTCCACATAGTATCTAGCAAGTGAATTCACTTAGTATGCTAGGATGTATGTTAATATTCTACCTTGTCTAGGTAAGAACACCTTCCATTGGTATAAGGCTCTAAACACCAAATTTCATGTTTAGCACCCATGGTCTTAGTGTCAGTTAAGGCTATAGTTTCCCTAAAGTAAAATAGAAAAAGGAAGTAAATGACTAAGACCCTAACTAGGATTACCTAAGGGAGGTTACTTAGGATAGGTGGAAGTAATGAACCCACATAGACATTGCACAAGTGGCTTCTTAGGGAGTTCTAGGAAGGTGATCTAAGGTGTATGATTATGGTTATGTCTTTATGCATGGCATGGTAGTATTTGTCTACTTGTTATGAAGATGTGCATGGTATGAGTCTATATGATGTGGTCTTATTATTATATGCACTATATGAGTCTTAATGACTATATGATGAAGGTTATTGACATGAATGAAGTTGTCTTCACTTACTTGTTGATGTATGAAATAGAATGTTAAGGCTTGTGGTCTTGTGATAGGTTTACTAAGTATGTGTGAGGTTATGGGGTTTCACATATACATTGCACTAGTAGACTTAGAGTAGGATTATAATAAAGGTATTATAATTCATTGATGTAAAGTGAAGTTAGTATATGTGCAAGTTGATGTAGCTTACTGTAATATTCTTATGGTATTGGATTAAATGTGTCTATGTGTACTATACTTCTATGATGGTAGGTGATGTCTTATGTATGATGTATGATTGATTCCTTGTGTCCTTAAGGTGATGCATTGCACCAAGTATCACTAGAGGGATTACTTGGAAGGTTAAGGAGTTAAAAGAAGAAGTTCACTGTAAAGAAGCAAATGCTCATTGTTAAGGCAAATAGCTCACTGTAAAGTGACCCCAAATATGGCTTAAATTCTATGTGTGCTCTTATATGATATTTGGACTTTGAATATGTCTATATGAAGTATGTGAATGATATAAATGATATTTTATAAAGGTTTTATGAAGAATTACTCAAAAAGGGATGAAGTATGATTTCAAGAAAATCTCCCTTCTAAATGCATGTTTTTGCATGGTTGTCATACTTAGTGCATTCTTGTACTAACTCCATTCTTCTCTAATTTTTACACAAAGTGTAGGTTATGGATGCTTAAAGGATGTCTATATGATTCAGGAGCTTGATATGTGATTCCAAAGCTCAAGGAAATAAATCCTTAAGTCCAAGGATGTCCTAATGTTTAGCTTACTGTAAAGTCTTATGAAGTGTATAGTTATGTATTATGTTATAAGGGCCATGTCCCTATTGTACTCCTATGATGTTGTGGCTAGGATGGCAAAGAGACTTAAGGTCTAAATATGTACTTATGGTATTATATATATATATATATATATATATATATATATATATATATATATATATATATATATATATGAGATAAAGTTTCTAGCATGTGATGTGCTATGAAAAGTTTTAAATTTTCCTCAAAATTTACTATGACAATGCGATGAATGATAACTATGGGCTTTTTATAAGATCTCCGAGAGGTCAAGTACGTCATGTTACTTCTAGGGGGTTCTCCGCGTATGTGACAGATCCGGCCTTCTCTAACCGGCCTCTCATCTTTCCATTGTGCATACCAAACTTGAGCCACATCTTTGAGTTGATAGGCGGCTAGCTCTGCCTTTTCTTGAGAAGTCACACCCATGGCATCTAGTACCTTGAATACTTCATCTATGAACTCTTGTGGGTCTTCTTCCACCTTGGAGCCAAAGAATGTAGGGGAATCATCCTTGTGAAATCCCTTATCCTTGAAGCGGTGGTGATAGCATTGGGATTCACTTGTACCCTAGCATCCCTAGCAACTTGAGTAGCCAACACTTGAGTCAAAATATGGATGGAATCCCGTATCTCAACATTAGACATAGCCCCTTCTTCGATAGAAACTTGAGGGTTTTGAGGAGCTTGAGGGGGAACCACCTCATTCACATTCTCCTCTTTGGATGTCCTAGCATTATTCCTCCTTGTATTCATGGCTATAAGCACAAGAAAAGTATTAGAAGGAAAGAGTTAAATATAGTTAGGACTCCAAGCACGATCATAGAATAATGAAGAGAGGAAGGTTCCTAATCATCTCATAGCGTCCTATTCATAAAAGTGGTGCGCTTCACATTTATGAATAAGACTCTACTAGACGTGGTGTGTGTGACATCAACCCTACTATTATCCTAAAATCTTATGCTCTGATACCAAGTTTGTAACGATCAGAGAGTACCCCCAAAACGTTACCAACGTACTCGACCCCGTAGGGTTCTTATACAAGCCCTTAGCATAACCGTCACTGAATAATGAACTTGAAATAATGCAAAAATTTCAAACTTTTCAACAATAGAAGTTCAACTTCCTTTTTATAAAGCAAAATAGTAATAATCTAATACCATTGTCACACATACACCATCTACTAATACGAGTTCAACAAAAGTCTTGAAATAGGGTCCTTATCCCTTTAGACACAATTGTCTATTAGAACAAAAGTACATAACAAAAGATTACTAAGTCTATTACATCAATAGACAAATCATAAAGTTGCATAAAGTGCATTAGTCCTCAGATCTTTGAGGACCTACCACAACTCTTGGAGATAAGAAGTCCAAGCTTTCTTCAAGGATGTAGAATCAAACCAATTAGCCGGAACCTATACTCATAATAAAAAAAGGGAGAAATGGGTTAGTACAAATAATGCATTTAGTATGGAGAAATGCATAAAAACCTTTGAAAAATGAGAAAGGGACAATGACATGTAAAGTATGCATTCATGAGGTTTTTGAAAACCATTTACATCACCAAGACAACACATAAGACAATACTCCAACAATGTCCAAGTTACAATAAGGCATGACCTTAGAACTTCCTAAGGGTCCACTTGTGCAATGTAGAGTTAGCATCACATACTAACAACCCTACCAAGCATTCCCATAGAAACCACCTTGGCCACACATATTACATGTACATTCATCACATACCAATAATCATAAGTGAAATACATGCATCATGAGCAACATTTGGATATAAGGATATGTTTACTTCAACTATTATCTATTCAACATACATTTACTCATATTAATTCATAACTACAAAGAACTTCCCATAACACCCTTCAAAGCCTACTAGTGCAATGTACAAGTGAAGTCCCATACCCCCACTTCTACTAAGTAAAATTCTTAGGATATCATAGACTAGTTCATACTTCATTCATTAATTCATTATTTAGGGAAGATCAACCATAACCGACATAGACCATGAGAGCTTCCATGGAATCCGGTGCCATAAAGCCCCACACCGACAAAGGGTGTTCTACTTGCCAAGGTAGAACATATATACTAGCTACAATGTGGATCCACTAGATAAGTCCTACGGGGGCACGTAGTTAAGGGATATATAGATTGCTTCTAAGGACTCTACCTATTTCATTAGCGGAGGAGTCCCCGTCTCATGAGTATCACTAGGATGACCCAACCTATTGCATTAACTAAAGGGTCTTTTCCTCATTGGCCATATCCTCTTGGTGCTTAGTATACTTTCCCAACTTACTACCATTTTTAATTGCATATACATGTGTGAAGAGTAATCCACCTTCGTTCAGTACAATTCAGCATAAATCTCTTAGATTAGTTAGGTGAGAATACACTTTCATCCTAGAATCAACATACGTATGTGAATAGCACTTTCACAATCTCAATTGTAGTGTTTTCATGAGGACTATATATTCAATCAACACAAGATATTAACTACATTATACATAATTCATGCCACACAATAGGTAAGATTCAAGAGAATGAAAACATCGCAATTACCTTTCTTGCACCCTTTCATTAGTCATGTACCTTGCAAGCAAATTCAAAGTGTATGCACAATATTCTTCATCATATATACAAACCCTAGAATTTACCCATTTTTCAAGGTTAGGAATCAAGTATCATGATCACCCCCATCTACATCACAATAGGCATGAAAACAAGATTCTATGACTAGATAATTATCAATTACAATGCATCAAGTTCATATCTACTTAATTCATCCATTAACATTCAAGAAATTAGGTCACAGGGTACACATGGGTTCTTGGAAGTTTTTCACAATATAAATAATTAATTAATCCCAATATATTCATAATTCAAGGATATAACATAAAGAAAACGATTTTGGATTGAATCTATGGCTAGATAAAAAGCTTAGTTTTGGTCACAACATAGAATTCAAAAATAGAAGTTTTGATAGGCTTCATGGAGAAACTATTCCATGAATCAACATACCCATACCTTAATTGATGATTGCCCACGTAATTGAAGTGAAAAACTTGAGAAATTGGTCTTCTTCTTCAAGCTCCCAATTGCTCTTCAATAGAGGTTGAGTAAAGAGAGAATTTTTAGAGTGAAGTGAGAGTGATTTGGGGAATTGATTTGACTTGGTAAAAATGAATTACAAATGACCCTAAATAAATATATAACCCTCATCTAAAATACCCAAAATACACATCACTTAATTGGGTCTTTTTGTGAAGTTAAATTGACTTTAAAATGACGCGATCGAATCTGGGACTTGGTGCATTGCAGGGGCACTTCCAGATCTTTTTTTCTGAAATTCGGTTTAAGGCAGTGAGACTCGTGAATGCCTCGCGTCGTGAGGAATTTTTTGCCTTCCAAGTGTGGAGGGCGCGACGTGCAAGGACCTCCAAATCTTGGCTGTTCGCAGGCTGCTTTGGTAGCCTCCTTGCCAAGGTTTGGGTCCTCCTCAAAGACCCTTCGGGTGGACCTTGGGAAGTCATAACTGGACGTTTTGACCCTATAAACATTATTTTCCCTATTTAAATTATTTTCACAAGTTTTAGACTTCATACGAGACTCTCAAACCTTTATAAAACCTAAGGACGTCTACTAGTTCAATTTCGCTAGTTTCCTGACGTCCAGGTCGTCCTTTGACATTTAGGTTCTAATACTTCTAAATCAAGTTTATTATATTAGTCAAGGTCTGGAAACATTATTTTAAGTATTATTTAATAGGTGAGGCTCTAGTCTAGTTCATAGGACTTCTGGGGTGTTATAGTCAATGTACAAAACTACTAACGATAACCAAGTTTAAACAAGAAAACACTAATGATCTATTCAACTAACTAAAACAATGGTCTAAGTCAGGAAATGGTGTACATAGACTAAAGACAACTCCATGCCAACTCGAAAGATGCAGCTCACCCTTGAAGTCAATGCGATAAACTTTAATCTCCTAAGTGAGGTCTTTCGATAGCTTCTTAAAGATGTCTGAACAATAATAAGAGCAAGTGAAGAATCAGTACACAACCACCGTGTACTGGTAGGATCACGCGGCTACCCACTAGTGCAATATAAACAAGCTAAACAAACATTATAATCACATGCATATATATTAACATAAATAATATTATCAATATGACGATTCAACAACACAATTCACATGCTTAACACATCATTGGTCCTCTCACGGAACCCAAATTCAAATTATTAGTGCACCGGCGTGGTATCCGATCTCAGTAAGCTTGTCGGAACGTGGCAATCTGATCAAAGTTAGATTGTTGGAACATGGTAATCTGATCCACAATCACACACCACAATCACAAATACTTCATTAAGATCATACGTTCACATCATGATCTCATGGATATATTATTCATCTATCTATGTTACAACGACATGATCAGTATTGCGACATTTATATACATGCAAGTATCATGATAAAGCAAGAACATGCCAACATCATAAAATCATGAAATCACAACCATCACGTACCTCGAAACAAGCTCTAAATCCTAAGAAACTTGATCCTTCCCTTTCCAGATTCGTTCCTCTTGTTCTTGGTCTACAAACATTGAGAATACACGTGAATCAATAGAAAATCACTAATTACCCCGATTACTAATAATTTCATGAACCCTAGATCATACCCATGATCTCAACTAGTCAAATTAGGGTTAACTACACCATAGAATCTATCAAGAAACTCTTCCCCATCAATATTGACCCATTCTATTATGTTTAACGATTTGAAAAGGGAATTTGGGGAGTGAAAATCTTAACTTTAGCTTCAAGAATGATGGAAAAAAAGTTCGAATAGCCCAGGGGTCGTTCTTTAGCTCTAAAAGTCGAAAATTTCCAAATAAGGTCGTTTAGGGGTTTTATTTACGTCTTTATTCACAACTGTACCGCTACAGTGGCACCATTCCCCCTGTAGTAGCTCTCGCTGCAGCGGTAGCTCTCACTTGAAAAATCCCAGAAATCTATAATTTTGATCCCCGTCTCGTCCGCTACAGCGGCACCCATCCCATTGTAGCGGCATAATTCCCGCTACTGCGGCACGATTTGAGACTAAACATTTTTTTAAAGAATTTCAATTCCCTTTTTTTACAACACACTCTTACCCCCACTACGCTTAGAAAAAAACCCTTAACGCTAAGATTGATTTTCGGAGATCTATTTATACAAATTCAATTTCTTAAAGTTGTACAGTTTTCTTAACGAGTTATCTAACCGATTATGTAATCAAATTAATATTTACTCAACCAATAGCTACCAGATTTCCCTACACTTTGATGACTCCAAATCTGGACAAGGTTGGGAAAATCCTAATACAATGAAAAAGTTTTTCCTGCCCTGATTTTTCCCTCGTTGGCGTTGTTATAACGACGGAACCCAGTCGTTACAGTTTTCTCATCCATATTGAATTTTTTTAAGGAGCAATTCTATGTTTGGATCTCAAAAGTATGGATTGGCATAGATTATTGCATGTCCTATGTGAAAATGATATTTGACTTTTCTCTATTCCGTTGGGATTTAGACTTAGCACCGAGAGGGATTTGAGGTGGAGGCTCAAATACGGTAGTCTGTGGTAGCAACCTCTAGCCCCTAACTATGTGCCCCCATAGGATTGTCTTAAATGACCTAGCTAGTGAATCCATTTTAGCAAATGATGATATGTAAAGTATCTACCTTGGCAAGTAGTCTCTCATTCTTTTGGTACGAGGGATATACCATATTCCATGATATAACTTTCATCATCTTATTGTCTATTAAATCTAAGATCCCACAAAATTAATATGTTTTCTTCAAGTTTTTATATGTCTCTTGTTCTATTGTATTTGTTTCCGTGATCCCCGTGTCATTTCTTTCTCTAAAATCTTTTAAATGTTTCGTTATTATCATGCCTACACATTTTAAGTCATTCATATTATCACACCTATGTTTACGTATATTTCCTCATACTTAGTACATTCCATGTAGTAATGCATATTTGTGCCTCCATTATCTCATGAACTTAGGGTCCAACGTTTCTACCACAATATCTGTGGCTATACATATATTGGGTGCTTAAAGTGATTGGTTATCCCTCATGTTCTGAGGATTGAGATTCTTTATAATATTATGTCTTTTTGTTTTACACTTTGTATGTGATGTATTGGTTAAGTCCCAATAACTTTTCTCATGATGTATTAGATGGATTTGAAACTTATGTTAGACTTTCACTTTTATCAAACTTTTTTTATGTGAAATGCTATCATTTGAACTCTTTACTTGTATTATCTTGTATTATGTTTGCTAAGTGGCTTGTGTAGGTCCCCTTGTGGTTCTACTCCAAGTCACGTCTAGGGTGTACTTTAAGTCGTGACAAACTTTGTATTTAGAGCACAAGGTTAAGAAAGGTGTTTGAATGTCTCAAAAGCCACGTCTAGTAAATCCTTGTTCATGAGTTTGAAGTGTGCCACACTTATGAATGAGTGGTTATAAGATGTTTAGAAAATTCCACTTCTTTCATCATTCTAAAGTCGTGCAATAGAGTGTAACTCTGTATGTCTCTCTCCTAATCCTTATCCGATGCTTTTCAGGATATGGACCCTCGAACAGTAAGCGTTGGGAGGAATTTGAATGAGAATATTGAGCGAGAAACTCCTCAAGCTCCTCCAAAATATCCTCAAGTTTTAGCAAATCTTTTGGCTGAAAAAGTGAATAATATGTAGTTTCAAGTTGCTTTTCATGTGTAGGCCCAAGCCATAAAGGCTCAAGCCAATAGGGATGTTATGGTCTTCGTGAACCCAAATATTAGTACATTGACAACTAGTGTAAGAGGCTGCACTAAGATGAATCCCTCAGAGTTTCACGGTTCCAAGCTTGAGGAAGATCTTCAAGAGTTTATTGATGAGGTATACAAGTTGTTGATGATCATGAGAGTGACACCGGTGGAAAAGGCAGAATTGGCCAGTTATCAACTTAAGGGTGTTTCTCAAGTTTAGTTCAACCAATGGAAGGAAGAGAGGGTGGTTGATGCAGGTCCTCTTAATTGGGAAAAGTTTAAGGTTGATTTCTTTTATAGGTTATTTCCGCTTGAGATAAGGGAGCCAAGTGTGCTTAAGTTCATTAACCTTTGTCAACGGAATATGAGTGTGAATGTGTATTCCTTGAAATTCATGTAATTGTCAAGGTATGCTCCCACTATGGTTACCGATCCAAGGGTGAAGATGACCAATTTTGTTTTGGGTGTGTTCAAAATAGAGGTCAAGGAATATCGTACCACCATTCTCATTAAGAAAATAGACATTTATCATCTAACAATCATGCTCAACAAATTGAAGTGGAGAAACTGAAAGAAAGGTCTAGGAAAGCGAAGAGGGCGAAAACTGGTGATGGTGACCTCTTACATTCGAGGTCTGATGGACATGTTCACTTTTAGTTCCGACAAAAGTTTTCCAGTCAAGGTTCCTCAGATGCTCTGGCTCCTAAGTTTAATAAGGAAAGGATTTCTAACCCTAAGACTCAAGGAGGAAATGGTGGTGGAAATGGATCTTCGGTTCCCACATGCCTAAAGTGTTGCAAGAGACATCCTAGAAAATGTTTGATAGGTATGGATAATTTCTTTGGTTGTGGTAAAAGTGGTCAGCATTTGAGAGATTTTCCATCTAGACTTGACAAGGGAAAATATGGTAAGCAAGCTCTACCTAGTGGTTCGATTCAAGTGCTCCGAAGCAAAACTGATTCTATGCACTCCAAACTTGACATGATCAAGAGGGTTATCCCGATGTTGTTACATGTATGTTGAAAGTCTTTCATCTCGATATTCATGCTTTGCTTGATTCTGGTGCTACCTTATCTTTTTTAATGCCATATATGGCTATGAGGTTTGATGTTCTTCTGGATGCGTAAATAGACCCCTTTTATATATCTACACCTATTTGTGAATCTATTATGGCTGACAGACTCTGTAGAAGTTGTCCCTTCTTCTTACGCCATCAGGTCACTCATGTTGATCTTGTAGAACTTAATATGTTTGATTTTGATATAATTCTTGGTATAGATTGTCTCCATTATATTTATGCATTTGTTGATGTAAAACCCGAGTAATCAAGTTTTAGTTTCCTAATGAGTCCATCCTAGAGTGGAAAGGGGAAAATTATATGCCTAAGGATGAGTTTGTTTTTTGTCGTTAATCTAGAAAAATGATTTCTAAAAGTTGCATTTATCATCTTGTTCGAGTTATAGATATATATTTTAAATCCCTATTCTTGAGTCAGTTTCCATTGTTAATGAGTTTTTGTAAGTGTTCTCAATGATATACCAAGTGTTCCTCCCGAAAGGGAAATAGATTCATATTGACCTTCTCCTAGATACAGAACCTATCTCTATTCCTCCTTACCGTATGTATAGATCCAGTAGAACTTATAGAATCGAAAGAGCAATTGAAAGATTTGTTGGACAAGAGTTTCATCCAACCTAGTATCCCTCAAGGGGGTGTTCCCATTTTGTTTGTTCGTAAGAAATACGGTTCACTTTGTATGTGTATTGACTAACAACAAGTGAATAAATTTAGCACAAAAAAAAGTATCATCTTCCAAGAATAGTTGATTTGCTTGATCAACTCTAAGGTGCGAGTTACTTCTCTAAGATCGATCTTCACTCAGGTTATCGCCAACTGAAGGTGAATGAGTATGACAAAACTTTTCAAACTCGGTATGGTCATTTTGAGCTTTTGGTCCGGCCACATTTATGGACTTGATGAATAGAGTTTTTCGATAATATCTTGATATGTTAGTAATTGTGTTTATAGATGAAATTTTCATTTACTCAATGAGTGAGGATGAGCATGTCAATCATTTGAGGATTGTATTGCAAGTCCTCAAGGGCCAACAACTATTTGCAAAGTTTAGTAAATGCGAGTTTTGTTTGAGATCCATGGCTTTTCTTAGTCACATTGTTTTCAGTAAGGGTATTGAGGAAGATCCTAAGAAGTTAAATGCGGTTAAGAGTTGGCCTATACCTCTATCCTCTTCGGATATTCGATGCTTCTTGGTTTTGGATGGATATTATAGAAGGTTTGTGGAAATTCTTTCTTCTATAGGCTTTCCATAGGCTGCATTGACTCAAAAAAAGGTTAAGTTCTTATGGTCAGAAGTGTGTGAAAAGAGTTCTTAAGAGTTGAAAGATAGACTTACCTTTGCTCTAGTGTTGAATTTAGTGGAAGGTTCTGATGGGTTTATTATTTATAGTTGTAAACGCCTAATTTTTTTTTAACAAAACATAAAGATTTTACACCAATTTTAATACTTGAATAATATTATTTCAATCGGGTTATATTTAAAATAAATGAAAAATAAATTGTAAATTACTACAAATTATAAGCTCATTTATATTTAAAGTTTAATTAAAAAAATAAAAAAATAAAAAGAAGTTGTGAATTTAAGGTAATTATTTTAATTCTTCAACTTTTATCTAGTCTAAATAATAATCTCTCTCTCTCTCTCTCTATATATATATATATATATATATATATATATTATATATATATATATATATATATATATATATATATATATATTGGGAAATGACACTTTTAGTCCCTATGTTAAGGCTAATTTCTTGTACACTTTTAGTCCCTATGTTAAGGCTAATTTCTTATTTTAGTCCTTGTGTTATTTAACTTAACACTATTAACCTTTAATTATATCAAGTGAGTGTTTTTAATCCTTCAACTAACAGACCCAAAAAAATTAACAGAGAGTTCACTGCTAATAGGGGTAATTCGGATATTTTAAAGTAATTGCTTGAGAAAACAGAATATTTTTAAAAAAAAATCATTCGTTGCATAATTTATCGTTTGTCGGTGTGAGAGGGAGGGTTAATGCCTATCAAGTTAGATTTTGAAATTGTAGCTCAAATCGACGGCTTGTTCTTCTAGATTGAGATAGGGAAGACTTAGCTTGTTCTTCAAAGAGAGAGAATTAAAAAGGAAATACTCGAACTATCTCTTTTAGCAGTGAACTCTCTGTTAATTTTTATTTAATTTATAAGGTGAAGGATTAAAATTACTTACTTGATATAATTGAAGGTTAATAATGCTAAGTTAGATAACACGAGGACTAAAATAAGAATATAGTCTTAACATAGGGACTAAAAATGTCGTTTTCTATATATATATATATATAACAGGAGAGGTGATAGCGCTACGTATCAGCGCCACAATTAATCTCTAATTTTTTATTTTTAAATTATAAACTAATTAAATACAATTAATGTAAATTTTTTATTAAAGGGAAAAGAGAAACTGTTTAGAAGACAAATTAGATTATTATTATTTTTTGAAAAAAAAGAGGAAAACGTTGGATTTTAACATACAAGTTAGATTCTTCAATTTTGAGTTTTAAAAAACAATTAAATATATGTAATTAAGAACTTATTTAACAAAAATGCATTATCTAATAATAATAATAATATATATATATATATATATATATATATATATATATATATATATATATATATATATATATATAAAGAGAGACAGAGAGAGAGAAAGAGAGAGAGAGTAGCAATCATATGAAATTTAAATTTACAGTTATTAAAAATGAAGAAGATTAGTAAATTTAAATTGCTAATTACTTTAAACGATTTTTTAAAAAAATTTGAAAGTTACCAGAGTTAAATAAAAAATGTTGTTTGCTATTCCAACGTTTTACCTTAATGATGATGATGGTAGTTGAGAAGAAATTCGATTTGAAAGTCCTATTTTTTTTTTAAAAAAATAAATTGATATTGATAATTACACGTAATAAGGAATCAAACAATAAAATGTTATTTTAGTTTATTTTTTAAAAAAATTAATAGTTTTAAAACTTATTTAAATTAACTTTTATTAAAAAGAATTCTATTACTTTATAACTTATAAAAAAATAAAAATGAGTTCTGCCTAAGGCATTTGAAATAATTAAATAAGTAAATGAAAAAATAGAAAATAAAAAAATAAAAATGAGTTCTAACTAAGGCATTTGAAATAATTAAATAACTAAATAGGAGAACTGCCCACTAATTAAAAAACTATTAAATTAAGATATAAATTATAATTAATTAACTTTTTCTTTAAGGTTTTCTTCAAAATTCAAATTCATAATAGTTGTATCCTTATTGATTAAAAAAATCAAAGTAATAATAATAATAATAATAATAATAATAATAATAATAATAATAATAATAATAATAATAATAATAAATATATAATAATAATAATAATAATAGTAATTATAGTGTAAACTATAAAAAAAACATCCAACTAAATAGTGCATTTTATAATAATAATCTGAACAATCTGAATTTATAATCAAATTAACTAAAAACATCCAACTAAATAATGCATTTTATAATAATAATCTAAATTTATAATTAAATTAAATAAATTAATTTAGAATCCAAAAATAAAAATGAAATAAAAAATGACAAACGAAAAAGGAAAAAATTTGAAAAAACGATTGAGTTATTATTTTTTTTTAAAAAGTATAACTTCCCATGTTTTCTAAAAAAAAATAATTATGACAAAATCCAAAATTTACAAATTCTCAATTTTAAGGAATTGAATTAAATTTATAATTAAATTAACTAAATCTTCCATCTATATATTATCGGAGAAGTAAAAAGTATAGCAAAACAAGATAAAATCTAAAAAATTCCTTGTTTATCAAACTTTCCATTTAAACCTGAAATTTACTTAAAGGATAATTAAAAAAGGTTTAATTTAAATCTGAAAAAAAAATCGTATGTGAAGATACGATTTGTTTCAAATATGTAACCACCTTTCCATTTATCCATTTGCTACATTTATTTCTCTATATGTCTTCTTTTTAAGAAAAATTTATTTATTTTGTTAGTATCATCCATTAGAACAATTATTTTAGAAAATGTATCAGCATATCATCTAATTTATGATCTCAAATATTTCTTATGGAATGTTAGAATTAATAAATTACTAACATAAATTTTTATTCAAACGATATGAAAAGAGTACACACAAATAAAAATAAGCATTTGATATTTAATAAAAAATAAGATGATCATAAAATTAATAGTATCCTTAGAAAAACAAATAAGTTAATTCAATGTACTTAAATTATGGTCTCTTTTTTCAATGAGTTTACCTCTTTGCATCATTTCTGTAACAAAAAATTGAAAAAGAAGAAAATGTTCATTATAAACAAATGAAGAGGATCTTATTAAATGATCAAATTCAACATAAGATTGAGTTAAACGTATTGTGCTTAGTTTTATATGGTATATTACGAATATATAAATTTTTGATTAACGTTCTGAATTAATTGACTACATTATACATGAATTATATTTAGTAATGTTTAAGTACTATTAAGGCATATATTGAAGATTATTTTCGTCACTTAGAATTAGAGTTAAAGAAAAGTCAACTTTCAATAATTTCAAATAACTTGATAATTTGTAAAATCTAAAAATTTCTCCTCATATTTAATTTTTATTTAAAGATGATATCCAGACATACTTGGGAGAAAATGCACACTTATCATGTATAACCAATTTGGACGATAGCTATATAATGAAACATTAAATCAAAATAATTATGCATATTTTCGTATAAATTATTTTATTTGTACTTTTTGATAAATTTAGGCATACTAAGATTTATCATCGATACTTAAAAATTGGTTATCTCAATAATTTTTTCAGTTGTCATTATTTAAGTACTCTTTAAGGCGAGTGACATTTCTATTTACATGCTAAATTCACAATAAATGATCTATCCCTCTGAATTGATATGTAAGTGATATTAAATTCACTTAAAATTTGGAAGATAAAAATGTTAAATCCATCCTTAAAATCAAATTCAATCATGAATTCAACGTATAAATAACAATATATTATAATGGGCATGTTAAATATTAATTTAAATTTTCTACGTATAACAAAAATTAATTTAGAAGTTCGTGTATTTAAAATTTTATTCAAAAGTATATATAAATAGATGGCAAAATTAAATAAATGGACGATTTTAATAACGATTGATTAAAAATAAATTCAAAATAAAATAAATAATTAAATAGAAAACCTTTTACAATTCAAAAATCACAAAAAAACTTTTCCGTTTCCTTTGTTACACAATACACATGTCTATATTTCCACAAAATATGCCTGAGATAAAATAGCATTTCTGAAATTAATATGTCTACGCCATATTCTACTTAGATTTTAAACAATTGTTAATTGATTTTCAAATTTTTATATGAAAAAACTTCAAATTAAACCAACAAAATTACTACTAAATAATCAATAAACAATTGACATTTCTAAGGCAATGACATTTCTAGGGATTTGTTGTTGTTGTTGTTGTTATTGTTGTTGTTGTTGTTCTTGTTCTTGTTATTATTATTCATATTCTTATTCTTATTCTTATTCTTATTATTATTATATGCTCTTTAGATGCAATTTGCAATTTATATTAAAATCGGTTTCATGATATTGAATTGTTAAGTTTGAATAGATTTGTATTTTTTTAGCCTAGTCTTCACTTCCGAATTTTTATTGAATTTATTGTAGACTTGTTAGATTAGGATATAAACTAACTTTAATTGATAAGTGATTAAAAAAAATGTGTAATATGTTTGTCTTTTTTAATATATTATTTTGATAAAAAAAATTATTTTTAGAATAAGCATAAGATGGTTATCGCTTTAATTCTGATTATTAAGGTGTGTCATTAAGAGGGTATATGAATATTACTTACACTTATAATAAAAAAACAAAAAAAATTAACAAATAATGAGGAAGAATGATTAAAAATAGCATAAGAAAAGAAAAAAAAACGACGTTAACAAAGAAAAAAAAGTAAAAAATAATAAATGAAAACCAAACAAAATACATATAAAAAAATTAGGAAAAGATAAGAACAAAAGAGAAACTGTTATAAAGTATTTGTATTATAGTGAATGTCTATCATGTGGAGTCCTTTTAGGATATGGTTAAGAGTCCTACTTGGAGACCAAGTTAAATTTCCCCTATAAATAGAGGGCTCGTCTTCATTGTAAAATCATCCCTCAAAAGAAATAATAAGTCTTCTATTCTCTCTATTTTCTTCTTCTTATTCTATATTTCATAACGCGTTATCAGTGATACGCTCAAATTTACTTCTCGAAAAGAAGTATAAGCGGTTGTATCAAGTAAAGAACCCAACTATGACGTTGAGGTCGATCCCACGAGGAAAATAATTTAGACTTAACTTTAACCTACTATTACTTTTATTTAGTCAAGTCTCTTCCGAAAACAAATAACAAAAAGGAGGGTTTTGAATAACAAATGTAATTAACTAATTCTACGTAAACAAATATCACGTTCAAAGATTTGATTTTTATCAAGTAATTAAAGTAACTAGGGCTTAAGTGTTCCCCATAGGTTCATAACTCGGTAATTCTAGCTATAACAATCCTTTCCTAATATCTTGCATGCAAAGTGGTAAGTTATGTATCCCTAATTCCTTGGTCCGGCAACTAGGAAATTTCACTCCGCACCTTGATCCGGCTACGTGTGTATGCTTTACTAAACCTTACCTTTACCTCATATTAAGCATCATAATCGATATTTGGCTTAGTTGTTACTTCGCACCAACCAACACTAGCTTATTAGATAGTATATACTAAATCTACGTTGATAATTCTTTTCTTATTATCTACCTCCTTGGTCTGGCAAGTAGTAATAAGACGAGTTCTAACGTTGGCCACCGTTAAAAAGACTTTTAAACGAAAGAATTATCAATACATGCAAGACATTATTCGAGAATTGTTATTTTAGTTAGATTTTACCTTGTTATTTATCCATGGTTCCCACAACCCTAGTTATGGAGTTTAGTTACCCATGTTAATAATCACACAATTCAAATTAATTAGATAAGAATTCATGCACTTACTTTGATGAGATTGAAGATAATCCAGAAAATTACTTGAATTAATCAAACACTTCCAACACACGATTCCGAAAAATAGAGTAATTTTCAAAATCCCAAAATTCAATACTTAAAACAATAAAACTAAAAAATATCCAAGAGTCTAACCCCAAAAACGAGGTATTTACAGGTATTTATAATACTCAAATCCTAATAAAAGAAGGAAACCTATAAGGAAAATCTGTCCAAAAAACGCGGCTGAGTCGACGACTGCCACGACGGACCGTCGAGGCCTTCCGTCACTCCACACTTAGAAACTTCTGGAGATGGGTACTGGGGCTACTTTCTGTTGATTTTGACGGATGTGCAGGACGGTCCGTCGTGGCTATGACGGTCCGTCGCGAGCCTCCGTAGCCCCACACTTGGTCAGAATTCCCCACCTTCCTTTGTCAGTCTTCTTCTTCTTACGACGGTGGCCACCTACGGACCGTCGAGGTCACGACGGACCGTCGATGACTCCGTAGGTTGCCACTTCTGCAACTTTCAGCACACAACTCTCACGTTCTTCTTCTGCACAGATTTCCTGAAAACAAAGAAAAAATTACATTAAAACTAATACAAAAAGGCCTTAGACACACACTAAACTTAAGTTAAAACCATTGAAAGTACCGTATAACCACGGTACATCAACACCCTCAACTTAAATTCGTTGTTTGTCCTCAAGCGACGCACTATGACTCACCACAAAATCTTTGTACAAGAGCATTCTTAGTTCAACTTTCTGCAATCATCTGGCTATCAATCCCGATTATTTTCAAATTGAGTTATGCATGCTATCACTATTAGGCTTGATCATGTGGATCAGACCATGACACAGACTCACCACTCACAGACACCTATCCTCTTTAATCTCTCACATAGGTACCAATTTTCCGGTATTGCAACTAGTGTCCTTACTTAAAAACAACATCCTCATTTTTCACACAATGATTTCAGTTTGAGTATAAGGATTATTTTTCAACACTCGCTCTCAGAACAACTTCACACCTTATTCATACTTATTGCCATAGGCTTGCCCTTATTTTCACTGCTTTACATTCGTCATAATAGACTCTTAGGATCACGATAGGACTTTCTTAGCTTGTAACTTAGGCTCGGGGTCAGATTGTATACATTTAGGTGTATTTTTAGTGACTCATTGCCCTCCTTGACATAACGACTAAGCGTCCTACCTTTTAATCATTTTATTCCGCCCTATTTCTTAATTTTCTTGCATTCCTTCACCTTGCTATTCTCCCTTCTTTCTCCTTTTTTTTTTTGTGTAAGTGACTCTTTTCTTTTCTTCTCTTTTTTTTTTCTTCAAATTTTCAACTTTATCACCTTTCTTTCAACTTTTCTCGAGTCACTTTTCTTTTGCTTCTTTATTCTTTCAACCTCACATTCCGGGGCATTCCTCATAATAGCCACCCTCAACTCATGGCTTAGCCACGAATCGAGGTACACAATATCCAAAGTTGGGTCAGGGCCACGACAAGGTTGTTTGCTACATTAGCCACCCTCAACTTATGCTTTTAGCATAAGCTGAGGTGCACATGTCCAAGGAGGGACCAGGGCCAACACATTGTCCCCAAAGGAATCAGTTGGGGTGAAAAAGAAAGGTCTGTTTTAGGCTCAATTTATTTGGATCAAGAAGGGAATAATTTCATTCGGTTTTCTATTATTTAGGATAAAGACTAGTTATATTGAACAAGGGCCTATGATCCTTTCCTAATTGTCTATCACAACTTACTTTTTAGCAGGACTAACCAGGCAAGTTCTAGATCAGTACAAATAGTGGCCTATTCAAATTTTCCTCACACTCTCTTGACATCTCATTACTCTACCAGATTATCAGACATCTAGTTCGAGTCTTAGACTTAGGATCATACAGTAGTGTATCTCTGTGTCATGCTTAGAGACATACATTGATCAGTTACTATGCCTAGTCATGCATCATTTTTGTTAAAATCAGGATATCATTTTTGTTTAGCCATCATGCTTCAGAGTCTATTTCTATACTATGTACACAAGATAACAACGTGCCGGTTCAACAATAAAGTAACTAATCTCTTGGGGAAAAGAACACAGGGAGAGGATTGTGAGTTGGGCTACTCAGATTTCACCCTAGCACTCACTTTCCATTTACCCCACTCCCAACAAAAAAATGCAATTGTCCCCAATGCATAAACATATATGAAATAGAGTGGTAGGGGAAGCAAACCTGAGGCGCAAAGCGCCGGTGATCAACAAGCTGGCGGGTCCGGTTTCCTGGAACCCACTCCCTCTGAAGTAGGGACACCAACAATAGTGTCCTCAGCAACGACAACACCATCAGTAATGCTCCTTTCAATCTCTGCAACTCCGGAACTAGACGCTCCAGCAGCCAACTCCATAAACCTCAATATACGGGCCTCATCATCAATAAGCGAGGCTCTCCTCGCAGCCTCTATCTCGTGGTGCTCCCTCTTCCGAGCCCGGGACTCATCCTCATCTCTAGTCCGGTGCCTCTTGGCACGCTCTTGCGACGGAGGTGGTGGCACATCAGTAGTGGCGAATAGGGCAGCCATCACCGTGTCCTCATCAGGCTCTGCAGAAAGGGCCTCAGACTTCGGCACCCGATCCTCTAGTATAGCATCCAAGTCGGCTCGTAGACTCGCCACGGCAGCCTGGAGAGACGTCACGTCCACAGTAGGGGCTGGTCGGGCAAGAACCCGTAGCTTAAAAGCGTCCAGGAGCTGGTGGACCTCCTTTACCTTCTGCTCGGTGTGCTGGCCATCTTCCTCTCAAGACGCTCCTCTGCCTCAGCAATAGACTTCTGCATCCAAGGCTGGATATGGTGCAGAAGTGTGTCCATCTGGGCCTCAAGTTTCTGGACCCTAGCAAGTGGGACCAGAGAAGTCTGTGGAGTCGAACGGAGGATCTAGGGGCTGTGCTACCACCCGGGATAGACTCGACCGGAGTGGTGTCGATGGGCTCAGAAGTGGCCTGGTTAGCCGCTTGGGCTTGCTCAACTGTTGCCGCTAGGGTCTCTCCAAGCGGCTGCACCTCCGGACAGGGTCCTCAGTGGGGAGCCAACTCATTGGCCTCATCCCGAATGAGGCCGATATCCACTGTGCCCGGCGGGGTCTTAAGCACATCAATGTGCCACACGGGCACTCCAGCTGACCTGCACAAAGCAAAAACCATGCAGGGGAAAGGGTAAGTGGTAGTGGCCTTGAAGGCCCTCTCGTGCAGCACCGCCTATAGTAGCCAGGCAAAGTCTACCTCGAACCCTGCTATCATCGCTGCCATCAGTACCGCATGATCCCAAGTGACAATATTGTCTGCTGCAGTGGGGGAAAGGCAGTGTCGAACGAGTAGCCACAAAAACTTGGTTGTGAAGGTGAGGTTAGCCTTCTTAATACTTCCTTTGGGCTCTCTCACCCAGTCGGCAGCCTCACCATCAACATACAAGTGCTGTGCAATCCATCGCTTGGTGGTCTCCCTCAACTCTAGCTCGCGATGGAAGTGGCCCTCTTTAATCAACTTCCACCGATAGTCAAACTCGGCGGTGAGAGGTGTCCTAGTAGTATCAACATCCGCGCTATAAAGAAATCTGCGGATGGCCGGTAAGGAAATGTCCACACGCTTGCCGCGAACCTGGACGTAGTCTAGAGGAGCATGTTTGGCGGGGGCTTCCCGTCTATCCAGCTGCAATCGGAGAGTCGCCACATATGAGGCATAGAATTCTCTGACCATCTCCTCACTATAGCGGCCCACAGGTCGGGCCGTCCACTCCAACGGGTGTCGGGTGAACAACTCATGTATAGCCGGCATGGTAGAAAGGCTCTCTGTGCGAACCCTTCACTCAAGTGTCAGGGTCCGGGTCATGACCCCCTTGTCGTTCGGCATCTTAGCGTCCGAGTAAACCTGATACTACCCATCAACACACCACCGATTGGGCTGATCTGCAACCGAAGCGGGAACGTTCATCGGCTGAGCTGGAATCGAGTCAACACTATCAGCCTCATCAGATGAGGCGTACAGGGATGCGGTGGCTGGAACAGAGGCCTCCTCAGACTCGGAGACCTCCTCTGAATCGGAAGTCTCCTCTGAACCGGATGCTTTCTCTGACTGGGAGGCAGTGACTACGCCGGGCGCCACCCTCATGGGAGTGGCTCTGGTGGGGCGGGCAGCAGGTGCAGCAGTGCGGGTGCCAGGTGGCACGTACTCTTGGTCACGCTCATCGTATGAGCTGATGACCAGTCGGTTGGACGGGGCGACAGACTTGGAACGCCCTCGTGAATTGACACGGTCCTGCTTAGGAGGCATGAGTACCTGCAAAATGAAGTAGTTAGTACCAGTGGAAACAGCAAAATACAGAAAGTAAATGGTATTGCCGAGTGCAGAACAGACCCATCGACGATCCGTCGTAGACACGACAGTCCGTCGTGGGGTTTCGTCGAGCGACACTTAGAAAAATATTTCAAAACATCAGTTACATGAGGTTCTGACAGAGACGACGGACATGCAGGACGGACCATCAAAGGCACGACGGTCCGTCGTGGGTGTTCGTCGAGGGACACTTAGAGTGAATTTTAAAATCGTCAGAAACCAAGATTCTGACATAGACGACGGACATGCAGGACGGACCGTCGAAAACACGACGGTCCGTCATGGGGGTCCGTCAATAGACACTTAGATAAATTTTAAACTGGTCAGAAACCAAGGTTCTGACAGAAGTGACGGACATGCAGGACGGACCATCTAAGGGACGACGGACCGTCGTAAGAGTTTGTCGATAGAAACTTAGAATTAATTTAAAACTGGTCAGTAACCAAGGTTCTGACAGAAGTGACGGTCCTGCAGGATGGACCATCGAAGGGACGACGGACCGTCGTAAGTGTGCGTCGAGGGATACTTATGGAAACCAATGGAGTTGGGAATGACGGACCCCAACGACGGTCCGTCGTGGAGTCGACGGTCCATCGATGGGGTCTCGTACTATCCTTCAGGGAACCTGGTTTTGCAGCCACAATGGTTCCCTATGTACTATATTGTTGGAAGCCTAAGTGTATCAAAACTATACCCAGCATCCCATAATTCCTAGGGCAAGAATTTTAGCATTCAATTTTCTACTGTGTAGCAACCCTAGGTCAGAAATGAAATCAGAAAAACACATCATGTCTAACCACATAATCCCCATTCTTTTACAATAGACGTACTCTACGGAAACTTAGCACTATGGGGAGGGGGTTGGAGACCCAAATAGTAAGATGTCAAATCTAAACAGAAAACAAACCACAATTTACTAAAGTTAATTTGACAGATCCGAAGAACATACCTGATAAATGTAGTAGAGGAGAAGGAAGTAAGTCACATGTAGTTGCACAACAGCTCAAAAATACACGTACCAACCGTCAATGATTTGAAAGGTTTTGCAGAATATGGGAGAGAAAGGGCTGTGGGAAGGTGGAGATGATGGGAATCAGAATATAGGAGAGGGAATGAGAGTTGGAGGGGAAGAAATGGGAGGAAATGGGGAAAAGGGACGGTTATGAGGGATTAAATGATGGGTGGGAAGTTTAAAAGTTTAAAACTTTTAATATTCAGCCGGACGGGTCGGGTCGGATTCATGGATACTGACGCGACGATTCCCCGTCGACGGACCGTAACAGGTGAGACGGTCCGTCGGGGGGGGGGGTCCGTCGTGGTTGCCCTAACTTAACCAAATTTGAAAGACTTACCTGGGCATGACGGATCCAATCGACGGTCCGTCGTAGGAACGACGGTCCGTCGATGGGTGCAGCAGACCAATTTTCTGCAGTTTTCTGGTGATTTGATACTTGCACATTTAGACCCCATTAAGCTAATCTTTATGTATTTTCTGGACACTTTTTGGACACGGACCCTAATATATGCTCTAGCCAACACTACTAACGAAAAAGAAAGGAGCAGTCAGACGGAACATTACATAAATAAACGCAAAAATAATACAACTATTCCTAAAGAATAACGAAAGACCTATAGTTGGCTAGAGGATACATATTGGGTTGCCTCCCAATCAGCGCTTGATTTAACGTCACGTCACGACGAAAGACTCTTGATTACTCAGACTTCATCAAGATGGTATGCCTCGATCACTTCATTCGCTGATTCAGCATGCCCCAAATAGATTTTGATTCGCTGTCCGTTTACTTTAAACCGTACACCCTCCTTGTTCTCCAACTTAACCGCACCATGGGGGAATAGTTGGGTGATCAAGTAGGGACCCGTCCATTTGGACTTTTCCCCGGAAATAAGCACAACCTAGAATTGAACAAAATCCCAAATCCCCAACCACAAAATCGCGCTTCTCAATGTTTTGGTCATGGTACTTCTTCATCTTTTCTTTGTAGAGGGCTGAACTTTCATATGCCTTCAAGCGAAATTCATCAAGCTCATTCAACCCGTTTAACCATTGTTCCGCAGCCTCATTCCAATCCATTTTCAACTTCTTCATTGCCCACATGGTTTTGTGTTCTAATTCCACCGGTAAGTGACAAGCCTTTTCATATACAAGTTGGTATGGGTACATACCAATGGGAGTCTTGTATTCTGTCTGGTAGGCCCAAAGAGCATCATCAAGCCTCCTTGACCAATCCGTTCTACTAGCATTCACCATTTTCGACAAGATCTGCTTAATCTCCCTGTTTGACACCTCAACTTGCCCACTAGTTTGAGGATGGTACGGAGTGGTCACATTATGGCGAACCCCATACTTTTCCAGTAATCCCTTAAATAGCTTGTTGCAAAAGTGGGATCCCCCATCACTAATAATAGCCCTTGGGGTGCCAAATCTGGAAAATATGTTCTTTTTCAAGAACGTGATGACACTCTTCCCATTATTATTTGCAAGTGCGATAGCTTTCACCCACTTAGACACATAGTCGACTGCCACAAGAATGTACTTCATCCCATAAGAACTCACAAAAGGGCCCATAAAGTCAATGCCCCATACATCAAACAATTCAATCACAAGGATGGGATTTAAAGAGAGCTCTTGCTTCTTCGAAATGCCACCATCTCTTTGGCATCTATCACATGCCTTGGCAAACTCATGAGCATCTTGATGGATAGTTAGCCTATAGTAGCCACATTGCAAGATTTTGTGGGTTGTCGGATTCCACTATGATGCCAACCTACAGGCGAAGAATGGCACGCCTCCAAAACACTTAACATCTAAACTTCCAGCACACAACGCCGAATAAGCCCATCGGCACAACTCCTATATAAGTATGGTTCATCCCAAAAGAACTTTTTCACATCATGCATGAACTTTTTTCTTTGATGAAAGGAAAAGTCCGGTGGGATGATATCACTAGCCAGATAATTCGCGAAATCTGCGAACCATGGGATAAAGTCTTGGGGGGCAGCCAATACATGCTCATCAGGGAAAGTATCATCAATTTCAGCCTTTTCATCTAACTCCTTCATTGCTTCATCTTCTAATCGGGACAAGTGATCAGCAACTTGATTTTCGGTCCCTTTTCTGTCTTTCACCTCAAAGTCAAATTCTTGCAATTGTAATACCCAACGAATCAACCTCGGATTTGCATCCTTCTTTGCCATCAAATATCTCAAAGCAGAATGATCAGTATGCACTATAACTCTAGTGCCAAGCAAATAGAAGCGAAATTTCTCGAAATAAAAAACTATTGCACGGAGCTCTTGCTCAGTCACGGTGTAGTTCTTTTGGGCTTCATTGAGGGCTTTACTAGCATAGTAAATGGGTGAAGGATTTTATCCCTTCGTTGACCCAAAACCACACCAAGAGCGACCCCACTCGCATCACACATCACCTCAAACGGCTTACTCCAATCTGGCGAAATGATGATAGGTGCAGACACCAACTTTTCCTTTAGCTCACCAAATGTCTTAAGACAGGATTCATCAAAATAAAACTTACACTCTTTCTCAAGCAACCTGCACAAGGGATGTCCAATCTTTTAAAAATCTTTGATAAACCTCCGGTAAAAGTCGGCATGCCCTAGAAAGCTTCTCACACCTTTTACAGATATGGGTGGAGGAAGTTTCTCTATCACCTCAACTTTAGCTCGATCAACCTCTATACCCTTCTCTGAAATGCGATGACTCAATACAATACCTTCTTTCACCATGAAGTGACATTTTTCCCAATTAAGCACAAGGTTGCAGTCTTCACACCTCTTAAGAACCTCAGACAAATTACTCAAACACCGCTCAAAGGAGTCACCAACCACTGAAAAATCATCCATAAACACCTCAATAGTGTCCTCCACCATATCGGAGAATATCGACATCATACATCTCTGAAATGTGGCCGGTGCATTACATAACCCGAACGTCATTCTCTTAAACGCGAAGGTCCCATATGGACAAGTAAAGGTGGTTTTCTCTTGATCCTCCGGTGCAATAGAAATCTGATTATAACCCGAATAACCATCAAGAAAACAGTACCACCCCTTTCCTGCAAGTATGTCCAACATCTGATCCATGAAGGGCATCGGAAAATGGTCCTTCCCATTCTATGCATTTAATTTCCGGTAATCCATACATACCCTCCATCCAGTCACCGGTCTCATTGGAACAAGCTCATTCTTTTCATTGGGGACCACAGTCACTCCCCCTTTCTTAGGTACACACTGAACAGGGCATACCCAACTAATATCGGCGATTGGATATATCACTCCAGCATCCAACCACTTAATGATTTATTTCTTCACCACCTCTTGCATAGATGGATTTAAATGTCTTTGGTGCTCAATACTTGGCTTATGATCGGGCATGAGTTGGATTTTATGCAAACAAATACCGGGCGGAATCCCAATAATATCCGCAATAGTCCACCCAATAGCTCGTTTGAACCTTTTTAACACTTTCACCAAACTCTCAACTTGTTGTACATTCAGATCTGATGCAATGATTACCGGCAAAGTGTCACCATTTCCTAAGAATACATACCTCAGATGAGGTGGTAGATCCTTTAGTTCTAATTTTGGAGCCTCCTCTATAGATGGTTTCGCGGGTGGAGACTCGCGATTCTTCATATCTAACTCATACTTCTTTGGTTTAAACCGAACTTTACCTCGATCAAGTTCCACGACCAATGACCAAATATCTTCAATGCAATCACTATCAAAATTCATGATCACTGCCGCTAGTATTTCTACACCCAGACGTTCTTCTATTTGTACCTCAGATGACTTTTCAACTCTGTAAGATATGGCAGATACTGATTGGAGTTCACCACTTTGCCTCATGGACCTACAAATATTGAAAGTCACTTCTTCATTGTTCAATCAAAATTTCATTTGCCCTTTTTCCATATCAACCAAGGCTCTACCCGTAGCAAGGAATGGCCTCCCAAGGATAATAGGCACCTCAAAATCTACCTCACAATCAAGAATCACAAAATCGGTCGGAAATATTAATGACTCCACCTTTACTAACACATCGTGGAGTATCCCAATAGGCCTCTTCACCGTTCGATCGGCCATCAGTAGCCGCATTGCAGGGGGCTTTGGGTTACCCAAACCCAATTTCTTATAAATAGAAAGAGGCATGAGGTTTATGCTTGTCCCAAGATCACATAATACCTTTGCAAAGTGTAATAGCCCGATTGTAAATGTAATAGTGAAAGCACCCGAATCTTCTTTTTTTTGCACTAGAGACCTTGTAGCAATAACACTACAATGCTGCATTCTATCATCATCCTCAAAACTGACCGATTTTTTCTTGGTCACCATATCTTTCATGAACTTGGCATAACCGTGCATTTGTTCAAGAGCTTCTATCAAAGGGACATTGATGGAAAACTGTTTCAACATATTAATAAAACGCCGGTATTTACCATCCTCGGTCTTTTTCACTAACCTTTGTGGGAATGGAGGTGGTGGTCTAGGCATGGGGTTCACCTTTTGGGGTACCTCAGTTTCTTTCTCCATTTTGTCTCCTAACTCACCACTAACCTCCACTACCTTATCATCTCCTCTTATCACCTTTTCTACTCCAGACGGCATTGGTATGTCAATGGCTTGTTTACCACCTCGAGTTGTGATTGCCATACAATATCCATCATTTTTCGGATTTTGGATAGTGTTGCTTGGAAGAGTACCCGGTAGACGTGGGTTCACAGTCGAAGATAATTGAGCCATTTGAAACTCAAGGTGCTTGATCGAGACTGCATGTGCATCAACTTTCTGCCCAATACTCGCTAAGTCACTCCTCAACTCTTTGGTGTGCTCATCACTAGCGTCGAACCTCCTCATCATTTTCTACAACATATCCTCAACTCGCGCCATACTACCTCCACCGTCCCTAGGATTAACTTCACGATTTTGAGGTGGAACATAGGGCCCACTCCTATCATTTCTGTTACCATAGTTACCCCGGTTGAAGTTGTTGTCACGGTTGTAATTCCCATCTCGGACATAATGACCCTCTAGTTGTAATTACCATAGTTCTGACCTTGGTTTCCTTGACCTTGGCGCCAATTCTCCTGATTGGAGCCTTGGGCGTTTGTTCGGAAACCCCCCGTCTGCTCAGCTACCGCATAAGAGTCCTCCTCATAGTAATACTCATCATTCAGCGGTGATGGTTTAGACAATTAGTTCACCGTATTTACCTTTTCTGCACCCCAGTGACATGTTTTAACACCAACCCAAACTGAGTTCTCATCTGAGCCATCTCTTCACGAATCTCGTCTGTGGCTGGGTTGTGTGCGGATTGCACTGCAAAGGTATTTCTCCCAGTATCTGACTTCCTAGTACTCCATGCTTTATTATTTCAGGAGATTTTCTCCAACTTCTCAGCGATCTCAGCATAAGGACATTCCCCATAAGAACTACCCGCTATCGTATCCAGTACTGCCTTATTATTATCATCCTGCCCCCGATAGAAATATTCTTTCAGTGACTCATCATCGATGCGGTGATTGGGGACACTCCTCAAGAACGATGTGAACCTATCCCAAGAACTACTGACTGATTCACCCGGTAGTGCCACAAAGTTGTTCACCCTATCTTTGTGGTTTAGCTTCTTAGATACCGGGTAGTAGCGTGCTAAGAACACATCCCTCAGTTGATTCCAAGTGTAGATTGAGTTATAGGGTAGCTTAGTAAATCATATAGCAGCCTCTCCCGTCAGTGAGAGAGGAAACACTCTTAACCCAATTACATCCATATTCAAATCAGGCCTCCCTACACAACTCTTACACACCGACCTTACTTTTGCGATGTGACATGTGGATCCTCAGAAGGTAACTCCGAAAACAAACCTCTAGCGGTGAGCATTTGCATCAGGCTACTAGTTACCACAAACGTATGGCCGTGTGGTAGGGGAGGCAAGACCAGTGGCCCGTCTGAATCAGTAATGTTATCATATCCCCTATAATACTCTTGGGGTCATGGATCGGGATGTTGTCTCCTTAGTTCATCTTCCCCACGGTTTTCAGGTAATAATCGACCATGAGCATCAACCGGAGCTGGAATGTCCTGGTTGGGATCATCATCGTTAATACCAAGTTTCGATTCATCCTGCATAGTGTACGCTCCAATTCGTGGTCGTGTGGAAGTAAGTGTTCTCTTCTACTCCGCGTAATTGGCATACACGGAAGTTAGATCTGCAAGAGACAAAAACAACAAGAAAAAGTAAAATTAGGAAAATATTGACTAAACTTTACTAAAAAGTTTTAAGTTAATCTAAAAGCCACTTTTCCCGGCAGCGGCGCCAAAATTTGATACGCTCAAATTTACTTCTCGAAAAGAATTATAAGCGGTCGTATCAAGTAAAGAACCCAACTATGAGGTTGAGGTCGATCCCACGAGGAAAATGATTTAGACTTAACTTTAACCTACTATTACTTTTATTTAGTCAAGTCTCTTCCAAAAACAAATAACAAAAAGGGGGGTTTTGAATAATAAATGTAATTAACTAATTCTACGTAAACAAATGACACGTTCAAAGATTTGATTTTTATCAAGTAATTAAAGTAACTAGGGCTTAAGTGTTCCCCATAGGTTCATAACTCGGTAATTCTAGCTATAACAATCCTTTCCTAATATCTTGCATGCAAAGTGGTAAGTTATGTATCCCTAATTCCTTGGTCCGGCAACTAGGAAATTTCACTCCGCACCTTGGTCCGGCTACGTGTGTATGCTTTACTAAACCTTACCTTTACCTCATATTAAGCATCATAATCGATATTTGGCTTAGTTGTTACTTCGCACCAACCAACAATAGCTTATTAGATAGTATATACTAAATCTACGTTGATAATTCTTTTCTTATTATCTACCTCCTTGATCCGGCAAGTAGCAATAAGGCGAGTTCTAACGTTGGCCACCGTTAAAAAGACTTTTAAACGAAAGAATTATCAATACATGCAAGACATTATTCGAGAATTCTTATTTTAGTTAGATTTTACCTTGTTATTTACCCATGGTTCCCACAACCTTAGTTATGGAGTTTAGTTACCCATGTTAATAATCACACAATTCATATTAATTAGATAAGAATTCATGCACTTACTTTGATGAGATTGAAGATAATCCAGAAAATTACTTGAATTAATCAAACACTTCCAACAAACGATTCCGGAAAATAGAGTAATTTCCAAAATCCCAAAATTCAATACTTAAAACAATAAAACTAAAACATATCCAAGAGTCTAACCCCAAAAACGAGGTCTTTACAGGTATTTATAATACTCAAATCCTAATAAAAGAAGGAAACCTATTTTAAAAAAATCTGTCCAAAAAACGCGTCTGAGTCGACGACTGCCACGACGGACCGTCGAGGCCTTTCGTCACTCCACACTTAGAAACTTCTGGAGATGGGTACTGGGGCTACTTTCTGTTGATGTTGACGGATGTGCAGGACGGTCCGTTGTGGATATGACGGTCCTTCGTGAGCCTCCGTAGCCCCACACTTTGTCAGAATTCCCCACCTTCCTTTGTCAGTATTCTTCTTCTTACGACAGTGGCCACCTACGGACCGTCGCGTCACTACGAACCGTCGATGGCTCCGTAGGTTGCCACTTCTGCAACTTTTAGCACACAACTCTCACGTTCTTCTTCTGGACAGATTTTCTGAAAATAAAGAGAAAATTACATTAAAACTAATACAAAAAGGCCTTAGACACACACACTAAACTTAAGTTAAAACTATTGAAAGTACCGTATAACCACGGTACATCAATCAGCACGAGACTCTACTTTCTCAAAAGTGAAGGTTAAAATTGAAGAATTAATAAAGGTATTATTTATTATTTTGTTTTTAATTTTAATGATCAATCTTACAAAACTAGAGTTCACTGCCCCGTCAGTTCGGGCAGGAACTACCTCTCATGGGTGTTGGATGCTGAAATCCACCTTGATGCAATGGGTCTTGGAGACACCATAAAAGAAGAAAATAAGGCATCAAATCAAAGTTGTGCACGAGTAATGATATTCTTGTGTCATCATCTTGACGAGATTCTGAAAATCGAATATCTGACAGTTAAGGATCCACTTATTTTGTGGAAAAACCTAAAAGAAAGATTTGACCTCTTGAAGATGGTCATACATCCAAAGACACGATATGATTGGATGCATCTAAGGCTACAAGACTTTAAGTCTATACATTAGTATAATTCTGCCATTTTCAGAATCACTTCTCAGTTGGAATTATGTGGAGAAACGGTTAGTGAGATTGATATGATGGAAAAGACGTTTTCCACTTTCCATGCCTCGAATGTGCTCTTGCAGCAACAATATCGAGAGAAAGGTTTCAAAAAGTATTCTGAACTAATTTCTCATCTTCTTGTGGCTGAGCAAAATAATAATTTATCATTGAAAAATCATGAAAATCGGCCTACTGGATCTGAACCACTTCCTGAAGTGAATGAGGCGTACGATCACCATGCTAGGCATGGAAAAGGTCGCGGCCCTAATCGTGATCGTGGACGTGGACGTGATCGTGGTCGTGATTATGGTCAAGAACGTAATTATTTTCCTGGTGTTAATCATTCATCAAATAAAAAGGAAAAAAGAAAGGATGAGAAACGTGAAGCAACTAGGGAAGGTTGTTTTCGATGTGGTGGAAGAGGTCATTATGCACGTGATTGTCATACTCCCAAACATTTGGTTGAGCTTTATCAAGAATCGCTAAAGAAGAAAGAGAAAAATCTTGAGGCAAATTTTATCTCTGAAAATCAAGTTGACATCACGCACTTGGATGTAGCAGATTTCTTCGCACATCCTGAAGGAAAGATAGATCACTTAATTGGTGATGGTTCTGTGAACATGAAAGAGTGATTTTTTTTGTTATTTTATTTATTTATTTATTTATTGGTAGAAGTTATTAATAAATTTCATGTAATGATAGTGGTTTACATGACTATTAGTATTTTAAATTAGTTTAGTCATATTTTTATAGTTGATTAGCTTGTTCCATCTTAATTAAATAATATATATTTTTCATTGATTTATTTCTAAACTTTATCACATGTTTGTATTATATTAGGTCTTTAGCTTGATCTAATGTTAAAAACATACATTCTGTTATTAACTAGGATTCATCATGTGTTTGTATTATATTAGGTCTTTAACTTGATTTAATGTTAAAAACATACAGTCTGTTATTAACTAGGATTTATCATGTGTTTGTATTATATTAGGTCTTTAACTTGATCTAATGTTAAAAACATGCAGTCTGTTATTAATTAGGATTAAATAATAATTTTATTTTATTTTCCTAACAACTCATTTTTAACTTAGAGGAAATAATAAATTAAGGCTCAATTTCTAATATTTAATTATTAATTTATTACTTTGAATATATTGTACCATTTTGACAACACTAATATTTAATATATTTTTTGTGTGTGTATGTCATCTCATGTGAAGATATGGATAATTCTAAAAATATATTATCGAATTATGAAGACATTTGCTTGATTGATTCTGGTACAACACATACGATATTAAAAAATAAGAATTATTTTTCTCATTTAAGTATGAGCAAAATAAATGTTACTACAATTTTTGGTAGTACTAATATGATTGTGAGTTTTGGAAGAGCCATTATAATTTTGCCCAAGGGAACTAAACTCATCATTAATAATGCTATGTTACTCCAAAATCTAAGAGAAACTGTTGAGTTTTAAAGATATCCATGAAAATGGTTATCATATCCAATCAATGGATGAAATAAATCTTGAATATCTTGGTATCACCAAGAATGTCTCTGGGCAGACACGTGTTATAGAAAAGTTTCCTGTTTTATCTTCTGGATTGTATTAGACAAAAGTTAGTGCAATTGAGGCACATTTTATAGTAAATAAGAAGTTTACTGATTCCAATACATTTGTACTTTGGCATGATCGTCTGGGATATCCTGGGTCAATAATGATGAGATGAATTATAGAAAATTCGAATGGACACCCATTAAAGGACGTAAAAGTTCTTTTAAATGGTGAATTTTCTTGTACTGCTTGTTATCAAGGCAAGTTAATTGTGAGACCATCACCAACAAAAGTTGAGATTGAGTCCCCTGCGTTCTTGGAACGTATACATAGGGATATTTGTGGACCTATTCACCCACCTAGTGGGTCATTTAAATACTTTATGGTTCTAATAGATGTTTCTTCTAGATGGTCTCATGTGTGCCTATTGTCATCTCGTAACTTGACATTTGCAAAATTATTGGCACAAATAATAAGGTTAAGGGCACACTTTCCTGATAATCAGATTAAGTCCATTCGTCTTTATAATGCTGCAGAGTTTTCATCCCAATCATTTAATGATTATTTTTTAGAAATTGGAATAAGATTTGAACACTCCGTTGCTCATGTTCATACTCAGAATGGTCTCGCTGAGTCATTAATTAAACGTCTGCAATTAATATCAAGACAATTGCTTATGAAAACTAGGTTGCCCACTTCTGTGTGGGGACATGCAATTTTGCATGTTGCAACACTTATTTGTCTCAGACCGACAAGTTATCATAAAGTTTCTCCATTTCAATTGGTTATGGGTCAAGAACCTAATATATACCATCTAAGAATTTTTGCATGTGCTGTACATGTGCCTGTGGCACCATCAAACCGCACTAAGATGGGGCCTCAAAGAAGGTTAGGAATATATGTTGGTTTGAGTCACCCTCCACTATTCTCTATCTTGAACCATTGACTGAAGATATGTTTACTGCTCGATTTGCAGATTATCGGTTTGATGAGACAGTTTTCCCAAAATTAGGGGGAGAGAATAGTGAAATAAAACGAGAAATTTTGTGGAAAAATTTATCATTGTCTCATCTTGATCCATATTCTTCTACTTGTGAACAAGAAATAAAAAAGATTATTCATTTGCAAAAAATTGCAAATCAAATGCCAGACGCATTTACAAATTCGAAAAGGATTACTAAATCACATATTCCTGCAGAGAATGTCCCAATTCGAATTGATGTCCCTATAGGACCATCCACTAGTGTCATAGCTAATGAGTCAAAAGCACACTTAAAGCGTGGTAGACCATTGAGTTCTAAGGATCAAAATCCTAGAAAAAGAAAGATTAAATGTCAAGATGACACTATGAAAGAATCTCATATGGAAGTTCAAAATTTGAATAAGTCTGATATTCATGAAAGAATCAATGAACTTGAAACTCAAGGAAATAATGAACTAGCCATAAATTTAAGAGATGTTGAAACTAATCTGAATCGATCAAAAATAGTGGTTGATTATGTCTTTGCATATAATGTTGCAACAAATATCATGCAAGATAATGAGGATCATGAACCTCAATCTGTTATAGAATATCGACAAAGAAATGATTGGTCAAAATGGAAAGAAACAATTCAATCAGAGTTGAATTCACTTGCCAAGCGTGAAGTTTTTGGACCTATAGTTCAAACACCTAATGGTATTAAACCTGTTGGTTACAAATGGATTTTTGTGCGAAAAAGAAATGAGAAAAATAAAATACAAAGGTATAAAGCACGCCTTGTGGCACAAGGATTTTCTCAAAGGCCTGGCGTCGATTATGAAGAGACATACTCATCCGTTATGGATGCAATAACATTGCGTTATCTCATTAGTTTCACAGTCCATGAGCAACTTGAAATGCAATTGATGGATGTGGTTACTGCCTACTTTTATGGATCACTTGATAATGAGATATACATGAAAATTCCTGAAGGATTTGCGATGCCTAAATCATGTAATTCAAAATCTCGAGAAATGTATTCAATTAAATTGCAAAGATCATTATATGGTTTGAAGAAATCTGAACGCATGTGGTATAACCGTATTAGTGAGTATTTAATTAAGGAAGGTTATACAAATGATGCAATATGTCCATGTGTCTTTATAAAGAAAACGATATCGGAATTTGTTGTACTTGCTGTTTATGTTTATGACATAAATCTTATTGGAACTCCAATATAGCTTCAAAAGGCAATTGATTATCTAAAGAACGAATTTGAGATGAAAGATCTGGAAAGGACAAAATTATGCCTTGGTTTGGAAATTGAGCATTTGACAAATGGTATTTTTGTTCATCAATTTGTCTACACAGAAAAAGTGTTGAAAAGATGTTATATGGATGAAGCGCATCCATTAAGTACTCCGATGGTTGTTCGTTCACTTGATGTTAATAAGGATCTATTCCGACCTCAAGAAAAGGATGAGGAAATTCTTAGTTCTGAAGTACCATATCTTAGTGCAATTGGTGCACTAATGTATCTTGCTAATACTACAAGGTCTGATATAGCTTTTGTTGTTAATTTGTTAGCAAGGTATAGTTCTGCTCCTACTAGGAGACATTGGAATGGGATCAAACACATTTTGTGGTATCTTAAAGGGACAATTGATATGGGCTTATTTTATTCTAATAATTATAGGTCCAATCTTGTTGGTTATGCTGATGCAGGATATTTATCTGATCCACACAAAGCTCGATCCCAAACAGGCTATGTATTTATATGTGGGGGGACTGTCATATCTTGGAGATCTACAAAGCAGTCCATCGTAGCCACTTCATCTAATCATGCTGAAATAATAGCTATTCATGAAGCAAGTAAAGAATGTGTGTGGTTAAGGTCTATGATACATCTCATTCGAGAGAAATGTGGTTTGAAGTGTGCTAAAGTACCCACCACTTTATATGAAGATACTGCAGCATGCATAGCACAACTTAAGGGAAGATTCATCAAAAGAAATAGAACAAAGCACATTTCACCAAAGCTTTTCTATACACACGAACTTCAAAAGAATGGTGATACAAATGTGCAACAGATTCGTTCAAGTAACAATTTGGCCTAATCTATTCACCAAGTCTCTACCAACTGCAACTTTCAAGAAGATGGTGCACAAGCTTGGAATGCGAAGATTCAAGTCTCTGGATTGATTTTCTTATTAGGGGGAGTTAATACGCACTGTACTCTTTTTCCCTTACGAGGTTTTGTCTCACTGGGTTTTTCTTTTAAGGGTTTTAATGAGGCAGCATAGATGAGTATTAATAGATATGTGTACTCTTTTCCTTTACTAGAGTTTTTCTTTTCTTAAAGTATTTTTAATGGTTTTTGACGAGGCACATCATCTATGAATTAGACATTCAGGGGGAGTGTTATAAAGTATTTGTATTATAGTGAATGTCTATCATGTGGATTGATGTTCTTATTAGGGGGAGTTAATATGCGTTGTACTCTTTTTTTCTTACGAGGTTTTGTCCCACTGGATTTTCCTTGTAAGGTTTTTAATGAGGCAGCATAGATGCGTATTAATAGATATGTGTACTCTTTTCCTTAACTAGAGTCTTTCTTTTCTTAAAGTTTTTTTTAAGGTTTTTGATGAGGCACATCATCTATGAATTAGACATTAAGGGGGAGTGTTATAAAGTACTTATATTATAGTGAATGTCTATCATGTGGAGTTCTTTTAGGATATGGTTAAAAGTCCTACTTGGGACCAAGTTAAATTTCCCCTATAAATAGAGGACTCCTCTTCATTGTAATCATCCCTCAAGAGAAATAATAAGTCTTCTATTCTCTCTATTTTCTTCTTCTTATTCTATTGTTTCATAACATAAATAAAATTTTAAAAAATAAAGAAATATATAAAAATAACCAATTCCTTATAATTTTCTCTTTAAAACTAATAACCTCATAAAATTTTATTTTCTATTTTAAAACTAACTAAAAATACAATCCAAAATTTACTCAAACTAAAAAAATCTCAATCCTACACAAATTCTAATTCATAACTATTAGATACCTATATAAATTCTACCCATAATAACATTAATATACATATATATATATATATATATATATATATATATATATATACAAAAAATGTAAAAAAAAAAAAGAACACAAATGTTTTTTCAAATTTCAAATTAATGGACACACATAAAAAAGTTAAGATAATTTTAAATAGATTAAAATAAATAAGACAATTTTAAATATGTTTAAAATGAATCAGAGAATAGTAAATAACATTTTGTTATTTAGTTAAATAATATAATATCCAAAAATTAAATCAAGCCATTTTAAATACAATAAAGCGACCATTCTAGAACTACGGGACTGGAGGGGTGCCTAACACCTTCCATTCGGTCAACAAAATTTCTTGCACGAATCTCTAATTCGCAGACCAATAAAATAAAGAGTCAAATTTTCTTTTGATTAGGGATTTAAATAAGGTAACTTGGAACACCAAAACTCAAATCCAAGTGACGACTCTGAAATAAAATAATTCCTTTCCAAAATATCACTTTAATTGGAAAAACTCTTCTCTTTCAAAAAAGGTTAATAAAGTTTGAAGGAAAAAATAGGGGTGTGACAATAGTGATGCTTTGAGGATTGGTCTAGGGTGTGTTCTATGCAAAATGGAAAGTTTATTGCTTATTCTTTGATGAAACTTAAGATCCATGAAAAGAACTATCATACACATGATTTGGAACTAGTGACGGTTATGTTTGCCTTAAAGATTTGGAGGCATTACTTATATGGTGTTCATGTTGATGTCTTTACTAACCACAACAATTTTTATAGGTGTTCACGCAAAAGGATCAAAATCTTCGCCAAAGAAGGTGACTAAGTTACTAAACAATTATGAAATAATCGTCCTCTATCACCCCGGTAAGGCGAATGTGATGGCGGATGCTCTTAGTCAACTATTAACGGGTAGTGTAGCTCATGTTGAAGATGATAAAAAAGAGTTGGTTTGAGATGTTCATATATTGGCCTGATTTGGTGTTCTGTTAGTTGATTCAAGTAAATGTTGGGTCATGGTTCATAATGGTTCAAAATCCTATTTTTTGTGGAATGTGAAATCAAAGCAATGTCTTGACGGAATCTTGATTGAGTTAAAGAAGTGGTGCTTAAAAAGTATGTTGAAGCTTTCTCCCAAGGGAGAGATGATATGCTATTATATCACGTTCATTTGTTTGTTCCAAATGTTGATGACTTTAAGGAGTAAATCTTATTAGAAGCCCCTAGTTCTCAATATTCCATTCACTCGGGAGCCACCAAGATGTACCGTGATTTGTGGGAGGTCTGTTGGTGAAATGGGATGAAGAAGAATATTGCGGAGTTTGTGTCTAAGTGTGGTAATTGTCAACAAGTGAAGGTTGAGCATCAAAAGTTGAGAGGTTTGTCCCATGACACTAATACTTTATTCGAAAGTGGAAAGATTTTAATATGGACTTTATTGTCAGGTTACCTTGTACGCGGCGGAAACATGACTTGATTTGGATTATTGTAGATTGTATGAAAAAATTGGCTCATTTCATTCCCATCAAGGTTTCTTATTCGGAGGAGGAATATGCTACGTTGCATTTAAGGAAAATGGTTAGGCTGCATGGAGTTCCCCTTCCATTATCTCCGATCGTGGTACCTAAGTCAGTTGTCAATTTCGAAAATATTTCCAAAAGGGTCTTGGTACTCATGTTAATCTTACTACGATCTTTCATTCTCAAAACGATGGGCAAATAGATCGTACTATCTAATATTTGGAAAATATGTTGAGTGTGAGTGTGATTGACTTTAGCGGTAGTTGTGACGATCGTCTGCCTTCGATTTACTTTGCTTATAATAATAACTATCATTCAAGTATTGACATGTCTCCATTTGAGGCTCTTTATAGTAGGAGGCACAAATCTCTCATAGGTTGGTTGAAGTTGGTGAGGTTTCTTTGATTGGTCCCGAATCGGTACATGAGGCTATGGAAAAAGTTTAGCTTATTAGAGAAAGGTTAAAAATGACTCGAAATCGACAAAAGTACTATGCTGATGTAAGGAGGAGAGACCTTGAGTTTGACGCAAGTGATTGGATTTACTTGAAAATTTCACCCTTGACGGGTATAATGAGGTTGGAAAAGAAAGAGAAGCTTAATCCCTGTTATGTGGGACCATATCATATTTTGAGGTATATTTGTAAGGTTGCTTGTGAACTTGATTTTCATAATGACTTAGTATTGGTACATTTGATTTTCATGTCTCTTTGTTGAAGAAATGTATTGGTGATCCAACATTTATTTTACCATTAGAGAGTCTTGGTATAAAAGAGAGTGTCTTATGAAGAAGTTTCGGTTGAGATTTTGGAACAATAGCTTAAAAAGTTGAGAAATAATAAAGTTACATTTATAAATGTCTTATGGAGGAATAAAAGGGTTAAGGGTGCTACTTAGGAGGCCGAGGACGATATGATGTCCCATTATCCCCATCTTTTCCCCTCTGACCCAACTCTAGCTAGAGATATTCAATTCCTCATGGCCCATCTCCATGTTTGTCATTCTCATGTTTCCTTATGCATGCATGCTAATGAAAACTTGTGTTTGATATTGTGATTTAGCTTTGATTGATTGTTTCATTATTATATGCATTCGAGTATGATTTGCATGTATACCTTATGAAATGATGTTTTGAATATGTTTAAGCTAGGAGGTGAAGTATCTCCTTGGTTATGTGTTGTTGATGAAGTTGCATTCTTGTTGGACTGTTAAATCTCTTCCCTAAACCTCCTTATGTTGCCTTGAGTCCCATTCAAGGGGTGAATGTTCTCATGTAGAAGATATTTTAACACCTCAGAATGTGAAAAGGAAAAAAATGGGTTAAAGTTTGTCTACGGGTCCCGTAGAAGCTTCTACAGGTCGTAGATGGAAACCGTAGAAAGTGGGAAAAGAAATTTCTAAAATCAAGTCCCACTACGCTTTGTATGGTTCTAGGACGGTTTGACATTCTATGTACGATTTGTAGATAGGTCTAGTAGGTGAGTCCAGAATTAGTGACATTTTAAGAGGTTAAGCTGGTTTCCATGGTTGATGTCTACGGTTTGTAGAAAGACCTATTAGCCATAGAGAAAATCTGTCAAAGTTAGTCCAAAATAGAATTTTCTAAGCTTTTCTATGGTTGATCAGTACGGTCTGTAGGAAGTTCTATGGACCGTACGTGGAAACCGCAGATGAGATTTTAGAGTTATTTTAAAGGGGCTTTTGAGCCTTTATACTATGTCATTTTTCATTCTACCCTAAGATCTATATAAAAGGTTTAAGACCCAAATGCCCATTTTCAATTCATTTTCCTAAATTCCCTAAACTTGACCAAATTCACTCTCCAAATTCTCTCAAGTCTAAGAAGAAGAAGAGCTACGGTTGGTCGAAGTCTCCGGTACTCCATTCTTTTTAGGCTTCTTACATCAAGGTATGTGTGTATTCATCCATGGAGTCCTTTCCTCCATGAGTCATCAAGGATTTCAATTTCAATTTTCAATTAATCAAATCAGGGTTTCAATTCACTAAATATGGGTTTCATCCAATTCTGATTGATTAAGTCTTTAAAAATCATGGTTTAATATTTATATATGATATTTAGTTCAAATTACATTAACCTATGTCTAAATTATGCTTTTCAGCCATGTACATATGATGAACCCATGAATTATGAATTATAAATTTTGAGGATGTGCATGTTTTTTATGAAATGATCATAAATGATTTGGGGATAGTTTAAAAGGAAAGTATCAATGCTATTGTGAAAGGATTTCTCACGTACTATGTTGATCATGATTGTAAAAGGTATCTTTCACAAATGAATTCACATTGGTGAAAGGTTTTCTCATTCACATTGAGTTATGTTTAAGTAGAGATTCAATGTTTTGATCTCAAAAGTATGGATTGGTATTGATCATTGCATTTCCTATGTTAAAATTATACTTGACTTTTACCTATTCCGTTGGATTTATACTTAGCACCAAGAGAGCTTTGAGGTGGAGGCTCAGATAGGGTAGTCTCTAGTAGCAATTTCTAGTCCCTAACTACGTATTCCCAAAGGATTGTCTTAAATTACCTAGCTAGTGGATCCACTTTAGCAAATTTTGATATGTACGGATTTTACCTTGACAAGTAGACTCCCTTTCTTTCGGTATGAGGGATATATCGAATTCCATGATATAGTTCCCATGGTCTTATTGTAAGTTAAATCTAAAATCCCACAAATTGACTATGTTTTCTTCAAGCTTCTCTATGTCCATTATGTTTATGTATTTGACTATGTCGATGATGCTCATGTCATTTCTTTCTCCAAAAGCTTTTAAATGTTTCATTATGATCATGCTTACGCATTTTAAGTCATTCATGTCAGCATGCATATGTTTATGAATATTGCTCAAACTTAGTACATTCCATGTAATAATACGTACTTGTGCCTACATTATCTCATGAATGTAGGGTCCGACGTTCGTACCTCGCACACTCGTGGGTAGACATCCATTGGGTGCTTCAAGTAATTGCTTAGTCCTCATGTTTCGAGGATCGATATACTTTATAGCTTTATGTATTTTCGTTTTTAATTTTGTCTTTGATGTAAGAGTTATGTCTCAATCACTTTCCTCATGATGTATTAGACGACTTTGAGACTTATGTTAGATTTCTGCTTTTTTCAATCTCTGTTATATGAAATGCTATCAGCTTAACTCTTTACTTCTATTATCTCTTATGATCTATGTTATGTGGATTGTGTAGGATCTCTCAGAATTCTATACACCATATCACATTTAGGGTGTACTTGGGTCGTGATAAATGTCATGTCTCGGGTTTACTTTGGATCGTGATAAATAATCTCTTTAAGATAATAACTTTTCCGGTTCCGACTAAGGCTAATAAATAAATCACATATTTTGATAAATAATAAGACAATATATTTTCAGAAGACCCCTATAAAAATAGAGTTTTATTAGTATTATAAATTCATAATTTTTTAAAATTACAAATATATCTAAAACAATTTAGCGAAATGTGATTCTATTGTTTTTTTATTTTTGTTAAAATTTAAATCTAGTTGAACTTATCTCTAAATTTTCTAACAGTACAAGTGTCAAGTGTTAGTGGTGATATCGATGTTAGCTTAAAATTAATCTGGAACAAGCATTAACACTACTATATATATAGGTCCGGAATTCTGAACAAATTAAATGGATCAATTGATGCAACAACATGTCATCTGTTTTCGCGTTCTTCAACCAGATGACACATCATTGAATCTTTCTCCCATTCATTAGATTAATTCATAAGAATTAATAAACCTATTCTTCTCATACTAATTCAAACGTCAACATCATTGTGCTGCCATTTTACAATAAATCGCAAGGAATAACTTCTTTTCATTGTTTCTGCTTAATGTTATAAACACAAACTCTTTTATTTATATAGAAAAAGAAAAAGAAGGTATGTACGTATTTGACTTATTAATAGTATACGTATCCATGTGTTGTCTTGATATTTTAAAATATAATTGTTATTAAATTTAAAATAATAAATATAAATTATTATTGAGTAACAAAGTGCATGTATGACATGTCATATGTAATGACTTAATTTTTTTTTATGCATTTAACAAATGTTTACCCTAATTTATGTGCAATGAGTTTATATATGTTCTTCAAAGACACTAAACATTATTCTAACAATTTCTCTCTCTTCTAGTATAATGAATACTAATAGCATATGTAGCATGTGTTCAATTGATATTTATGCTAAATAATTAAATTATAAATTCATAGATCAATATAAAATATAGTATTAAAAAGGAAAAATTATAAGTATATACTACTTGAGACTTTTATTAACAAAATATCAGTATACTTAAGTTTTTAAATTACATAGATAACAAAATATTTAATTTTGTATTTATTTACTTTTCTTTAACTGTCTCTCATACTATTGGTATCAATTGCCTTTTTATAGGGTCAATTTTAATTAGGATAACAAAATTCTCTCTCCTATTTTCCAATGACATCCGTTTCAATTTTTTTTTCCTTTTTCTGATTTTCTCTCTTATACTATTGGTATTAAGTTCCTTTTATAGGGCCGATTCAATTAGGATTTTGACATTATGTGTCTTTTATAGGGCTTATCTCTCCTATTTTCCAATGAAACATGTTTCATTATTATTTTCCCCCTTTTTACGCTTAGTAGAACTTTTGTTGGGATATTAATTAGTTTATTCCTTTTTCAAATTTGATTTTTACAAAGAAAGACGATTTACTTATCAATGTAGAGTTATAGTTTCTAGAAATCTTCAAAATATTTTGGGCAGTCTAAAGGGTTATCTCTTTCATATTTGCAAATAATAAATTGTTGTATCCAATTCAAATTGTGAGGATATAGCATTAACCAATCCTTCGTATTGGTTGTTGGATCATACATTACTCTTTCAATATGTTAATCCACGTAATAACCTGTAAAATTTCAATTTATTCAATAAGGTAATATAGTTTTAACCAAAAATACACCATGCTATTAGCTTGGCGTTTTGTAACAAGAAATATATCATCATATGTACTAGATAACATTTCAACTTAATTTTTTCATATTGGTATTTTTTTTAGGATAAAAACAATTAACTTACGAGTCATACCTATTCAATATATTTTGAACGAAAAAATACACTAACACATACACCATGCTATTAGATTGATTTTAGTTTGCAACAACAAATATACTATCATATGTACTAGAATACAGTCCAATTCATTTTTTTCAAATTGATATTTTTAGGATAAAATCAATCAATATCTGAACTGTATGTATGTAATATAGTTTGAACTGAAAAATGCACCAAGACATACACCATGCTAGTTCGCAACAAAAAATATACCATCATATGTACCAGATAACATTCCAATTCAGTTTTTTCAAAATTGATATTTTTTTAGGATAAAATCAATCAATATTTGAACAGACGTATTTAATATAGTTTGAACTGGAAAATACACTAACACATACACCATGCTATTAGCTTGGTGTTTGTTCGCAACAACAAATATACCATCTTATGTACTAGATAACATTCCAATTAAATCATATTAACACATGTTGATATATAAGGTAATAAAGGTTGGACCATAAAATACACCAACTCATACTTCAAGCTATTAATTTGGTGTCACTTCGTAGCAACAAATACTCCATTGTATGTACCAGATAATATTCCAAATCAATTTTTCAAATTGATATTTTAACAGGATACCACTAATCAACATATGAATCATTTTGTTGATTATTTTACACACTAAATTACTTAATGTATTACGAAAAAAAATGTATTATAATTTCACAAAACTTGAAAGCTTCAATTTATAACCAAATCATATGAAGTTGTTGTAATTACACAAAATTTATAGGGTATTACATTAATGACATAATAAAGCCCTACTTTTATGAATTTAATTTCAATATAATTGACAAACTAAACTATAAGAATATATATCAAAAAATACAAAATAGATACTGGTGATAATTCAAATATAATCATGTAATAAAACAGCATGCGAACTATTTTTTTTTTTTACAATTACCTAATGAGATTCATTGCTCGTTATATTGAATTAGAATTGAGAAACTATTGGTATTAATTTTCGATAGTCGTTCCCACAGAGAATGAGAGTTTTGTTTGGTAGGAAACCTCCACAGGAAGATAATTATAACAAATTTGATAAATAAGGGATGGTAAAATAATTGGAGTAATTTATGGGAATAGTGATAGGTGTGGCCATTATTTTTATATTTAAATTCTACTTTTGAAAAAAAAAATTGCTATATAAAGGGAAAAATGATATTGCTATTTTGGTGTTAATTCAGTTCTTAAGTTGTATAGTTAAAAAATCAGCCCTATTAAATTTTTTTATCTCTACTTTTAGCTAAAATCTAAAAAATAATTTACAAAGCATGTTGCAACCACTTCAGTACACTCCTCTTTCGTTTAATCTTGCTAAATGAATTGATTTTCATTTAATCTAATACAATCTTATAAACTAAGTATATAACAAAATACTAAATACATGCATTGAGTTAATTTCTAATTTCTTAGTATTTTTTAACTAATATTTTTTTAGAAAGTCTGTAAATTTTTAATAATATATTAGATTTTTTAAAAGAAAATCTGCAAATTAATAATAATATATAACTATTCGTTTTTGTTTTTGGCAATTTAATTTAAAAGTTCTTATATAGTTGTTTATCAAATTAAAATTATATTTTTTGGAGATAATTTTAAAACAAATATCCAAACTGAAAATTTTATAACTTTTTTGATGATGACATGTGATACTATTTTGCAAAATAAGAATGTATAATATTCTTAATTTATTCTTTTACAAAAATTATTTAGAAATGCTTGCAAATAAATTTCAATTTATTTTATTTTTAATAAATCTAGTTCTAATTATTTTATTCATATTTGGTTAATATGTTTTTAGAGCTTGTTTATAATTTAAAGTTTTAAAATTATCTGTTTAAATTCTAATTGTAATTTAGAAATTTATTTGAGCGGAAAGTATGATAATATTTAGTTTGTTAGTCAATTTTTATTAATATTATATTTAAATTATGAGTCTAAAGTTTGTTTTTTTTTTTATCTATTTTCAATTTTAAAATAGATCATTTTTTGAAAAAAGTATATCACATTAATTTTAAGTAATTCATTAATAAAGTATTATTTTTAAAAAAATATTTTCTAATTATTTATCTGCTACACAATTTTAGTATTGTGTTACATCATACATTTTTACTTCCTATAAAATTATTATTTATACTTTAATATTAATAATTAAAAATTATTTGATTGCCTAAATTTATTACTAATATATAAAATTTAGTTATAAAACTACTGTCATCTTTTGCATGTATTTTATTTTCTTTTGTGATACTCTAATTAGTTTTTCATTTTTATTATGTCATTTATAACTTAAAATATTATATTTACATTTGTGAATTGAGTTCCTATTAAGTATAAACAATATGCTTTTACAAAATTATTATTTGTACATCTTCTAGCAATATTTGTAAGAGATAATTAAATTTGCACTTTTTAATTTAATATCCAATGATGAGTAATGTTAGTTTGAAGCTAAGTTGAGATGTTAGCTCGAACTTGATATGAAGTTTTGATGATTTAACAAACTTATCGATTTAACAAGGAACCATATCCTTGTTATTGGAACTGATGAGAGTGAGATGAATGATAAACTCAGTGTGAGGTATATTTTGTGCTATCATCAAAAAGGGGAAAATGCTATTTTCTAGGTGTTTTGATGATCCTCCCAAATGCGGGTACCGGATCCCTCGCAGAGTGCTCTCGTCCAGATACAATAGGGTACAACCGTAAAAGCTGTCATGTCAGGTGGTAGGTGAAAAGTGCAGTGTCCTACACCAATAAGAAGAGCGGACGAGATTGTATGTTTCAGTATCTCACAAATGCAGGGACCTGGTCCCAGGCAGAGTTTCCTCCATCGAATACATAATTGGTTACAGTTGTAAAGCTGTCACGTCAGAGGTTGGTGAGGCGTCCGCGTACTACACCAATCAGAATGGAGGAGGGTCTTTGTCCAACGGATAATAACTCTTTATGTTTGATATTTTTAGCATGATAAACACCATATTAAATTCATTCATCCAAAGAAGGAAGTCAGCCAACAAGCCTTTTCAAGAACTCAAAGAAGTTTGTAAGAGACATGATCCTCGCAAGATGCGACGTGAAAAGGTGAAAAGACAGCTGGCAGAAAAGCTTCCACCTCTGATGCGGTAGGTGCACAACTTTTCCAACAACAAGTCTTCAACCAATGGGATGACCTCAATGAATTTGTGGTGAATCATATTATCTCTTGCTAACAAACACAAATTCAACTCTTGGCAAACTAAACTTGGATTTTCTCTGAAAAGTCACAATCTTTAAAAGAAGGCCATCTTCAAGGTAGAAAAATACTCATACTCAACAAAAGGATCTGATAAGAGTACTGAAGCATCTTTATTGAGTTTGAGTTTAGTATCTATTATTTTATAGTTTTTTCAACTTAAAAACATCACAAGAACTCTTGCAAAGGCTAAGCAAAGAAGAAAAAAGTATTGTAAGATCACTCAAAATCAGAAAGTGCTGGAAATTAGTTGTCTTAGGAATATTTCTTCTGATCGTATGTTGTAAATCTGTTCCTAAACTTATAAAGGAATCAGATTGTTTTGGTTTGTTTAAAAGTCTAAGTTAGTTGTGTCCAACTGATTTAGTGGGCAACCTTGTGTGTTGCTTAGTCAAATTCTAAGTCATCCGGAGTGTGGTGATTTAGTGGGCTACCTACGTGTTGCTTAGTGAATTCTAAGTTGTGTAGTGGTGATAGCTTAGTGGGTAGAGTAAAATCTGCTTAGGCTCTTCAAGCAATAGAGTTGTTGCTTGTTTGTGAGATTAATTGCTTTTTCTCACTTGGTTGTAATCGGGTTTCACTTTTTCTTGTGAAGATTAGTGAAAACGATTGAAAATCCTGTGTGACAGGTCGTGGTTTTACTCCATTGATCAAGTAGTTTTTCACATAAATTGCTTGTGTTGTATTCTGTCTTTATTTACTCTTCGTTCTTACTTCGAGGTGTCAAGGGATCTGGTCCGTTGACTAATAGTGGACGCACGTATTCTAACAATTGGTATAAGAACGGGTGCTCTCTATCTGGTTAACACCAAGAGAGAATTTCCTGCGAGAAATGGCATCACTACTGAATAAGCAAAGAAGTCAGTCTCCCACAAGACCTCATCTTTTTGATGGTCAGATCTATAAATATCGGAACATTCGGATGAGAGACTATCTCATGGATGAGGACAGTGAAGTATGGAATGTCATATGTAAAGGTCCTTATATGCCAACTATGGAGGTTAAAGATGGAGAGGTCACAAGAGTCATTCCCAAAACTCGAAAACAATATAATGACTCTGACAGACTATTAGTCCAGAAAAATCACAAAGTAAAGAAGCTACTGATGTGTGGCCTTAGTATAAATGAATACGATCTGATTTCATCTTGTGAATCAACCAAGATAATATGGGATCTGTTGAGAACAACTTATAAGGGCACTGAGGAAATAAGAAAATCTAAGCTAGATATCTTTACTACTCAGTTTGAAGGTTTCACCATGAATGAAGGTGACCTCATTCATGAAGTGCGCACCAGATTCTCCACCATCACAAATGAGCTCATGTTCCTTGAAGAACCTGTTTCTATTGTCAAGCAAGTCTCTAAGATACTGGAAATTCTTCCTAGATCTTTGACAAATGATTTTGTGACTGGAAATGAGACAAAAGAACCTTATGTAATGACGATGCATACACTATTTGAGCATCTTAAAGGTCATGAGATGCACAGAAAAAATGAGGGTCTCTTTCTCAAGGGCAAAGATAAGAGGACAGATCTGGTTGATGAGGCCGATCCTAAGAAAGAAAAACATAACAAGGCTACCAGCTCAAGTGAAGTGTGTGGCAAGAGCTATCTACCTGTTCACTCCATTGGAAACTTTCCTGTGCACAAAGCTGACCACATGAAGTTTGTCAAGACTTTAGAAGGTAAAGACAAAGAGAGGGACCAGGTCCGTCCCAAGATAAGCAGAAGAGAAATCTTCTTCGGGGCAGTAAAAAGGAATATGGCTGCATGGGAAAAATCCTCAAGTGATTCAGATGATTCTGAACAAAAAAATAATGATTTCATGGCAAAGTCAGACAAGGAAGATGCCGATGAAAAGGTAACTCTATCTTATTTCAAGCAAAACTTGGATACCTTTTCTACTAGCAAGTTGAGAAAGCTAGCTGTTGTATTACTTGATTTGATAAGTGAGCTAACAAGTGAGAAAGATCCCATAAACAACAGTCTATACATCTCTCAAGATGGAAAAATTGCATTAGTTGCCTAAATATCTGATATTGAAAGTCAAATGGTTGTTCTAGAAGCTGAAATCTAGAATTGAAGGAAAAGATGAAAGGGATAACTAATACAACTTTTAAAGGAAAGAACGAGGCAAGAAATTTTCAGTTGGAGATTGAGAATTAGCTGGACACTACTGAAATGAAGACCAAAATGGCATTACAAAGAAATCTTGAGTTAGAAAGGGACCTGGTCCATGTAAAAGAGGAACTGAAAAAATCTCTTGAATGGACAAATTCCTCTAAGATTCGTACAAATCTGATTGTTCAAGGCAACAACAGTAGAAGAGGGATGGGCTATGACAAGATAGATTCCCCATACAATCCTCACCAGAAATCTATTTCTAATGTTGATGATATGTTGTGTGAGCATTGTGGTCATGATGGACATTTGAAGAAGAATTGTCCAGCTTCGAAAAGGACCCAAGATAACCTCTTTAAATATTACAAATAGAGGAACATGAAGAAGTAGGGACTTTATCAACAATTCAACAAGCAGAAGAAGGGACCTGGTCAAACAGAGCAACAAGCATAAAAAGGAACCTGGTCAACACAGGAATTGGCAAAAGAAGGGACCTAGTCGTGCTCCTGTTCCTAAGTTAAAAAACATAAATTTGCCTCACTGGACTAAGAATTTTCTTATCAATCATTTATCTGCTTACTGGGAACTCCAACTAAAGTGGGTTCCCAAGGATACCAAGTGATATGATGTTCTTGTGAGAGGAAGTAGCAGCAGTCAGTGTTGGTTCACAAATGGCGGATGCTCAAAGCACCTGACTGGGAACTGAAAACTTCTTCTCTCTCAAGGAACTTCAAGGTGGAAGTGTCTTATATGGCGATGGTAAGAAAAGAAAAGAGATGAAATAATATGTATATTGCTGATCTAAATACTGCTCGTAGTGACAATCTCACTCATCTCAGTGCTCAAGATGAGAATGATGTGGTATGACACAAGAGAGGTGTTTATGTGAGTGTTGCTCTGCTGCACAAACCTGTCAAAAGGGACCTAGTCCCCAGTCTACACAAAATGAAATTTGCAGATGACAAAGGTTGTGACAATGGCGTTAAAGAGAAGCATCAAACCATCCTTTAGGTAAAATATGCAGGCTTTTAATCTTTCAAGATTCCTCGGGCTGAAGTGATGAATGTAACATGTTTTATGACAAAAATGATGATATTGAGTAGTGTAATCTCAATTATGTTGAAAGAGTATGTGTGTGATACTCTTACTCCAGCAAGGCTTATCCGATGTATAAAATCTGTGCATTGAAAAAGATGTTAATGCGATTTTTGATGAGTCTAGAAGAATTGAGAAGTTGCAAAAGAAAGAAAACCCTGAGTTGGAAGTGATGCTTCAGATTCAGAGAGATGGTCTAAATAGTGAGCTAGCTGAAAAATATCCTCTTCATGAATCCACCAATCTCTAGGAAGATGATGCATATTATGTACTTGATGAGGGACCCGATCCTCTAGAAAGTGTTGTACAAAGATGATGCAGTTCAAACTGATAATGTGGATTCTGAAGGTGAGAATTAAGAAGTTCATCAAGCTCAGTTTGAAAGAAGCAAATTTTGCTAGTCAGTTCCCCAACAAGCTGATAGATTGTCTAAGTTGCTCCTCAACAATGGCTTTAACAGAGGTAAAATTTTCAAAACCCCCTCTCTTTGAATTCACTATGAATGGAATTACTGATTATTCAGGTACATATTAATGATGTCATCTTTGAGGCAATCTTTGAGGTGTTGTGTGAAAAGTTTATTTCACTCATTAAAAGTGAGTGTTGAAATCAGCATAATGGAAGAATTAAATCTCTTCTTGGAGCTGTAGATCAAGCAAACCTCAAAAGTTACCTTTCGTTGTCAAGAATAGGACATCAATGAGCTGCTCAAAAGGCTTAACATACTTAAAGTCATGACAATGTTAAAAATGGGTAATGTCATCATGAAGTTTTGCAAATGGAAGATCAAGTGGCTGACATCTTCACCCTAGGCTTAAGTAAGGACCATCTTGTCAAGAATATGTTTGTACTTATAGTGACTTAGCTGAAGGAAAGAAGATAACACAGCGTGATCAGGCAACTGCTGTCTGAACATAGGAAGGGACCTGATACCAGTTCAAAGAAGCTGCTGAAAAGGTTTCATGTTTTGGGTGCCTCAACAATTCATACTTTCTTGGGCACTAACTTGAAGCTGGATGCTAATTTACCGGGTTCAAAGACTCTACTCATGTACAAACAAATCATTTTTGAAGGATTCTAGTAGAATCCAAAGATATCTAAAGAAGACAGGGGACCTGGTCGTATTCTGTCCATCAGCAGACTTTTTGATTTGGAGTATATGGTGTTGATTGATTGTGCTGGGTATCAAGTTGATGGAAAGAGTACCTCTGGAGTGTATTATGTTATAAGCTGATCGCTCACTCAAGGGAAAATAAAAGGCAAAATTCAGTTGCTCTTTCATCAACTTAGGCGAGAATGTAGCAGTGCAACTTGATGGGTTCAACTCTTGTGGATCAAGAAACATCTTGAAGCTCTTAAAAATTTGGCTGAAATAATCAAGCGGATGATGGAAATGCTAAAACTTTCTTGAATGGATCTTGCCTAAAGTAATCAACTCTTTCATGACTATGCAAAGGGAGCAGGTATCCTTGATTTTCAGTTATGTATATTTTAGCAAGTTAGTTTCATACCTTTTGTAGGTATACACACATGGAAAAGGGGCTGAAGGAAAAGAGAGGTCATGACAGATCTAGGCAATGACATTCAAACTACAGAGAGGGACATGGTCCACTCTTGAAGGTTAGCACTCTTAACATTGCAGTTTGAGTTACGCATGAGAACCTTGAAATTGCCACATGTCTTTCATTCAGGTATCTGACTGTTGTCTCATCTTTTGAGTGCCAAAATGATACCTCATTTTCTCTTTCTTTATATTCCATATTTCTTTCTATTTCCCCAGGAAAATCAATTTACCTTCCAAATATCAGAGTTTGTTTTTAAATTCTCTTTTCTCCTTTCTCAAAACACACTTCAAGCTGTTAAACCCTTTGCTCTTACTGGAGAATTCTCTCATGAAGATGTTTTAAGTGTGAAGAGGGACCACATACCCCATGAAATATGAAGAAGTGGAAAAGATGATGTCTGAAAAGGGAGAAGTTGATACTTTGAGAACTCAAAGTATTATGAGAAACTTAGGCTGGTGCTGGAAGCTATGACAATTGCTCTTTCTACCTAGGATATTGAAAGGGGTTGTCTAAAAGTATAGCTTCTGGAACAACACTAAAAGAGGGACCAGGTACCAAAAAAAAAAAGGAAAATTGGTAGCCTTAAAGGTTCAACATTAAGGCGGGGCAGCAAAGAATGTGACCTTTGATATAGGCTTCTGAAAACACCATGCTAAGGGATATGCTCTATTAATTCTATTCTTTCAATCCCTTGCCTCTAAGTCATCCGTTCTCTTCCTACCTTTCTATGTCAGTCCTCATTACTCTTTTTGGGTATTGTTCTGGTTTTCATTTGTAATCATACTTGCAATGCTTTGATGGCTGATCTTTTGTTTATGAATGAAAATGTCTTGTTTCTATTGATTTATCTCATTACTTTATGCCATTTTACTCATGCTCAGTGTTGCCCAAGTGGACATGAATTTGCTGGAACTATATTTCTGTCAACTTGGTTTACTGCTTTTACCTTTTTTTATGATGTCAAAAGGGAGAAAGTTGTTAAGGTAAGGTATGAGATCAATGGTGTTATAACTGCTTGAAGAAGAAATGGTCACATCGATAGATGAAATCAGTGGGAGCTACTTAAAGATATATGGTCATGTTGCTAGGGGAATAAATTCTTGCTACCTGACGAGGACCTGTCGATAGGGGGAATAAGATGTTTGTCATCATCAAAAAGGGGGAAAATGCTATGTTGATGTTTTGATGATTTGACAAACATCGGGGATGATTAAGCTCCAGTTACCCTAAGAATTATTGTTGATACGGGGAACTGGTGAATATGTTTGTCAACATAAAAAATATGGAAAACTCTACATTGATGTTTTGATGATTTGACAAACTTTGGGAATAATTCAACTCCAGTACCCCAAGAATTCTTGTTGATATGGGTAACTGGTGAATAAGTATGTTATCATCAAAAAGGAGGAAAATGTTAGTTCGAAGCTAAGTTGAGATGTTAGCTCAAACTTGATATGAAGTTTTAATGATTTAACAAACTTATCGATCTAACAAGGAACCAGATCCTTGTTATTGGAACTGCTGAGAGTGAGATGAATGATAAACTCAGTGTAAGGTATATTTGTGTGCTGTCATAAAAAAGGGGTAAAATATTATATTCTAGGTGTTTTCATGATCCTCACAAATGCGGGGACCGGGTCCCTGGTAGAGTGCTCTCGTCCAGATACAAATGGGGTACTGCCGTAAAAGCTGTCATGTTAGGTGGTAGATAAAAAGTGCAGTGTCCTACACCAATAAGAAGAGCTAACGAGATTGTATGTTTCGATATCTCACAAATGAAGAGACCTTGTCCCAGGCAGATTTTCTCCATCGAATACATAATTGGTTACAGCTGTAAAGCTGTCACGTCAGAGGTTGGTGAGGCATTCGCGTACTACACCAATCAGAATGGAGGAGGGTGTTTGTCCAACAGATAATAAGTCTTTATGTTTAATATTTAGCATGACAAACACCATATTAAATTCATTCACCCAACGAAGGAAGTCAGCCAGCAATCCTTTTCAAGAACTCACAAAGAAGTTTGTAAGGGACATGATCCCCGCAAGACTGCAGCGTGAAAAGGTGAAAAGATAGCTGGCAGAAAAGCTGCCATCTCTGATGCGGTAGGTGCACAACTTTTCCAACAACAGGTCTTCAGCCAATGGGATGGCCTCAATGAATTTGTGGTGAATCATATTATCTCTTGCTAACAAACACAAATTCAACTCTTGGCAAACTAAACTTGGATTTTCTCTGAAAATTCACAACTTTGAAAAGAAGGTCATCTTCAAGGTAGAACAATACTCATACTCAACAAAAGGATCTAATAAGAGTACTGAAGCATCTTTGTTGAGTTTGAGTTTAGTATCTATCATTTTATAGTTTTTGCAACTTGAAAACATCTCAAGAACTCTTGCAAAGGATAAGCAAAGAAGAAAATAGGTATTCCAAGATCAACTCAAAATCAGAAAGTGCTGGAAGCTTAGTTGTCTTAGGAATATTTCTTCTGATCGTATGTTGTAAATTTGTTCCTAAACCTATAAAGGAATCAGATTATTTTGATTTGTTGAAAAGTCTAAGTTAGTTGTGTCCAACTGCTTTAGTGGGCAACCTTGTATGTTGCTTAGTCAAATTCTAAGTCATCTGGAGTGTGGTGATTTAGTGGGCAACCTGCGTGTTGCTTAGTGAATCCTAAGTTGTCTAGTGGTGATAGCTTAGTGGGTAGAGTAAAATCTTTTTAGGCTCTTCAAGCAATAGAGTTGTTTCTTGGTTGTGATATTAATAGCTTCTTCTCACTTGGTTGTAATCGGATTTCACTTTTGCTTGTGAAGATTAGTGAAAACGATTGAAAATCCTGTGTGACAGATCATGGTTTTACTCCCTTGAGCAAGGAGGTCCCCACGTAATTTGCTTGTGCTGTTTTCTGTCTTTATTTAATTTTCGTTCTTACTTTGAGTGTTTGAAGGGACCTGGTCCGTTGACTGATAGTGGACGCACATATTCTAACAATCTTTAATTATTAATAATATTTTACATGAAAGTTTGATTATTTTAAAAAAATTGTTTTGCTGCATAAATTCTTTCATTATTTTAATAAATAATTTTACGCATAAATCTTTTAAAAATTACATATAATGCATTAATTTTATATACTTTTTAAAAAAAAATAATATATACATGTGCATGAAATAATAGCATTCTAAAATGTTAGAGAGTAGTTTTATTTTTCTGCCATATAATTTATAAATTTCTGATAATTGTTGCAACTTGAAAAATATAACACATAATGTATTATTAAAATAGTAGTATTCATAAATCATACTAAACACCAAAAAACAAATTAAACAGAGGATCTAAAGATAATTTTTGCAATTTATTAAATAGATCTACATATTAAAATAACTTTCACGAAATAATCTTCGAAAAATTATAATTAGCAAACCAGTCCTAATATAATCCTACGGAGAGCTTTAAAAGTAGTAGATGAAAGAATAACTTTTCAAAAAATGTTTTTCTACCTTCTTATATTGAAGACTCAATTCAATAAAAAAAAATAAGGTAAGTGAATGTTTGCATATGCTACGCTCTATATTTGTATAACTCCATTCTTCATTGCTTATCATTGATGAATTCACATTAAGTAGACATATTGTACCGAAAGATGTAAGTATTTCAAAAATTATTGATACTTACCTTTTTGAATTATAAATTTGCAAAAGAAAAATATATATTCAAAAAGTTTGAGTCTATTACATATTAATAGAATAATATAATCTTTTTTAAGTAGTTGTCTTGAATTCAAATTCCCCTATTATGATGCAGATGTCTCGATCCAAAATGAGTCGTGAGTGACACCCACGCTTAACCTCCAAGGTGGGAGAACCAATGAATCTAAATACCCAACATATATCAATAATGCAACTGTTAAAATCAATAAAATGCAGAAACTCAAAACTTATTATTTAACCAATTAAATAAGGTTCTAAAGTTTAACACTTATTATCCCCAAAATCTGAAAGTCATCACATCAGGGACATCTATTCTCAAATTACCAAGTCTAAGAGTATTTAAGAAACCAAAATAAGTAAAAAGATGGTTCATGTCCAAAATTCAAGGACATCAAGACGTGAATGAGAGAATCCAGCACGAGCTAGAAATAATAGCTCACCCTGAACTCTGATATGCTACAGACTGGCTATAGCTGAGGGCGAGTCGAAGTCGATGGTACACTTGCTGCATTCCACAAAAAAACAACAAAGAAAATAAAAGTAGGGGTCAGTACAAGGAACACGTACTAAGTAGATATCATGGGCCAACCCAAAATAGAAACCAATATATATTGAATAATAATATAAAATCAACTACAATACTCAACAGGTGACAAGCAACAAACAACATGAACCAGTGACAACAACACCATAGTAGGTACACCATCAATCACAACATCAAACACACCTATGAGGACTCATTCCTCCACACCATATTCATTTGGAAAATGGGTTCTTTAAGATTGAGTATATTAAGTTAATTCAAGATTCCTTTCCTTTAATGTTATCGTGTCGGAACGTGATACTCTGATCTCATATACCATTCGTAACGTGACACTCCGATCCCATAATACTGTGTCAGAGTGTGACATTCTCATTCAATAATACCGTGTCGGAATGTGACACTCCGATCCAATTATCTCATTAATTTATTTCATCAAGCCTTCTTTATTCAAGGCGTCATTTCGATAGAGAGAATTCAAGAATATAAATTCCACGGTCTCAGGATTTCATACCAATCACAAAACACACAACCAAGCCATCATATCACACAATCAAGTACATAGAGAACTTCACAATATCATTCAATGCATATTAATCAATATTAAGAGTTTACTATCAAATAACATAAACCATAACCTACCTCCACTGAAAAACCGAAGTCAAGAAACTACTTCTCCAATGATTTTCCTTTCCTTATTGCTTCCAAACCCTTCCAACCTATCAATTATATATATAAATAAGGTGTAAGTTAACGAGCCAATGAACACTCCGATTATTATGTGTCTAGACCCAAACACTCACCTAATTATATAATCAATTTCCTAAAGTTCAAGCCTAAGGGTAGGTCTCAATTTCCCTAATTAACATAATTTTAATGAAATATAAATATTTCGATATATCTAATATTTAATTTTCTATCTTAATATAGTAAACTCAATTTATAAGAGGATGATACACAGTAAAATTCCATATCAAGCCACTGGTTTCGAACAGCAGTGGCAACACATCTAATCCAATTTTATCATTATACAAAATGACCTAAAATTATCATCCATCTGCCAACAATTGGCCAATCATTAATCATCAACAATATTATCCAATCATTACTCCATAATTACTGTAATGATTGCCTTACACTTACCCATTTAGCTTTGTCCCCAAATTAACATAAAATCTTGACTTATAGTATAATATTTCCTATCCAACCTTTATTATAAACAATGCTACCTATGTTAATAACCACAATTCATCCTAAAACTACTACCACCGCACACTTGTTCTTTCCAATGTATAAGTAGAATAATATAATAATCTTAAATTCTCGCCTAACATTTACTTACTAAAATTGTACAATCAACATATTGAATATATAAAATAAATAAGTTATTAATGCACTCCAAGAATTTCCACCCAATTAATATAAACCATTACATATTACTTAAGGAAAAGTCAAGAGGTGAAGCATTACCTGGTGGCAATCGCTTCTTATTGACGCTGCCGGTAGTGTCTCTCTTATTAGTCTTTTTAATTATCTAGGGTAAATAATTATGAACTACTAAATATTAAATCCTATTATTTTTAATATTATCTTCTTTAACCATCAACTAAATTAATTATTAAACTACCCCACTAATTTCATAATTATAATTATGAATAGTCCAAAACACGCATTTAAAATTTATCGGAAAGTATTTTATCAAAGAAAAAGTTCTAGTGCTCAAACGACTGAATGAGTTGTTACAATATATACCAATTTACCCATCGTTCATCCTCGAGTGATCAAAAGAAAGGCAAGGGCAAGAATGAGTACCTGAATTGATAAAAAGATGTGGATAACTTTCTTGCATATCAGCCTCACTCTTCGAAGTGGACTCTTCTACCGGCCGATTCTTCCACTGAATCTTCATAGATGCAATCTACCTTGACCTCAACTTGCGCACCTCCCTATCTAGAATATCTACAAGCTCCTCTTCATAATAGAGATTCTCATCAAGCAGAACCGAATCCTAAAGAATAATGTAGTTTCCATCACCATGGCATTTTTTCAGCATAGACACATGAAATACCGGGTGCACTCCTGACAACCCTGGAGGTAAGTCCAATTCATAGTCCACCTCCCCACGCGCTTCAGAACTTCAAATGGACAAATATACCTCGGACTAAGCTTACCTCGCTTACCAAACCACATCACACCCTTCATGGGTGAAACCTTCAACAAGACTTGTTCAGCCTCCATAAACTCCAAGTCCCTAACCTTTCGATCTGCATACTCCTTGTGCCTGCTTTGAACTTCTAAAAGCTTCTCCTGAATGAATTTCACTTTACTTTCTCTAACGATTCCCGCAAAATATCGGTACCCCAAGGTCACCTCGAATGCATCAAACCAACCAATGGGAGACCTACATCTCCTCTCATACAATGCCTCGAATGGGGACATATCAATACTCGAGTGATAGCCATTGTTATATGAAAACTCTGCTAAGGATAAGAATTGATCCCAATGACCACCAAAATCTATCATGCATGAACGAAGCATATCCTCCAACACTTGAATTGTTCGCTTAGACTGACCATCGGTCTCAGGGTGAAATGCGGTACTAAGATCCAATATAGTACCTAATTCATCATGCAAGGTCCTCTAAAAGTTAGAAGTAAATTGCGTACCTCTATCTGATATGATGGAAATTGGAACTCCATGCAATCGAACAATTTCATGGACATAAAGTTTGGCTAACTTCTCCGCATTGTAAGTCATCTTGACCGGAATGAAGTGAGAGGACTTAGTTAACCTGTCAACAATTATCCAATTAAAATCAAACTTATCCAATGTCTTTGGAGGACCAACCACGAAATCCATTGCACTTCTTTCCCGCTTCCATTCATGAATGGGCATTCTGTGAAGTGTGCCTCCCGGCCTCTAGTTTTCATACTTTACCTGCTGACAATTCGGACATTGGGCAACAAAATCAACAATGTCAGACTTTAATCTACTCCACCAATAATGTTGTCTCAGATCACGATACATCTTGGTTGCACCAGGTTGTATAGAATACCTCAAATTATGAGCCTATGCAAGAATAGTGTGAGTCAAATCATCAACACGGGGCACACATACCCTTCCCTTAATTCTTAAGACGCCTTCCTCATCAATCACTGCCTCTGTAGCCTCACCTCGTAATACCATATCTCGAATTTGGCTCAGCTTCTCATCAGCAAACTCCTTTCCCTTAATCTTGTCAAGAAAAGAAGATCTTGCCTCCACACGAGCCAGAAATCCTCCTTTATCAAGTACTTCCAACCTCATAAAGTCATTAGCCTGATTCTAAACCTCCCTAGCCAATGGGCGTCTAGAAACATGTAAGTGGTCTAAACTACCCATGCTCCATGCTTTTCTACTTAAGGCATCTGCCACAACATTACCTTTTCCTGAGTGATATAAAATAGTAATATCATAGTATTTTGAATAACTCCATCCACCTCCTCTGCCTCAAATTCAAATCTTTCTGAGTAAAGACATATTGTAAACTCCGATGATCTGTATAAACTTCACACTTGACCCCATATAGATAATGCCTCTATTGCTTTTATGAAAATATAACTGCAGCCAACTCCAAAACATGGGTCAGATAGTTACGTTCATGCACTTTCAATTGCCTCGAAGCATAAGCTATTACATTCCTCTCCTGCATTACCACTGCACCCAAACCAGAATAAGATGCATCACGATAAACAAGAAAATTCTTACCTTCCACTAGCAAGGCAAGAATTGGTGCAGTAGTCAACTAGGTCTTGAGTTTCAGGAAGCTTTCTTCACACTCATTCGACCATACAAATGGAACATTCTGCTTAGTCAAATTGGTCAGGTGGGAAGCAATAGAAGAGAATCCCTTGACGAATCGGCGATAGTAGCTAGCTGAACCAACAAAGCTTCTTACCTCTGAAACATTGGTAGGCCATACCTAACTCTTTACTGCTTTAACCTTATTGGGATCCACCATCACCCCATCCTTAGAAACTACATGCCCTGAGAAGGACACTGAATCAATCCAAAATTCACACTTAGAGAATTTGGCATAAAGCCTTTTCTCCCTTATCAACGTAACTCTCAAATGATCCTCATGTTCCTTCCTGGTCTTTGAGTATATCAGTATATCATCAATAAATACAATAACAAAGAGGTCCAGATATGACTTAAAAATCCCGATCATCGGGCTCATGAAAGAAGTAGGGGCATTCGTAAGCCCAAAAGACATTATTAAGAATTCATAATGCCCATACCTGGTTCGAGAAGCAGTCTTTGGCACATCCGTTGCCCGTATATTCAATTGATGATAACCGAACCTCAAATCAATTTTAGAGAAGACACAAGCACCCTGTAACTGATCGAACAAATCATCAATGCGAGGAATATGGTACTTGTTGTTAATAGTTACCCTATTCAACTGCCTCTAGTCTATGCACATCCGAAAACTGCCATTTTTTTCTTCACAAATAAAACAGGAGAATCCCAAGGGGATGCACTCGGTCTAATAAAACTTTTATCTAACAACTCCTGAAGTTGGGACTTTAACTCCCTTGACTCAGCTGGGGCCATTATATAAGGTGGAACGAAAATGGGGCGAGTACCTGGCTCCAGGTCAATACAAAAGCCAATATCTCTATCTGGTGGCATACCAAGCAGGTCTGTAGGAAACACATCCAGGAACTCACGGACTATCGAACAGACTCGATCGAAGGCACTTTGGAAGTATCATCCCTAAGATGTGCCAAGAAAGCTAAACAACCCTTACTCACCAACCTCTTAGCACGAAGAAAAGAGATGATACAAACTGGGGTGGAAATATAGTCACCCTCCCACACTAGCGGATCTATCCCAGGCTTGGCCAAGGTCACAGTCTTAGCATTACAATCTAAGATAGTAAAATTTGGAGAAAGCCAAGTCATACCCAGAATTACATCAAAATCAACCATCTCTAGAATAATAAATCTACATAAGTATTGCTCCCCACAAAAGTCACAAGGCAATACCTATACACTTTCTCTAACTATCATAGACTCAACCACAGGAGTAGAGACAGAATAGACATGTCAAGCAAATCACAATGCAAATCAAGACTAGTAGTGAAACAGGAAGACACGTAAGAAAATGTGGATCCAGGATCAAACAATACAAAAGCCATGCAATCACAGACTAGAAGAGTACCTGTGCTAACAACATCAGATGTCTCTGCCTCTGACCTCCGCAAAGGGAAAACATAACAATAGGCTCTATCACCTGTCTGTCCATTGCCCCTACCAGGCTGCGCTTAAGTAGTTCCAACCTGCCCGCCACCCCAACTGAACTAGTGACCACCATTACCTTGGCCACCACATCCTCCAGAATGGCGGCCTCTACCATGACCACTTCTACCTCTAACTATTGGGGATCTGTAACTCTACTTTGGACAATATTTCCTAATATGTCCAGCCTCTCCACATTCATAACAAATCCTGGAGTCAAATATAGGTCTCTGTGAAGATGATGAAGTTTGGAGATAACCTCCAAACTCAGAAAAAGGCTGACTGGTCTGCGACGGACCCTCAGCTGAATCCTGCAATGAATACTGAATAGGACGTGCTGGATAACCCCCCTGAACTCTGCCCTCTAGAGTAAGAACCACTAAAATCGTCTCCCTTAAGGAACTTCTTAAATGCTGACACTTTGGTGAAGTCATCCGGCTTCACCCCCTCTACCGCTATCACAAAATCAACCACTTCCTGAAAAGATTTTGCAGAAGCAACTACATGTAAAGCTGGAATCTGCAATTCTGACATCAACCTTTTCAGAAAGCGGCGAATCCGCTCTTGTGGACTGAAGTAAAGCTGAGTGGCATACCTGGATAGTGCATAAAATTTGTCCTCATAAGCGGCAACAAACATCCTTCCTTGCTCTAGGTTCAGGAACTCATCTCTCCTCCTGTCCCTCAAAGTCCATGGTATATACTTCTCAATGAATAAGCTAGAAAATGATGCCCAAGTCATATGTGGTGCCTTTGCTGATCGACACTCAATATAAGATCGCCACCACATTTTGGCATCACCCTCAAACTGGTAGCTCACAAACTCAACACTGAATCGCTCCACTATGTCTATCTTATGTAGTAGCTCATGACAATCAACCAGGAAATCATAGACATCTTCAGATTCGACACCCTTGAAGACTGGAGGTTTCAACTTTAAGAATTTAATGAAGAGGTCATGCTGGTCACCTGTCATTATAGACCTTGTAGTCAATCGAGGAAATGTGCATGTTTCCAATGATGCATCCATGTGGGGAGCCACAACAGCTGCATGTTGTACTCCATGAACCTGAGGTGCTGCTGCAGAAAACACTGGGGGTGTCTAGAACTGATTAGATAACCCGCTAAGATAAGTGAGAACCAAATTAATCATCTCTGGAGTAGGTTGGGGTGGTATTTCCTTCTCTGGATCTGCTCATCTTCCCCTTCTTCACCCTCTCTCACTACCTCATCAGTCGGTGGAGGAGTCACAACTCTATCCCTAGCTGGACCAGGTGCTTGTCCTCTGCCTCTAGTGGGCCTCCTCCCGCGACCTCTACCACGACCTCTTGCAACTGCTCCCCCATGAGTTACAGCCCCAATGGTTGGCTTAGACGCACCCTGTCTTGCCGGTGTTGGTGTTGGCACAGTTGTTACTCTAGTTCTAACCATCTGCGAAATAGAGTGCGAAGGTCAGATACCAATTTGTATCACCTAGATACCAATTGGATCAAAGTAATAGCACGAAAGAAAGAAAAATATAATTTTTTCTAAAGTCATATTGCCTCTCGAAGAAAAGTAAAGGCGTCCCCGTACCGTTCCGCAAGACTCTACTAGAACTGTCATTGTGTGATGAGATCATCTAACCTAATGCTCTGATACAAAGTTTGTCATGACCCAAAATGAGTCGTGAGTGGCACCCACTCTTAACCTCCAAGGTGGGAGAACCAATAAATCTAAACCCCCAACATAAATCAATAATGCAACTGTGAATATTAATAAAATGCGGAAGCTGAATACTTATTAAGTAACCAATTAAATAAGCTTCTAAAGTCTAACACTTATTATTCCCAAAATCTGAAAGTCATCACATCAAGGACATCTATTATCAAATTATCAAGTCTAAGAGTATGTAAGAAACCAAAATAATTAAAAAGATGGTTTATGAGAGAATCCAGCACGAGCTAGAAATAATAGCTCACCCTGAACTATGATGTGCTGCAAACTGGCTAGAGCTGAGGGCTAGTCGAAGTCGATAGTACACTTGCTGCACTCCACAAAAGAACAACAATATAAATAAAAGTAGGGGTCAGTACAAGGAACACGTGTATCATCGGCCAACCCAACATAGAAACTAATATATATTGAATAACAATATAAAATCAACTACAATACTCAACAGGTGACAAACAACAAATAACATGAACCAGTGACAACAACACCTTAGTAGGTACACCATCAATCACAATATCAAACACACCTATGAGGACTCATTCCTCCACACCATACTCATTTGGTAAATGGGTTCTTTGAGATTGAGTATATTAAGTTAATTCAAGATTCCTTTCCTTTAATGTTATCGTGTAAGAACGTGGTACTCTAATCTCATATACCATGTCGTAACGTGATACTCCGATCCCATAATACTGTGTCAGAACGTGACATTCCGATCCAATAATACCGTATCGGAACGTGACACTCCGATTCAATTATCTCATTAATTTATTTCATCAAGCCTTCTTTATTCAAGGCATCATTTCGATAGAGAGGAATCAAGAATATAAATTCCACGGTCTCAGGATTTCATACCAATCACAAAACACACAACCAAGCCATCCAATCACACAATCAAGTACATAGAGAACTTAACAATATCATTCAATGCATATCAATCAATATTAAGAGTTTACTATCAAATAACATAAACCATAACCTACCTCTACCGAAAAATCGAAGTCAAGAAACTACTTCTCCAATGATTTTCCTTTTCTTATTGCTTCCAAACCCTTCCAATCTATCAAGTATATACATAAATAAGGTGTAAGTTAACGAGCCCATGAACACTCTAATTATTTTGTGTCTAACCCCAAAAACACCTAATTATATAATCAATTTCCTAAAGTTCAAACCTAAGGGTAGGTCTCAATTCCCCTAATTAACATAATTTTAATGAAATATAAATAATTTGATACATCTAATATTTAATTTCCTATCTTAATATAGTAAACTCAATTTATAAGAGGATGATACGCAGTAAAATTCCAGATCAAGCCACTGGTTTCGAACAGCAGTGGCAACACATCTAATCCAATTTTATCATTATACAAAATGACCTAAACTTATCATCCATCTGCCAATAATTGGCCAATCATTAATCATTAACAATATGATCCAATCATTACTCCATAATTACTGTAATGATTGCCTTACACTTACCCATTTAGCTTTGTCCCCAAATTAATATAAATTCTTGACTTATAGTATAATATTTCCTATCCAACCTTTATTATAAACAATGCTACCTATGTTAATAACCACAATTCATCCTAAAACTACTACCACCGCACACTTGTTCTTTCCAATGTATCATCTAAGTTAGAATAATATAATAATAATCTTAAATTCTCGCCTAACATTTACTTACTAAAATTGTACAATCAACATATTGAATATATAAAACAAATGGGTCATTAATGCACTTCAAGAATTTCCACCCAATTAATATAAACCATTACATATTACTTTAAGGAAAAGTCAAGAGTTGAAGCATTACCTGGTGGCAATCGCTTCTGATTGACGCCGCCGGTAGTGTCTCTCTTGTTAGACTTTTTAATTATCTAGGGTAAATAATTATGAACTACTAAATATTAAATCCTATTATTTTTAATATTATCTTCTTTAACTATCAACTAAATTAATTATTAAACTACCCCACTAATTTTATAATTATAATTATGAATAGTCGAAAACACCCATTTAAAATATATCGGAAAGTTATCAAAGAAAAAGTTCTAGTGCTCAAACAACTGAGTGGGTTGTTACAGCAGATTCCACCAAAGAAAGAAACAACCTATAGATACAAAACATGTATTGTTTTAATGGGGTTGCTTGATTTTTTCAAATGAACCTTTGAAAAAGTAAATAATATAGTGTGGCCCACAAATTTTTTAATTAATTAACCAATACTTAAAAGTTAAAATTGTAAACCGTAAATGCTTGGAAGTTACAACACAAGTTAAAGCATTGTCTAAAAAAGTGAAAAAACTTTAAAACATTATCTTAAAAAATCAGTTTTTTAAGTGTCTTTTAAGTTATATATCACGTGATTTGTAAAGATGGTTATAAATTATATAACATTAATTTTAAAACCTGTTTTAAATTCTATTTTGTATTTAATATTTATATTTTTTTATTAAAGTTAACTACAAATAATTAATTTTAATGTTATGTTTAGTTTTAATTTTTATTTTAATTGAACAGAAATTCTAGAAATTATATTTATCTGCTTCTTGAAAATCTAAAAACCATAAAAAGAATTTGAGGACAAAATTGTATCTGTTAACATTTTTGTTAATGCTGATATGGTCCGTATTATATGGGTCCATTATCCCACTTCATGGGCCCATTATCCCACTACATGTATCCATTATCCCACTAATGGGAAGGTGATTAATTACCCATTATCCCACTAATAATGGTTAACTATTCATTATCCCACTACATGAATTCATTATTCCATTAATGGGAAGGTGGTTAATTACTCACTCCCACTAACGGGATAATGGTTAACTACCCATTATCCCATAACATGGATCCACTATCCTACTACACTAGTGGTTGGTAACTGCCCATAACCTCTTAACCGTTCTTGATGGAAGCATGGTTATAAATATGTCATTTGGTTTAAAGGTTCCTAAGCACATTACTTCTAAAAAATTCCATATCATCTAAGAGTGAGGTTTTGAGTGCTTAGAAGATCTTTGAAGAAAAGAAAAATTGTAGACTCCGACTATATCGCTAACAATGGCTGGAGGTATGTCGATCACTCTATATTTTCGCTGCATCATTGCTCTGCAATATCTTTCATTTGGCATTAAAGACATTGAATTTCCTCTGCTTTTTAGTTGTCGGAATTCTCTAAAATTGGTCAAAATGATTGTTAAAAATTCAGATCTTGTTTTGAATTTTTTGAAAACATTTTCTAATAATAAAAAGCAAAGAGATTGTTGTTTTATTGGATAATGTTCAATAATAAATCTTGTATATGATTTTGAGTTAATATTTAGTGATTCATATAATTTTATTTGATTGAGATTTAGCCACAACAATATTAATGAAATGAAATTATATTATATTTTGGATCACTTAAAGAAATAAATGTCTAAGTGATCTAGAATTTATTTGATTAAAATTTAGCCACATCATCTTTAATTGAATAAAATTTAAAAGTTAAGGATCACATAAAGAAATTTTTAGACATTAGAATTATAATTAATTATGCATGACATGATAACTTAATTTATTTATTATTAAGTTGCATAATTAATTAAGATGAAATATTAAATATTTTTAGAATTACCCACAGGAATTATGAATGAGAGTTTAATAATTTTGTCATAAAGATAGAATATCATGCTATTAAATTGATAATTTTATCATAAATATGAATCTAATTGAATTAAAAATTTAGCCCACATGCAATTTTTATGTCACTAGATTCAACTTTATATTACTTGCCTCAAATTTATGTTAAGTATGTATGTATATTTTTTGCAGTTATGCAACATGCAAATTTCTTTGATATTTGTGATATTTCCAAATTGAATGGTGAGAACTATAAGATTTGGAAGTATAGAATTCTCCTTAAGTTAGGGTGTATGGATATTGATTATGCTATTAGGAAAGACGAGCCACCTATTAATGAAATCAGCACTCAAGATGAGATTATTCTTCATGAACAATGGTAACGCTCTAACTGTTTGAGTGTTATGTTCATTAAGACCAAATCTCTGTTGGTATTCGTGGTTCTGTCGAACAACATAACAATGTCAAGGCATTACTAAAGGTTATTGATGAACAATTTGAGACTTCAGATAAGGAACTTGCCAGCACCTTAATTATGAAATTCTCATCAATGAGGCTCACTAGTGTGATAAATGTGTGTGAGCACATTATGAAAATGCGAGACTTAGCGGCTCAACTAAAGATTCTTGAAGTCGAAATGTCTGAAACTCTTTTTGTGTACTATATCCTGAAAACTCTATCTGCACAGTATGGTCCCTTTAAGATCTCTTATAACACACATAAAGATAAATGATCTATCAATGAATTCAAGGCCATGTGTGTTCAAGAGAAAGGTTGACTACTGATGAAAACAGGAGAAAGTGCATTCATGACTACTCAAGGAAAGAAGACCAATCAAGCCAACAAGAGGTCTAAAGGAAAGACACCACTTGAAACTTACGAAAAAAGGAAGCCAAGTGTCGCTTCTATAGAAAGAAAGGGCACATAAGACAGGATTGTGTCAAGTTTCAACAATGGCTTGTTAAGAAAGGTACTTCTATCTCTCTTGTTTGTTATGAAGCTAATATGATAAATGTTAATCATAACACGTGGTGGATTGATTCTCCTTCTACAATCCATATTACGAATTCCTTGCAGGATTTAATAAACCTGCGGAATCCAGTGGGAGCTGAGCAAAACATCTATTCTGGAAAAAGATGCAGTCGCATTTGGAAGCTGTTCGGACATGCAATTTAGTTCGTAGTAGTGGTTTTATTTTAGAGTTGCAAAAGACTTTTTATGTTCCTAATTTTTTTAGGAATTTAATTTCAGTATCAAGATTTGTACCTTTGGGATTTTTCTTCTTTTTAGAAGGTGATTTCAAGCTATTTTATAAAAATCTAAATTCATTAGATATGGTACATTGTCTGATGGTCTTTTCTCTCTTAAATTACAAAATGATTCCACTCATACTGTTATACATGTACAAGAAGGCACTAAACGATGTGTTATAAATTAAAATTCTCTATCTTATGGCATCAGAGATTGGGACATATCCCCATCAATAAAATTAAGAGATTAGTAAAGTACTGAGTATTTTAAATTTTACTGATTTTGATACTTGTACGGACTGCATTAAAGGAAAGCAGACCAACAAGTAAAAGAAAGGTGCCAAGAGGAGTTCAACCGTATTAGAAATCATACATTCAGATATATGTTGTCCAGACATGAATGTATATGGTCAAAAATACTTTATCACTTTTATAGATGATTACTCATGATATATGTACATGCTTCATAATAAGAGCGAAGCATTAGAATCCTTTAAAGTTTTCAAGGCTGAAGTAGAGAAACAATGCAAAAATAAATTAAGATTGTGAGAACTGATAGAGGTGGTGAGTATTATGATAGATATAAAGAAGATGGACAAGCACAAAGTTCGTTTGCAAAGTTTCTTCAACAAAATGGAATTGTTGCCCAATATACTACGCCTGGTTCTCCGGATCAGAATGGTGTAGCAGAAAGAAGAAACTGAACATTATTGGACATGCTGCGTAGTATGTTAAGTAGCTGTAAGCTACCTAAGTCCTTGTGAATTAAATCTCTTAAGACAACAGCGTATATATTAAATCGAGTTCCAAGCAAGGCTGTTCCATAAACACCTTTTGAGTTATTCAAAGGTTGGAAACCTAGTTTGACACATATATGTGTATGGAAATGCCCGTCTGAGGTTAGAATTTACAACCCACAAGAAAAGAAACTGGATCCTAGGATCATTAGTTGATATTTCATTGGCTATGCCGAAAGGTCTAAAGGATACAAATTCTACTCTCCATCTAACCGTACTAGGATTCTGGAATATAGAAATGCAAAATTTCTTGAAAATGGCTTAATTAGTTGGAGTGATCAATTTCAGAATACAATTTCTATAAGAGATCAACGTTCCACTTCAAGTCAAAAATTAATTGGTGTACATAATACCCCTCAAGTTCAATTGGTGTTGAGCAACCAATCAATGAGATTCCACAAGCTGCTGAAAACATGCATATAGATCAAGCTGTTCAAGTAATTCTTGAAATTATTGAAGAACCAGTTGAACAACATAATCACAGGAAAATGTTGGTGCAACATTGAGAAGATCTACTAGAAAAAGAAACTTAGCAATTTCTAGTGACTTTGTTCTATATTTGCAAGCATCTGACATTGGAGTTGAAAATGATCCTGATTCTTTCTCACAATTCATTAATTCTAAAGAGTCTTAATTGTGGTAAAATGCCATGAAAGAAAGAGATGAATTCTATAAAAAGTAACGAGGTCTGGGATCTTGTCGATTTGCCTAGTAGTGTTAAAACCATTGGATGTAAATGGGGTTTTAAGACTAAAAAAGACTCATCAGGTAACATAGAAAGATATAAAGCATGACTCGCTGCTAAATGATTCACTCAAAAGAAAGGAATTGATTACATAGAGATATTTTATCCCATGTCTAAAAAGGATTCCTTGCGCATAATATTGGCATTAGTAGCACACTTTGACTTAGAATTGCAACAGATGGATGTGAAAATCACATTTCTCAATGCTGATCTAGAGGAAAAGGTTTTTATGAAACAACATGAAGGATTATCCTCTAGTAATGGTGAGTACTTGGTATGCAAGTTAAAGAAATTCATATATGGACTAAAACAAGCTTTCCGTCAATGGTACTTGAAATTCATAATGTTATCTCTTCATTCGACTTTGTTGAGAACATTATGAATCAATGTATATACCATAAGATCAGTGGGAGTAAAATATGTTTCTTAGTTTTATATGTGGATGATATCTTACTTGCATCCAATGATAAGGGAATGATACATGAAGTGAAACAATTTCTCTCTAAAAGTTTTGATAGGAAGACATGGGTGATGCATTTTATATGTTATTGGTATTAAGATTCATTGAGATAGACATCGAGGTACCTTAGGTTTATCTCAAGAATTCTATATCAATAAAATTTTAGAGAGGTTCCGAATGAAAGACTGTTCACCAAGTGTAGCTCCTATCGTGAAGGGTGACAAGTTCAATTTGAATCAGTGCCCGAAGAACGATCTTGAGAGGGAACACATGAAGGACATTCCTTATGCTTCTGCTGTCGGAAGCTTGATGTATGCTCAGATCTGTACAAGACCTGACATATCATTTGTTGTTGGAATGTTAGGAAGATATCAGAGTAATCCAGGTCTTAACCACTGGAGAGTTGCATAGAAAGTCTTAAGATATCTTCAACGAACAAAAGACTACATGCTTATGTACAAACGATCAGATGACTTGAAAGTCATTGTCTACTTTGATTAAGAATTTGGTGGCTGTGTTGATTCACATAAATCAACTTCAGGATACATATTTATGTTAGCCGGTGGAGCTATATCTTGGAGAAGTGCCAAATAGACTCTAGTTACTATTTTCAGTATGGAGGTTGAGTTTGTTTCTTGTTTCGAGGCTACCTCACATGGTGTATGGTTAAAGAGTTTTATTTCTGGACTTAGAATTGTTGACTCTATATCTAATCCATTAAGGTTATATTGTGACAATTCAGCTGCAATCTTTATGACTAAGAATAATAAAAGTGATAGTCGAAGCAAACATATCGACATCAAATATCTAGCCATAAGAGAATGTGTTAAAGACACGAAAGTGATCATTGAACATGTTAGCGCTGAAGTAATGTTCGCTGATCCTTTAACTAAAGGCATGCCACCACAAAAATTAAAAGATCATGTAGTCAGTATGGGACTTAGTCCCACTATGTAAAATTTCATTGTAACAATGAATGTTTACGAAACTCTATTTTATATGATATTTGTCTTTAACTGTGTGCGCATTCAGTTTTATTTTCAGAAATTTCACTAAAGTATGGACCTTGAATAAATATTGATTTATTCATTTAATTATATGGGTTAAAGTTTAGAGATATAGTGCATTGTGATACATGGAGGATACTACTCACTGCAAGAGAAACTATCACCATGATTCGTGTATTATATTTAATTAATGGGATTAGAATATACGAATCATGGCGATAGATTCTCTTGTAGTGAGTAGTATCTCCCAAGTATCACGATGCACTATATCTCTAAACTTTAACCCATATAATTAATGAATAAACTCAATAATTATTCAAGGTCCATACTTTAGTGACATTTTTGAAAATAAAATTGATTATGCACACAATTAACGAAAAATATCATATAAAAGAGAGTTTTGTAAATATTCATTGTTACAACGAATTTTTACATAGTGGGAAGAAGTCCCATTGTGACTACATGATCCTTAAATTTTTGTGGTTGCATTCCTTTAGTTAAAGGATCAGCTAACATTGCTTCAGTGCTAACATGTTCAATGACCACTTTCTTGTCTTTAACACATTCTCTTATGTATAGATATTTGATGTCTATATGTTTGCTTCGACTACCATTTTTATTATTCATAGCCATAAGAGAACGTGTTAAAGACACGAAAGTGATCATTGAACATGTTAGCACTGAAGTAATGTTAGCTGATCCTTTAACTAAAGGCATGCCACCACAAAAATTTAAGGATCATGTAGTCACAATGCGACTTAGTCCCACAATGTAAAATTTCGTTGTAACAATGAATGTTTACGAAACTCTATTTTATATGATATTTCTCGTTAAGTGTGTGCACATTCAGTTTTATTTTCAGAAATGTCACTAAAGTATGGACCTTGAATAAATATTGAGTTTATTCATTAATTCTATGGGTTAAAGTTTAGAAATATAGTGCATTGTGATACATGGAAGATACTACTCACTGCATTGTATTATATTTCATTAATGAGATTAGAATATACGAACCAAGTGGGAGAATGTTAGCATTTTTGTTAATGTTGATATGGTCCGTATTACATGGGTCCATTATCCCACTTCATGGACCCATTATCCCACTACATGTATCCATTATCCCACTAATGGGAAGGTGGTTAATTATCCATTATTCCACTAATGAGACAATGGTTAACTACCCATTATCCACTACATAGATTCATTATTTCATTAATGGGAAGATGGTTAATTACCCATTATCTCACTAATGGGATAATGGTTAACTACCCATTATCCCACTACATGGATCCACTATCCTACTACACTAGTGGTTGGTAACTTCTCGTAACCTGTTAACCGTTCTTGATGGAAGCACGATTATAAATATGTCATTTGGTTCAAAGGTCCCTAAGCACATTACTTCTAAAAAAACTCCATACCATCTAAGAGTGAGGTTTTGAGTGCTTAGAAGATCTTTGAAGAAAAGAAGAATTGAAGACTCCGACTATATCGCTAACAATGGATGGAGGTATGCCGATCACTCTATATTTCCGCTGCGTCATTGCTATGCAATATCTTACAGTATCACCTTCTGAACTCTTAGTATTGACCACAAAATTTATCACATATTTCTATTGTAATTTACCACAAAATTTACAATTCAAAATTTTTGTATTTCTTCCAATATGTCTTGTGCACGGTGTACCATTCAAAGAAGTCATAATTTGATAACTTAGCATTGAAATTTTTTTTTATACTATAGCTAAATATATGTTACAAATTCAAAACTTCATAAATAGCAATCATAAAAAATGCACATCTAATATAAATAAAGAAAAAGATAGTGACAAAAACATTATCATTTTTTTCCCAGAAGAACGTTTCTCTCAATAAAATTGTTCTTCTCCTTCTCAATTAAATAACTCGCTATTTTGCGCATCTTCAAGAGTATTTATTCGTCGGCGATGGAGAGTCTTCAATAGATCTACCAAAGAGAAGACGAATAATGAAATCCAAACAACACACGACAAATATTTTTAAAAAATGAAAAAATAAATAAATCATGAAGAACTCCAATATTCTAAACAGTCCTCCGATGTTTAGTAAATTGGATCGCAATCTAAAATAAATGTTCTTTTATTTTAAAAAATGGTATTCCAATTTATATTTATAAGTAACAAAGAGAGATTAGGACTCTTTTAAGTAACCTACCATCTTTCAGTTTTTCTAAAAGAAATGCACAATTTTAATTTTAATATCACAATTTCAATTGTTTTTTAATAAAATATTTCTAATTTTTCTAAAACTATACACGTATATAATTTTTAAAACTGTTTCATGTTTATCTATTTTAAAATTTAAAAACTGATTCAATTTTTTGTTTTGTTTTTTGAATTGTAATTTATTCATTAATCATTAATATAATTGCAAATAATTAATTTTCAAATTCCATACATTTGATCATATTTGATAATTGTAAAAAATAATTTTAAAATTAAATAATAATTTATTATTTTAAATTTTATTGGTTCAATATTTTAAAATGTCATGTTTTTAAGAAAGTGGGATCCGTATTTTTCATTTTCTTTTCAGTTATATCTATTTTTTTTATTTTTTTATTAGATTTTCATAAATCTGTTATGAATTGAAATATAGAAGTGGTTCTGTGGGGAATCGATCCGTGAAGAGTCTAGTGAAAAGATCAGATATTGGTATATTGAAGGGCTGGGATTAAATGCAAGTTGATGAGAATCTGTGATCAGGATGATGCCACGTGGAGTTGGTTAGGAAGTTGTTATAAAATGGTAGTTAGAGGAGAGATAAGGAATTAACTTTTGGAAATGCAATTTCTTCCCATTTCTGTTTCTGCTTCTCTTCTTCTTCTTCGATCTCCTGTTTCTCTTCTTCTCGATCTCACTCTTTCTCCCTTTCTGTAATTCAATAATGTCTGCTCAATAGTTACTTAGCTTTGGTTTGTTGTAATCGAGAACTTCGAGAATCAATAAAGTTGCGATTCGATTTATAGATTTTCTTTGAATTGTTGAAACTGAAATTTGTGATCTCAGAGAGATCATAACACTTGGTATCAGAGCCTTCGAACCTGTGCAGTTAGAGGAGCAATGGCTGAAGGAACACGATGGAAGATCACTGAAGATAAGCTAGTTAGACATGATGAAATGCTAGCCGATTTGCTGAATTCTCAGGAAGAGGTACGCCATGCTCAAGCTAGAATTCAAGGAGCATTGGATTTAATTTTGGAAAGGCTGGGAGTATTAGAAAGAGCACCGGCAGTTCCGAATGTGGGAGCAGGTTTGCTGCCCATTCCGAATCCGGACAATCGCAATCGAGCTCAGCCGAATGCTGTTGCGTTACCTAGGTGGGAGTTACCTAGCTTTGCTGGTCAGGAGCCTAAGGTGTGGATCCGAAAGTGTGAGCGCTACTTTACACAGTATAGGGTGGGTAATGAACAGAGGGTGGAATTGGCTGCGTTATACTTGAATGATGTTGCCGAAGTTTGGTATCAGTCAATGGTATTAAGTGGAGGAATTCCGAATTGGATCGAGTTTAAGGAGGAACTAATAAGTCGATTTGGGGAAATTGAAGTAGGTGATGTGGTAGAGGAGTTTAATAAACTACAGCAGAGTGGTACTGTGGATGAGTTTTTAGGAAGATTTGAAGATCTTAAGGCTCAAATGCTTATCCGTAATCCTGCTTTGAACGACGCTCACTTTCTCTCTAGTTTCATCGGAGCCTTAAAGGAGGAGATCAGATTTGAGGTTAAAATGTTCAAGCCGACCACGTTGAAGGAAGCTATAGAGAAGGCGAGGATGAAGGAAATGGCTATTGAAGCTGCACGCAAGAGAAGTAAAGGAGTTAACCGAATGGTTACTCCGGTTGTGCAGGGGATGGGTAACAAGGGATTTTCTGCGACGGGTAACAGAACTGGTCCTTACCGGCTTACTTCTGAGGTTTACGAGTTTAGGAAGTCCAATCATTTGTGTTTTCGTTGTGGGGAGAAATATGGTCCAGGGCATCTATGTAAGATGAGACAGTTGAATTGTCTAACGGGAATCATTGAGAATGAAGATGACAATGAACCTGTGTTGGTAACTGAGGAAAATGAAGAGATAACTATCGAAGGAATAGTAGAACAAGAAGTACAGCAAGCTGTATGTCTAAATGCACTAACGGGACATAATAAAGGAGAGAACACTATCCTTGTTGGAGGGACTGTGAAGAAGCGAGACTTAGCGATATTAATTGATTCAGGAAGCACTCATAGCTTCATCGATAAGCACACTGTTACTGCATCAGGCTATCAACCTCGTCCTTGCTCGCCAGTACGAGTTACAGTAGCGGATGGCAACTACGTTATGTGTAATTCTAACTGTAAAGATTTTTCGTGGAAAATGCAGGAAAGAATTTTCACAGAAGATTTGCTCATAATTCCTTTGGGTGGTTGTGCATTGGTGTTAGGAAATAATTGGATGAAGAAACACAATCCAACTAAGTTTGATCACGAACGGAGGTGTGTTACTATAGGCAGAAAGACCAATAAGTTGGTGTTGCCGGGAATTGCAGAGGAGGGAAGTTTAAGCATGTTATCTAGTGAATCCATGAGGAAAATGTTGAAGAAGGGTCAGGCTATGGTTGCTCATCTTTTTATGATGAATATGGTGACATCAAATGAGGAAGAGGAGGTAGATGAAGGGCTTCAAGAGGTGCTGGTTAAGTATTCGGATATTTTTGCAGAACCGAAATCACTACCACCAGTTAGAGCCTTCGACCATGCGATACCTCTCAAACCAGGAGCGATGCCAATTAGTCTTAGACCCTATCGGTACAATTTCATCAAAAGAACGAGTTGGAAAAGCAGGTAAAGGAGATGTTAAGCAGTGGAATAATACAAGAGAGTCAATCTCCTTATTCCTCACCTGCGTTATTAGTAAAGAAAAAAGATGGGACATGGAGATTTTGTGTTGACTATCGAGGCTTGAACGACTTGACCATCAAAGACAAATATCCAATTCCTATAGTGGATGATTTGTTGGATGAATTACATGGTGCTGCAATCTTTTCGAAGGTGGATTTGCGGGCTGGATATCATCAAATTAGAATGAGAGTGGAGGATGTGCATAAGACTGCTTTTCGGACTCACATGGGACATTACGAGTTTCGAGTGATGCCCTTCGGACTCACTAATGCGCCAGCAACGTTTCAAGCGTTAATGAATCAGGTTTTTCAATCCTTTCTCCGAAAATTTGTTTTAGTCTTCTTTGATGATATATTGATATATAGCAGAAGCAGAGATGAGCATTTGAGGCATTTACAGATTGTATTTGAGACTTTGAGAGCTAATGTACTATTCGCTAAAAAGTCTAAGTGTTCTTTTGGTCAAGCTCACGTGGAGTATTTAGGCCATATTATTACTGATGAAGGGGTGTCTACAGATCCTAACAAGATTAAAGCTATGGTGGATTGGCCTAGACCTAAGTCATTACGAGCTTTAAGAGGATTTTTGGGATTAACCGGTTACTATCGTAAGTATGTGCAGAATTATGGAACTATCAGCAGGCCACTCACAGATTTGTTAAAGAAAGAGGCTTTTAAATGGAGTGTGGATGCCGAGACTGCTTTCGAAAACCTTAAAGTAGCTATGACGACTACGCCTGTATTGGCTCTTCCTGATTATACACAGGAATTTGTGGTTGAAACTGATGCAAGTCATGGGGTATTGGGCTGTACTTATGCAGCAAGGAAGGCCGATAGCTTTTTTCAGCAAAGTTTTGGCTACTAAACATCGGGGCAAGTCGATATACGAGAAGGAATATATGGCTTTACTCAATGCTGTCGATAAATGGAGACATTATTTGCAGTTCAAACACTTTGTGGTTAAGACTGATCACCACAGTTTGAAGTACTTGTTGGAACAGCGGGTCACTTCGGCTATTCAACAGAAGGGGTTAACCAAATTACTCGGTCTTGATTATGAGGTGCGATACAAAAAAGGAACGGAGAATCGAGTTGCGGATGCTCTATCTAGACGACAAGAAGGTCTACAGAGCGATGAAAATCAATCCACAGGCCTGCTTATGGCTGTAAGTGTGATCACACCTACGTGGATACAAGAGATTGTGCACAGTTATAATGAGGATACATACATTCAAGAGTTGATTACACTGTTATCAGTAGATGCGCATGGGCCTAGTTTATGGCATAACGTTAATGGTGTGTTAAGGAAGAAAGGCAAGGTTTATGTGGGATCTACAGGACCTTTACGACAACAACTCATATCTACTTTTCATGATACTTCTTTAGGCGGACATTCGGGTCAATTGGGCACCTTCAAAAGGTTGGCTCATTATTTCTATTGGCCTAAGATGAGAGCTATGGTGAATGAATATGTAGCTCATTGTGAGGTTTGCCATCGTAATAAGGACGATAATGCAGCATATCCGGGTCTACTCCAACCATTGCCGATTCCTAATCAAGCTTGGAGTAATATAAGTATGGACTTTATTGAGGGGTTACCAAAGTCGAAAGCTAAGGATGTGATCTTAGTAGTGGTCGATCGTTTTACGAAGTATGCTCATTTTATAGCCTTGGCTCATCCATATACTGCAGTAACCGTGGCTGAATTGTATTGGAGACGAATCCACCGATTACATGGTACTCCTGACTGTATTGTTTCAGATCGAGATAAGGTCTTCTTAAGTCGATTTTGGCAAGAGATGTTCAAACTGTTGGGGACTCAATTGCACTATAGTTCGGCCTATCATCCTCAGAGTGATGGTCAAACTGAAAGGGTCAATAGGTGCCTTGAAAATTATCTTCGATGTATGACTGCAAGTCGGCCTACGCAATGGAAACAGTGGTTATCGGCTGCGGAATGGTGGTATAATACGAATTTTCACACAGGTCTGCAGTGTACTCCATTCGAAGCATTGTATGGTTATACTCCCCCTCAACTTTCCATTGGTCCTCTGTTAGAAACAGTGGTACAAGCGGCAGAGGATGTCGTGATGCACAGGCAGCAGTTCCTTCAATTGTTGAAGGACAATTTAACTACTGCCCAAGCTAGAATGAAGTTTTTTGCTGATAGGAACAGAACTGAGCGTGAGTTTTTGGTCGGAGATTGGGTATACTTAAAACTGCAACCATATCGTCAGACGTCCGTTGCATTGAGAAAGAATTTGAAGCTTACATCTAAGTATTATGGTCCTTATTTGATAACAGAAAGGATTGGGTTAGTGGCTTATAAATTAGGCCTTCCATCGACTTCAAAGATTCATCCGGTATTTCATGTTTCGTTGTTGAAGAAGAAAGTAGGCAATAGTGTGGTAGTTCAATCTGAATTACCTTATACGAACGATGATGGACAATTTTTGGTAAAGCCGGTGACCATTTTGCAGCGCCAGATGGTAAAAAGGAACAATGCAGCTGTGGTGCGAGTTTTGGTTCAGTGGTCTAATCTTCCACCAGAGGATGCTACGTGGGAAGATTACGATTTTTTGCACGCTAAGTTCCCTGGTTTTGATTCTCATCCTTGAGGTCAAGGATGTTTTGATGGGAAAGGGAATGTTATGAATTGAAATATAGAAGTGGTTCTGTGGGGAATCGATCCGTGAAGAGTCTAGTGAAAAGATCAGATATTGGTATATTGAAGGGCTGGGATTAAATGCAAGTTGATGAGAATCTGTGATCAGGATGATGCCACGTGGAGTTGGTTAGGAAGTTGTTATAAAATGGTAGTTAGAGGAGAGATAAGGAATTAACTTTTGGAAATGCAATTTCTTCCCATTTCTGTTTCTGCTTCTCTTCTTCTTCGATCTCCTGTTTCTCTTCTTCTCGATCTCACTCTTTCTCCCTTTCTGTAATTCAATAATGTCTGCTCAATAGTTACTTAGCTTTGGTTTGTTGTAATCGAGAACTTCGAGAATCAATAAAGTTGCGATTCGATTTATAGATTTTCTTTGAATTGTTGAAACTGAAATTTGTGATCTCAGAGAGATCATAACAAAATCATTATTTTAATGAATAAAATAATAATTTATTAGTTATCCTATTTATGTAATTAATTTTATCTATATATATATATATATATATATATATATATATATATATATATATATATATATATATATATATATATATATATAGAGAGAGAGAGAGAGAGAGAGAGAGAAATTATTATTATTATTCTTATTATTATTATTACTATTCTTCTTCTTCTTCTTCTTCTTCTTATTATTATCTATATATTTACTTTACTATAAATAAGGAGGTTGTGTGACACATATTACATTACCCTATTTTCTAGTACAATTTGAAAATATATATATTAATTGTATATAATTAAAAAATGAGATTAATTTTGGCACTGACACGTAATCGCTATCAATTCTCATATATATATATATATATATATATATATATATATATATATATATATATATATATATATATATATATATATATATATATGTATATATATAGATAATAGTAAAACATAATGTTGAAGGTTAGTTTTTGTAGTATACACACAGATAACTATAATGATAACTTACTAGATGTTACCTTTGTAAGATTAAATACTTTACTATATAATATCAGGATTTTGAACACGATTATCTTACATGGAGATCGTTAGGGGAACATATATGATGTGGAAGACATCATCATAGAGAATAGAGGAAGCGTTCGTCGTAAATTGGTTTCTACCTCCTTGCCCTAGCCTTACGTTACCCCAACTGTCAGCGATAGAATTAATGTAGAGAATATGCGGTAACCCCAATAAGTAAAGGGATGATCAATTTATAGAGGTTAAGACTTAATCTGTACATCCATCAAATAACCAATGTACGGACAATATCTATTATTCATTAAATATTATATATGGTATTACTTGGGTCACAAGTAAATTTGGACCATAAGTAAGAATTATTCTTACATTCTTCCACTTGGTCCAATGACCATATAACGTTAATATTTCATAAATATTAGTCACACATACAATAAATCACTTCTATAATGCCCATCATACATACAACAATATAACAAACTACTAATCCGAGTTATGACGGTTATACATAAATTTACGAAAAAGGGCCTAAAATACCCTTGAAGTATCAGAAATGGTACAAAACTATCCTCCATCCACCTATTGGCTCCAAAATACCCTGTCATCCACCTTTGGGTTCAAAATTGACCACTCATTTAACAATTTTAAATTTAAACTATTTAAATATTTTTTTAATACATGACGCTCAACTATTTGTTATAATTTAACTTATTAATATAATTTATAAATCAATCTACTAATTATTAATTAAACCACACCCAATTAATAAACCCTCCCCATTACTTATGCAACAACAGAAAAGTTACTGCCCATGAGTGTTTCTAAAAATTTGAGGCGAAAATGTCTATAGAAGTACATTATCATATATTCAAGTCCTCAACCAAAACATATTATAATTCAAGTTTCTAAATAAAAACCGATAAACTTAAAGTCTGACTATGTTCATCTTAATTATTCATTCGTCTCAATTATGTGATGTTACTTAATAGATAAATTTTTTTAAAAAGGAATATATTAAAGTTTTAATATTTAAAACAAATAATAAATATTTATAAAATTATATTAAATGAAGTGCATGAATTAATTCAGGATGTACTACTTGTTTAGCTTAATCATAAAATTTGAATTCAAGCTTAAAAGATAATCCTATTGAAAGTGTCCTCCTAAATAAGCGGCTCAACATAAATTTAATTGTGGCTTCAATTCGGACTCGAATAATTTTGGATGTCATTTTGAGGAATAAGTAATTTTGTCGGATTTTTGTAGTGTTTAGAGAGAGTTGATATTAGAATTGGTGTATTAACTAGGTGGGGTTTATTAGTAATGGGTGGGTAGTGGGTAGTGGGTTGATTTATAAATGATATTAATAAAATAAATTATATCCAATAGTTGAGCACTAAGTATTTTAAAAAAATCTGTAAATAGTTTAAATTTGAAACCGTTAATTAAGTGATTAATTTTGAACCCAAAGGTGGATGGCCAGGCATTTTGGAGCCAATAGATGGGTGAAAAGGGCATTCTGGAGCCAATAGGTGGATGTAGAGTAGTTTTGTACCATTCCAATACTTCGAGGGTATTTAGGATTTTTTTTGTAAATTTTAAGATACATAATTTCTTCCATATACTACTACATTAACAACTTTTTATACTAGGTTCATAAGCTATAAAAACATACATTACACTCCACAATAATGTCTCATAGAAACTTATCTTGTTATATCTCAAAATAATAATGTATACACCATTATCAGAAATAATAAATTCATTAATGTAATTAGAAACAGATAATTGAGCTCAGGGTGTAAAAACATAATAAATGTATCAATCATAAGTACAACCAACACTCATTCTTTGAACATGTTCTTTTAATGTCTTTGGTTGTAATTCATTTGTTCACGGATCTCCAATCAGTAGACAAGTTCTAATTTTCAAGTAACACTCTTTGTTTATGAACTTCTTCCTTAACAGTAAAGTACTTTAATTCTATATGTTTAGAACCTTTGAAGCACTTATCATTCTTGGGGAAGAATATTGTTTCAGTATTATCACAATAAGTTTTCAGCGGCTTGGAAATGGTGTCGACAACCCCAAGTTTTGAAATGAAGTTTCACAGCTATAATGCATAAATTGTGGCTTCATAACATGCCACAAACTTTCTTTGCAACTTTCTAGTGATCAATTCCAAGGTTGCTTTAATATTTTCCTAGCATTCTGAATGAAAAACTAATATCCATCTTGTGCAAGTTTAAACCTTCATCAAACTTCCAACAATATAAAAGTAAAGAATTGTTTCCATCTCTTTTCCTTCTACCTCATTCTTTGGGCATTGCATGAGATTAAATTTGTCCCCTTTTCGAATAGAACTCTTTTGATATAACCGACCAATTGTTCATGCTAAATCTCTCTAAAGCTCTTTTGATATAGCCTTTTTGAGACAATTTCAATAATCTTTGTGATCCATCACGAAATATTTTTGTCCCTATCACATAGGATGCCTCATATATATCTTTCATTTCAAAGTTCATAAAGGGAAAGTTTTTCAACTCACACAATATGCCTAAATTATTAGCAACAAGTAAAATGTTATCAAGATACATGACTAAAAATATAAACTTACTCCCACTAATCTTTTGGTATATACACCATCAACGATAATTCCTTAAATTCAAAAGATGGTATGATAACATTAAACATTATATACCATTGTCGTGAGACTTGTTGGCTAGTTTTAGAAAATGGGAACTATGACTTCTAAGAGAGCTATTAAAGCTAAGTTTGAGCAATTACCTCAAACCGGAGAAGAATTTGTTTTTAAAAACATATGAGCTGAGTATTTTGGGAGTAGTATTGAGCATTGATATGGGATGCTAGTTCATATCAACTCAAGTCTCCATAAACCATCTTTTTAGATGATTCCTTAGTGTTTTTCAGCATAGAGTAGTGGATCCACTTAGTAGTTAAGTTTCTATACCGACAACAACGTATAGGGCGATCCTCTTGCAACGTGAGGTAAGATGTTGTACCGTCGTTTAGGCTCATAGTGATGGTTGTAGATTAGAGACTCCCACAGAAACTATATTACTTTCATATATAAGTAAAGTTGAGTTTATTATTGCATTTCTTTTCATGAACTAAGTGTTTACACTGTTTTACAAGCTTTATATATATTGCATGCGTCTTTACTGATTTATCGAGTTATGACTTCTTGAGCTGAGCAGAGCCAAGGTAATTTCAGTCTTAATCCTTTGAAGCTTTCTAGTTATTGTTTAGCATTCCAACTCGCATACTCGTACACTAAATGTACTGATCCAGTTAGCTTGCATTATTTTATGATGAAGACACATGCAACCAGGATCAGCATCCAACGCCTCGTTAATCCAGCTTGAGCATTCAAAGTCAGTGGTGAGCCTCCTTGCATTTCTTTTCATATTTTCTTTATAGAATGTTGTGGGGTTTGTCCCAATATTCATATTATTAGTAGTTGAGGCATCATAGGTAGATAGATCGTCAGACAGTTCAGATTTAGTCTCTTTTATTTTACATGTCAAATGTTTTATCTTTGAGACTTAAGTGCCACTTTGGCAAAGATAATTATTTAAAGTATTTTCTCATGAGAATGTTCCACCTTTATATTTGAGTTAAGTTAAGTCTTCTGCTGATTTAAGTGAGCCAGGCCAAGGTTTATCTCAAGGACAACAATGGTCGTTGGGTTCCGGCCACACCTTGGGTGTAGCCTCGGGGTGTGACAAACTTGGTATTAGAGCACAAAGTTCAAAAGTCCTAGGGAGTCTATGAATCCGTGTCTGTAGAGTCTTAGTAAACGGTGTGAAGCGCGCCACATCTATGATTAATAGGCTACAACATTCATGAATCCTTTATTTCTTTCATATTTCTTTTTGTTGGTTAGAGTTTTATCGCTAAAAAAATTCTTTCTAATTCGTGCTTGCACGTATTTCATATCATCATGCCTCCACGAAGAGTAGTCAGAAGTCAACCAGCCATAAGGAATGCCGAAGAGGCAGAGGTACATAATGCATCGAATGTGCAACCTCAAGGAGAAGTCACCAACGCTGAATTTCGTGAGGCTATCTAGATGTTAAGCTTAGTTGTGACCAACCAAGTCGGGCAACAAAGGGGAACTCAAAAAGAAGGGGTTGACACTTCGAGGATTCAGGAATCCTTGAGGATGAATCCCCCAAGCTTCACTGGTTTAAGACGTACTGAGGATCCAAAAACCTTTGTGGAAGAGCTGAAGAAGGTGGTTGAGGTGATGCATGTTGCTGACACTTAGAGAATTGAGCTAGCTGCTTATCAACTAAAGGGAATTGCTAAAACTTGGTTTGATCTGTGGAAGAAAGGTAGAGATGAAGATGCACCACTTGAGAGTTAGGCTTGTTTTGAAGAGGACTTCTTGGGGATCTTTTTTCCTCGAGAACTAAGAGAGGCCAAGGTACGCGAGTTCCTCACTCTTAAGCAGGATTCGCTAAGTGTGCACGTGTAAGAATCCAAAAGTTCACGACTTAGTCTAGAGACTCACATGATTAACAAAGCCTTAAAACAATGTTTCTAAGCCTAAATTAATGTATTGAAACTAAGCAGGAAGTATTACAGCCTAAACGTCAAGGGACAACCATGACGTTCGGAAACTAGTGCAATTGAACTAGTAAACGTCCTTAGGTTTTGTGAAGGTTTGGGAGTGTTTTATGAAGTCTAAAACTTGTAAACATACTTTAAATAGGTAAAATTAATTATATAGGATCAAAACGTCCATGTACGACCCCACAAGAAACGCCTTAGGGCTCTTTGAAGTGACCCTACCGTTGCCAAGCAAGCTGCCAAAGGCAGAAAATAATTGTATTGAGATGAAATGAGTCCGCATCACGGACATGGTCCACCAAGGACCAAAAGTCTTGGTCCGCATTGCGGAAACTTAGTGGACTTTACTATCTCAAAAATTAATTTAGGAAATCTTGCTGGAATAGCTCCACGAAGTAGACTTGTTTCCTGAAGAAATCTGAAATTTAAAATTCAAGTTTGACTTCTCTAAAAGGTCAACTTAAGTGAGGGGTCTTTTGGGTATTTATGGGAGGGTTATATATTGATTTTAAATCAGTTTTACCTCACATTCACTCACTCAAATCAAAACCCAAAAGCTCTCACCTCTTTCTACTTTATCTCTCTATTCAACCTTCATTGAAGGAACCAAGAAGCTTGAAGAAAAATACCTAATCCCTAAAGTTTTCTACTCAAATTGTGAATAAAGTCTTCATAATGTATGGATTCTTTCACTCTTGGGATTCCTTTCCTCAAGAGGTCCATTCAAAGTTGATTTCTAAATCACCCAATTGCAAGGGTTTTTATCTACAAATGGGTTTTCTTCTAAACTTGAAATTGATGATTAATTATGACGAATTGTGATTACCTATGACTAATCAAGTGTAGATTGTTGAGTAATTGATCTTGATTGTGGTTCATGTCCTTTCCCTAGTTCCCCAAATCTTGGATCCTTCTTATGAATTGATGGTAGTTGATGAATGTATTGATTGTTAGACTTGCGTTAACTATTCTATTTCATTCATGGACTACCTATTGTCATGTATTGTTGGGATTGGATCTATTTCTTAATGAATTCATGAATGAACCCTTTTCCCTAACCCTAGCTATGAATTGGATTTGTAGATGATTAAGGTTGTTAGAATTGGTTATGTTATTGTTTAATTCACTATATTATGATGATGATGAGCGGGTTATTGGATAATTGTGATGAATTGAGATTAAGATTACTGATGAAGGCTATGGAGGCTATTTGGTAAGACTTTGTGATCTTGAACTCTTTACTTCAATAATGATGATTGTATTTGGTGATGATGTTCTACAATTAAAGTATTACATGTGATTAGATTTAGAAAGATATGATGTGATGAATATGATGGCATGATATGATTGTATTGAATGCTAGATCATGGTAAAGTTGTGAGGGTGAAAGATTGAAGATGATCCTCTTTTCTGCCTTATGTGATATGACAATGATATGTTCATCTCACTAATGATGGTTTATGATGAGAGGAAGTTCTCATCCTATGCCTAATGAGCTAAATTATATGATATTCTATATAAGGGGGTTAGTCTCCTATGACCTATATTAAGCTATGATTATTAAAGAATGACGTAATGAAATTTCAAAAATGGGCTTTAGCTTAACATCGAGTGAACTTGACAATGAGGGGTGTTGACTCCCCATAGAAGGGAGATTCACCAAATGATCTCATGAGATGAGGGCTCCAATTGCTAATGGGCATGTTGAGGGTTCAAGACATATCTCCTAGTTCCTTAACTATATTGCCTCCATAGGAATACTAGCTAGTGGATCCACCTAAAATGCTATGTTAATGTTTTGGTCCTACCTTGGAAACTAGACCACCTTATTTCGGTGTAGGGCTTCATGACACTGGATTCCATGTTTAGCTCACATGGTCTATTGTCGGTTAAGGCGATTGTTCCTGAAAGTAAAATGAAAGTAATGAAGTCAACACTAACTAGGGTGACTTAAGAGGTTATACTTAGTGTAGGTAGGGGTATGAGACTCTACTTATACATTGTACAAGTTGGCCTTGAGAGAAGTCCTAGGAGGTTGTTCTTATACTCTTATGACATGAATGATATGCATCTGTTGACTTTACATATTGATGATTCTATATAATGTTAGTTTAATTGATGTTATTGGTCTATGTTGATGTACATGATTATGAATATGCATAATATGAAGATATATGAAATGTATATATTGCTTATGGTCCTTAGTTGGTTTACTTGATTATGTGGGGTTATGGAGCTTCACATAATCATTGCACTTGTAGGCTTGGGAAGGGGTTGTTAGTAAGAGTCTTATATGTTATGATGATATGAACTCTTGTACATGATCTATTGTTATGACATTAAGTTGAAGTTATTATGCTTATATGATCTTGGTGTGATACCATTCATGTTCATATGACTTAAGTTGATAATACCCTTGTTGAATTGACTTTATGATCATTATATTGGTCTTGTATTGATTATGGACTTGTCTGAATGAATATGTAATGATTGTCTTGTACAGGTTATTAATTGTGCATAAAGGCTTTTGAAAGTGACTTAGCATGGTTTTGAACTAAATGTCCTTTTGATCATAACTTCAAATGGTTTATGTGCATATATCCATACTTAGTAAAAGTGGTTGTAGTAACCCATATTCTTTATGTTTCTACAAATATGTAGGTTCATGCCATTGAGGTTTCAAGGTAGATTTGCAAGAAGACTTAGACTTTTCCCCATGTTTTGGTAGGTCCTCTAGTTCGAGGATGGTGCCACATGTTCTACCCTAGTAGTGTTGCTATTGTCTTAAAGACATTCATTTCTTTCTTATTCTAGAAGACATTTGTTGTAAGCCTTGTGTGGCAATATGAATTTGTATAAGGGATATGCCCGAATGTTCTACTTGGTTTTAGATGGTTTAATGTGAGACGGTGTTCTAGACTAAATCTTAATATGTTTGTTATGTTGACTAAATGAGAAGCCTATGCAAGCTTCCTATGCGAGGAGTCTAAGTAAACTCCATCTAAAGTAAGTGAGAGGTCTAAGTATATCTCAATATGTAAAAACTTTTAATTTTTCCGTATTTTAAACCTATGAAATGTTATGACGAACGCTAAGGGATTGTCTAAGTCCTCTCCGAGAACGACAACGCTAGTTACGTCTAGGGGGTGCTCCCCGATCATGACAAACTTGGTATTAGAGCATGAGGCTGAAGTAATCATAGGATTGATTCTCACTAAACCACGTCTACGTAGAGTCTTGTTCATGGGTGTGAAGCGCGCCACACTTATGACATAGAGGCTATGTGACGCTTAGGAATTCTCATGTGTTGGTAATCTTGAAAGTCGTACCTTAAGAGTAGTAACTCTATGTGTACCTTTTACTTCTAATCCATTTCTTGTAGATGTAGGAGATGACTACGAGAAGGGAAGCCGCAAGGAGAGTGGAGGAAGATTTTGCTAATGCGGGAGTTCCTCCCCAAGAGAACCAAGCCCCTCCACAAGGTTATCAAGTTCCTCCACAAGACCAATCTACGATCATTCCTCCACCTATGATGGATGGAGAGATAAGGTCGGCTTTTCTAAGCTTGGCCCAAGCTATGAGTACCCAATCTCAAGGGGTAGCCACTCAAGCTCAAGCCATGATGGCTCAAGCAAATCGGGAGGTTGGACCCCGTGTTCAACAAAATTCTAGTACCATGGCTTCCCGCTTGAGGGACTTCACGAGGATGAACCCTCAGATGTTTTATGGGTCAAAGGTGAATAAATACCCCCAAGACATTCATTATGAAGTCAATAAGACCATATATGCAATGGGGTTGAGTGCAAATGTGAAGGCCGAGTAAGCCTCCTATCAACTCAATAATGTATCTCAAACATGGTATACCCATTGAAGAGATAATAGGGCTTTGAGAGCGGGTCCTATAACATGGGAGGTCTTTAGAAGGGCTTTCCTTGATCGGTTGTTTCCAAGAGAGAAAAGGAAGGCGAAAGTGGAAGAGTTCATCAACCTTTGTCAAGGAGGTATGAGTGTGCAAGAGAGTACTCCTTGAAGTTCACTAAATTGTCCAAGTATGATCCTTCCTTGGTATCCAATTCTAGGGATGAGATGAGCCGCTTTGTGATGGGAGTGTTCGATGATCTAGTTGAAGAGTGTCGTTCGGCGATGCTTCCTGACAATATGGATATCTCTCGGCTGATGGTTCATGCACAACAAATTGAGGATACTAGACTCAAGAGGAAGAATAGGGAGTTTAAGAGGGCCAAGTCTTATGAGGGAGGTACTTCCAAGGGTAGGCTTGAGATTCAAGACAAGCCTAGGTTCAAGAAGAGGGTCTCCAACCACGTCCATTCCAATTTCCCTAAGGCTAACAAGGATAGGGTGCCTAACCCTAAGTCCCTAAGGCTAACACGCCAATTATGACTATGTTGCCTCCATAGGAATACTAGCTAGTG